>CM022297.1:18307893-18779286 GCA_011799875.1 Thinopyrum elongatum | reverse complement strand
TCTGGTGTATCATCAAGGTGGGGTATATGGGGGAAAAGAGGAAATAAAGCAACCGTGAGTACTCATCCGAAGTACTCAGCAAGCAAGGATCTATACTACATATGCAACATTATCAATGGAGAAAAGGCTGTATATGTGGACTGGGCTGCAGAAATGCCAGAATAGAGAGAAAGGCCTAGTCCTATCGAAGACTAGCATCTTCAAACATCTTCTCAAAGCCATCATCTTGCAGCAGTAGAAGAGAGTAGAATAGCATTTTATTTAGCAAACATGTTGAAGTACAGCTCAAAGATCCTTCCTCGACTCCCAGCGAGAAAGTAATCCCGAAGCTTCAATTAAGTAACAAGTATCCCGTTTAAGTAGTAGATCGGGATACACAAACTGAGCGTCCTTTACCGTAGGACCGGCTATCGATAGAAGATTCATCCCTGCAGGGGTGCACTACTGTTACCCAACACGCTCGATCAACTCTGGCCGGACATACTTGATGGGTAATGCCCGTCCTCGGAAGATCAACACGAAGCAGCGCTCTACCTAGGCTCAGCAGAGAGGTCAGCACGCCGGACTAACCTATGCACCCAGGGGTCTCGGGCCATCGCCCTGGGCACCCTGCGCGTTGCGTGGCTGGCCGGGGTGCAGGCGCGACACTGAACTCGCCAGTGAAGTATCCAGCCCAATCCCGACGATCAGCCCGCACGGTGAATCGTGACGTCTGATAAGCTTTCGGCGAAACGTACATCGCAGAGGGCCCCATAACCATTATCCCGCGTGGTGGTAGTGCGTATAGGGCACGTCGACCCACTCAGATCACACACCCAAATCCAATAGGCTCAATTAGTATCAAGCGGAGACAATCAGAGTCTCTGATGCTCCGCCACAATGTCACAATCGAGTGCCCTTCCGGCACACCCGAAATCATAGATCCCCAGCGGGTACCCACCAGGGTGGACCCGCCTGTGAAAAAGGTCAAGTAACCGTGTGGTCATAATCATCAGGGTGAACGTAAGAGGTATCACCCTCGAGGTTCACACTGAGGGGTTGCACGACAGAGTCGTATCGGACATGGAGAAGGAGGAATCACCCTCGATGACCACGACCGTACAGCTATGCTGCAGAGTATTCATCAGGAGTGCGTTACGAGGTATCACCCTCGGCACTCGATAGTAACTAACCAGAGTTGTACAACTAAAGGGGGATGTGAAGTGAGGCGTCTGTCTCTGATCGACGATCACGTTGATCGAGTCGTCGATGAACAAGCAGGGGCGACGAGGTAAGGTGGTGGGGTCGCAGATGGTTCAAACCAACCTATACTAAACAGTTTATCATAGGCAGGTAAAGTAGCAATGAACAGGTTACAACAGCAGGCTATGCATCAGAATAGGAGCATACATTAACAGTAGCGAAATCTAATGCAAGCAGGAGAATAGAATGGGCGATATCTGGAATGCTCAAGGGGGGGGGGCTTGCCTGGTTGCTCTGGCAAGAGGGGAAGGTCGTCAACGGGCTGCTCGTCGGTAGAGTAGTCGTATCCTGGTGCAGCGTCGTCGGTCTCGGCGTCTATCGAGAGAGAAGGAGGGGGAGAGAAACAATAAATTCCACGGCAAATATGCAAACAATATGTATGACATGTCTAAATGATATGCCGGGGTGTTCTACTGCCTAACTAAATGATTTAGTTAATTTAGGAATTTATTCGGATTTATTTAATTAAAGTTGGACACTATTCATTTATCGAAATTGGTCTAATTGTTCAACGTTCTTATAGTTGCGGGCATCTGACGGAGATACCGAGGGCGTATCCGGGTTCGTATCGTCGTTCTGAGCAAGTTTCATGTACAAAGTATTTTCATCGGAGTTACGGTTTATTTAATATGATTTTCTAAAGTTTTTATTAATTTCTGAAATTTAATTAATTATTTAATTCAACATTATCCGAAACAGTGCTGATGATGACATCAGCATGACCTCATGCTGATGTCAGCGGTTAATTAAGTTAATTACTAATTACTGTTTAATTAACACTAATTAGTTAATTAGATTAACCTAATCAGGATTAATTAACTAATTAATTAATTATTATTTTTTTTATTTTTTTTTATTTTTTTTTATTTTATTTTTATTTGGGTCATGGGCCCCACTGGTCAGTGGACCAGGGGCGGACACGTCCGGGGCGTGCCCCTTTTGGGACCGGACATGTCCGGTGCCCAAAGGGGACGCACGGGCGGGCGCGGGCGGTCGGGGGCGCGGCGAAGCGTGGGCGCAGGCGAGCGCACGCGGGGCCGGAGGCGGGGCGGCGGCGCGGTGGCTGGAGCGGCCGCGGGCGGCAGCGCGGTGGCTGGAGCGGCAGCGGGCGGCGGTCGCGCGGAGGCGAAGCGGGGCAAGATCCGCGAGCAGTAGCGAGGCAGGGCACGCGCGCGCGTGTGCGAGGCCCGGCGAGGCTGCGGTGCGCGCGGGCGCGTGCGCGAGCCGGCGAGCGCGGGCGGAGCGGCGGCACGGGGGCGCGGTGCGCGCGGCGAGGTGCGGGAGCAGAGAGGGGGAGGAGAGGCCCGAGGCCTCACCGTGATCCGTAGGGACGGGGCAGCGGGGGTCGGGGTGGTCGACGGGGACGACGGCGATGGGGAGGCAGGCCGGCGGGGACGAAGCGGCGACGTGCGGCGTCGGCGGCGAGATGGAGACGGGGCTGAGCAGACTTCAAATGTTCACGAACAATACGGACTTGTTCTTCAGCTTGCCGAATAATGTCCGGTCCGACGAGTGAGCGTTCCCCAGTTTCTGACCAATTCAGAGGGGTTCGACACTTACGACCGTATAGAACTTCAAACGGTGCCATCTTCAGACTAGCTTGATAGCTATTGTTGTAAGAGAATTCGGCATACGGGAGAGATTCCTCCCATTTCTTACCGAAGGAGATGACGCAAGCTCGAAGCATATCTTCGAGCACTTGATTCACTCGTTCAACTTGACCCTGTGACTGAGGGTGAAAAGCGGTACTGAACGACAGATGTGTTCCCATAGCTTCTTGGAAACTATTCCAGAATCTGGAGGTGAAGAGGCTGCCACGATCAGAACTGATCTCCAACGGAACACCGTGGAGTGACACAATTCGGGAAACATACAAGTCTGCTAACTGGCTAGCAGTGATTGTCTCCTTAACAGGCAGAAAGTGGGCAACCTTAGAGAATCGGTCAATGACAACAAATATAGCATCATTACCCTTCTGGGATTTGGGAAAACCAGTAATGAAATCCATTTGGACCTTGTCCCATTTCCATTCAGGAATTTCCAGGGGTTGCAGAGTTCCTGCGGGCCTTTGATGTTGAGCTTTAACGCGGCGGCAAACGTCACACTCAGAAACATAACGAGCAATGTCTCGCTTCATATTAGGCCACCAGAATCTTTGACAAATGTCACGGTGTAGGGTAACGCAGCAGAAAACAAAAATTTTCCGACCTACGCACCAGCCCAGGACCACTATGGAGAGTGCATACAAGGTTTGATCATTTTCGTTACCGACTCGAAGCGCAGCGGAAGTAGAGTCGATGACGATCGGCGGTGCAGATCCCCGCAGCTAGGATTTACAACCTCCCAACCGCGAGGATGTACTCCCTCATCTGCCCCTCGGACAGCCCTCCGGGAGGCGGTCGGACAGTCCCCCGGACGGTGTCGCAGACAGCCCTTCGGGAGGACCTTCGAAACTCGGACGGTCACTCGGACAGCCCTTCGGGAGGACTCACAGAACTCGGACCGTCACTTGGACAGCCCTTCGGGAGGCACTCTCAAACAGCCCCTCGGGCACAAAGATCAAAACTACGACCTCTCTACAGAGTTGCACACATACGGTGTCACCTATCCGGCAGGGCTTCGCCGTCCAGAACTAGTTCCTGCCGGAACCCAGACAGCCTTTCGGCTCTACGAAACTCTTTTCGTGGGAGGGAGAGAGAAGCCAGATAACATCTTGGCATGTGTATGAGAGCAAGGGATGAGGTTTGTGGGCAGCCCACTCTCCTCTATTTATAGGAAAGCCAAGGGGTAAAGATGTCATACAAAAAACCCCAAAGTACCCCCACTTTATGCCTTTTCATAAAAGAATAAAGATAAAAGGGGTGCCATGTGGAGCTCCAAGGAGCTCCACCATGCTTGGCCGGCCACCCCTTGGGCCCCCCCCCCCCAAGGGGGCTTCCTTAGTGCCTAAGGCATTCTAGAAGCCTTTTGGGAAATTCCCAAAAGGTGCTTTCCATAAAATTCCCAAAAAGCACTTTCACTATTCACGACGACATTTTTCAGCGTCCGTTCGAACTGAAAATATTTATGTGGGCTTAGAACATTTCCAGTACCCACTAAAATAATTTTCAATGCGTTCTGGAACAATTCCAGTTTAGTGATTTCATCTGCGAAAAGCATCTGAAGCGGTTCCGGCAGCCCCGGAACATTTCCGGTTTTTCTTCCAGAAAATTCCCAGAAGTTTCCAGAATGATTCTGGTATCCTCCAAGAATTATCAGGCATGTGCCGAAACCATTTTGACTTAATGGTATCCCCTGAAACAACTTTTCAGTTTCACCGGAACTCATCTGGTGACCTCTCTCTGCGGAACTTTTCCGCTGTCCGAAACTTTTCGGTGTCCGAAACTTTTTCGGTGATTTTCTCTCAGACTCCCTGTCTAGTATTCAGCAGATAGATGACCCTTAAGCGTGTGACCCTATAGGTTCGGTGAAGTATAGACATGACACGGAACCCCTTCCGATCAATGATCAACATCGGAGCCGTGGACACCCATATTGACCCCTATACCCACACGAATGAATATTCGAGTGAACCTCCAGTTGTCGTGTGCTATTCCTGTTGCTTCGCGATATGTTACAAATATCCGAGGTGAGACATGTTGGCATTCCCGTGGATCAACAACTTGTCCACTATGCTAGTTACCTCGTTACCGGTATTGTTCTCTTTTCTCGTTACCGTGTTCCGGCATCCCCGTGATCAAATCACAAAGTGTCTGGCCAGACGATGATGGATACCGTAACACCGAGAGGGCCCAGAGATATCTTTCCATCGTCGGAGGAGCAAATCCCAATCTTGAGCTATCAAGTTACTTGACATACTTTCCCATGAACCCGTAAGCCGCCGTAATAGCCATCCATTTACGGATGACGTTTAACAAACCCCAAAGTTCATGAATCAAGCATGAAGAAACTCGATACTCTCATGGTCTGAGGAATCATGCAAACGTAAACTATCTCTGTGTTATTAACCATTAACTCATGACGAATGTATCTCATAGCATAACATCAATCGGGTCGATTCAACACAAATGTTCTTCTAACATTTGTGCCCTCAAAGTTGCTGGCATAGACATGCCTATGATTGGGAAAACATAATCATCATGCAACACTTGAGCTAGTCTTAGAGGCATGACTAGGAATACATTTTACCGTTTATTATTCCACACGTGCACATGGGTTTTCCCCAGAGCCTTTATGGATATACGGGCTCGGGAACCACAGCAGTTATAGCATGGAACATAAACCTAATTATGAACACGGAGATAAATAATAACATTTATTATTGCCTCTAGGGCATATCTCCTACAACAAACACCTTTGGAAATACCTGTAGAGCATCTTTATAATCACCCAGTTACGTTGTGATGTTTGATAGCACACAAGGTATTCCTCCGGTATCCGGGAGTTGCATAATCTCATAGTCAAAGGAATATGTATATGACATGAAGAAAGCTATAGCAATAAAACTAAACGATCAATATGCTAAGCTGACGGATGGGTCATGTCCATCACATCATTCTCCTAATGATGTGATCCCATTCAACAAATGACAACACATGTCTATGGTTAGGAAACTTAACCATCTTTGATTAACGAGCTAGTCTAGTAGAGGCTTACTAGGGACACGGTGTTTTGTCTATGTATCCACACATGTATCAAGTTTCCGGTTAATACAATTCTAGCATGAATAATAAAAATTTATCATGATATAAGAAAATATAAAATAACAACTTTATTATTGCCTCTAGGGCATATTTCCTTCAGTCTCCCACTTGCACTAGAGTCAATTATCTAGTTCACATCGCCATGTGATTTAACACCAATAGTTCACATCTTTATGTGATTCACACCCATAGTTCACATCGCCATGTGACCAACACCCAAAGGGTTTACTAGAGTCCATAATCTAGTTCACATCGCTATGTGATTAACACCCAAAGAGTACTAAGGTGTGATCATGTTTTGCTTGTGAGAGAAGTTTAGTCAACGGGTCTGCCACATGCAAATCCGTAAGTATTTTGCAAATTTCTATGTCTACAATGCTCTGCATGGAGCTACTCTAGCTAATTGCTCCCACGTTCAATACGTATCTAGATTCAGACTTAGAGTCATCTATATCAGTGTCAAAGCTTGCATCGACGTAACTCTTTACGATGAACTCTTTATCACCTCCATAATCGAGAAACATTTCCTTAGTCCTCTTAGGTAACTATAGATAATTTTGACCGTTGTCCGGTGATCTACTCCTGGATCACTATTGTACCTCCTTCCCAAACTCATGGTAAGGTACACAATAGGTCTGGTATACAGCATGGCATCCTTTATAGAACCTTTGGCTGAGGCATAGGGAATGACTTTCATTCTCTGTCTATCTTCTGCCGTGGTCGGGCTTTGAGTCTTACTCAACTTCACACCTTGCAACACAGGCAAGAACCCTTTCTTTGACTGATCCATTTTGAACTTCTTCAAAATCTTGTCAAGGTATGTACTCATCGAAAGTTTTATCAAGCGTCTTGATCTATCTCTATAGATCTTGATGCCCAATATGTAAGCAGCTTCACCGAGGTCTTTCTTTGAAAAAAATCCTTTCAAACACTACTTTATGCTTTCCAGAAAATTCTACATCATTTCCGATCAACAATATGTCATTCACATATACTTATCAGAAATGTTGTAGTGCTCCCACTCACTTTCTTGTAAATACAGGCTTCTCCGAAAGTCTGTATAAAACTATATGCTTTGATCAACTCATCAAAGCGTATATTCCAACTCCGAGATGCTTGCACCAGTCCATAGATGGATCGCTGGAGCTTGCACACTTTGTTAGCACCTTTAGGATTGTCAAAACCTTCTGGTTGCATCATATACAACTTTTCTTTAATAAATCCATTAAGGAATGCAGTTTTGACATCCATTTGCCAGATTTCATAAAATGCGGCAATTGCTAACATGATTCGGACAGACCTAAGCATCGATACGAGTGAGAAAATCTCATCGTAGTCAACACCTTGAACTTGTCGAAAACCTTTTTGTGACAATTCGAGCTTTGTAGACAGTAACACTACCATCAGCGTCCGTCTTCCTCTTGAAGATTCATTTATTCTCAATGGCTTGCCGATCATCGGGCAAATCCACCAAAGTCCACACTTTGTTCTCATACATGGATCCTATCTCAGATTTCATGGCCTCAAGCCATTGATCGGAATCTGGGCTCATCATATCTTCTTCATAGTTTGTAGGTTCGTCATGGTCTAGCAACATGACTTCCAGAACAGGATTACCGTACCACGCTGGTGCGGAACATGCTCTGTTCGACCTACGAGGTCCAGTAGTAACTTGATCTAAAGTTTCATGATCATCATCATTAGCTTCCTCTCTAGTTGGTGTAGGCCTCACGGGAACGAATTTCTCTGATGAGCTAGTTTCCAATTCGAGAGAAGGTACAATTACCTCATCAAGTTCTACTTTCCTCAAACTCACTTCTTTCGAGAGAAACTCCTTCTCTAGAAAGGATCCAATCTTGGCAACAACGATCTTGCCCTTGGATCTGTGGTAGAAGGTGTACCCAATTGTTTCCTTAGGGTATCCTATGAAGACGCACTTCTCCGATTTGGGTTCGAACTTATCAGGCTGAAGCCTTTTGACATAAGTGTCGCAACCCAAACTTTTAAGAAACGACAGCTTAGGTTTTTTGCTAAACCATAGTTCATACGGTGTCGTCTCAACGGATTTACACGGTGCCCTATTAAACGTGAATGCAGCTGTCTCTAATGCATAACCCCAAAACGATAGTGGTAAATCGGTAAGAGACATCATAGATTGCACCATATCTAATAAAGTACGGTTACGATGTTCGGACACACCATTACGCTGTGGTGTTCCAGGTGGCGTGAGTTGTGAAACTATTCCACATTGTTTTAAATGAAGGCCAAACTCGTAACTCAAATATTCGCCTCCGCGATCAAATCGTAGAAACTTTATTTTCTTGTTACGATGATTCTCCACTTCACTCTGAAATTCTTTGAACTTTTCAAATGTTTCAGACTTGTGTTTCATCAAGTAGATATACCCATATCTGCTCAAATCATCTGTGAAGGTCAGAAAAAAACGATACCTGCTGCGTGCCTCAACACTCATCGGACCGCATACATCGGTATGTATTATTTCCAATAAGTCATTAGCTCGCTCCATTGTTCCGAAGAACGGAGTTTTAGTCATCTTGCCCATGAGGCATGGTTCGCAAGTATCAAATGATTCATAATCAAGTGATTCCAAAAGACCATCTGCATGGAGTTTCTTCATGCGCTGTACACCAATATGATCTAAAACGGCAGTGCCACAAATATGTTGCACTATCTTTATCAACTTTGCATCTTTT
This sequence comes from Thinopyrum elongatum, assembly GCA_011799875.1. Classification (NCBI taxonomy): domain Eukaryota; kingdom Viridiplantae; phylum Streptophyta; class Magnoliopsida; order Poales; family Poaceae; genus Thinopyrum; species Thinopyrum elongatum. The sequence goes on along the minus strand of CM022297.1, from coordinate 18,770,627 downwards.
GGCATCAATATTATGAATACGTGTATCACTACGATCGAGATTCAATAAACCATTTACATTGAATGTATGACCATAGAAGGTTTTATTCATGTAAACAGAACAACAATTATTCTCTGACTTAAATGAATAACCATATCGCAATAAACATGATCCAATCATATTCATGCTCAACGCAAACACCAAATAACATTTATTTATTTAGGTCCAACACTAATCCCGAAGGTAGAGGGAGTGTGCGATGGTGATCTTATCAACCTTGGGATCACTTCCAACACACATCGTCACCTCGTCATTAACTAGTCTCTGTTCATTTTGCAACTCCTGTTTCGAGTTACTAATCTTAGCAACTGAACATGTATCAAATACCCAGGTGCTACTATGAACACTAGTAAAATACACATCAATAACATGTATATCAAATATACGTTTGTTCACTTTGCCATCCTTCTTATCCGCCAAGTATTTGGGGTAGTTCCGCTTCTAGTAACCATTTCCTTTGAAGTATAAGCACTCAGTTTCAGGCTTGGGTCCAGCTTTGGGCTTCTTCATGGGAGTGACAACTTGCTTGTCATTCTTCTTGAAGTTCCCTTTCTTTCCCTCGCCCTTTTTCTTGAAACTAGTGGTCGTGTCAACCATCAACACTTGATGCTCTTTCTTGATTTCTACCTTCACCGATTTCAGTATCGCGAAGAGCTCGGGAATCGTTTTCGTCATTCCTTGCATATTATAGTTCCTCACGAAGTTCTAGTAGCTTGGTGATAGTGACTAGAGAACTTTGTCAATCACTATCTTATCTGGAAGATTAACTCCCACTTGATTCAAGCGATTGTAGTACCCAGACATTCTGAGCACATGCTCACTAGCTGAGCTATTCTCCTCCATCTTGTAGGCAAAGTACTTGTTAGAGGTCTCATACCTCTTAACACGGGCATGAGTCTGAAATATCATTTTCATCTCTTGGAACATCTCATATGCTCCATGGCGTTCAAAACATTTTTGAAGTCCCGGTTCTAAGCCGTAAAGCATGGCGCACTAAACTATCAAGTAGTCATCATACCGAGCTTGTCAAACATTCATAACGTCTGCATCTGCTCCTGCAATAGGTCTGTCACCTAGCGGTGCATCAAGGACATAATTCTTCTGTGCAGCAATGAGGATAATCCTCAGATCACGAACCCAGTCCGCATCATTGCTACTATCATCTTTCAACTTATTTTTCTCTAGGAACATATGAAAAACATAGGGGAGCTACAACGTGAGCTATTGATCTACAACATAATTTGCAAATACTATCAGGACTAAGTTCATGATAAATTAAAGTTCAATTAATCAAATTACTTAAGAACTCCCACTTAGATTGACATCCCTCAAGTCATCTAAATGATACGTGATCCAAATCAACTAAACCATGTCTGATCATCACGTGAGATGGAGTAGTCATCAATGGTGAACATCTCTATGTTGATCATATCTACTATATGATTCATGCTCGACCTTTTGGTCTCCAGTGTTCTGAGGCGATGTCTGTACATGCTAGGCTCGTCAAGTTTAACCTAAGTATTCTGCATGTGCAAAACTGTCTTGCACCCGTTGTATGTGAACGTAGAGCCTATCACACCCGATCATCACGTGGTGTCTCAGCACGACGAACTGTCGCAACGGTGCATACTGGGGGAGAACACTTATTCCTTGAAATTTGTTTAAGAGATCATCTTATAATGCTACCGCCGTACTAAGCAAAATAAGATGTATAAAAGATAAACATCACATGCAATCAAAATATGTGACATGATATAGCCATCATCATCTTGTGCCTTTGATCTCCATCTCCAAAGCACCGTCGTGATCTCCATCGTCACCGGCTTGACACCTTGATCACCATCGTAGAGTCGTGGTCGTCTCGCCAGCTATTGCTTCTACAACTATCGCTAACGCATAGTGATAAAGTAAAGCAATTACATGGCGTTTGCATTTCATACAATAAAGCGACAACCATAAGGCTCCTGCCAGTTGCCGATAACTTTTACAAAACATGATCATCTCATACAACAACGTATATCACATCATGTCTTGACCATATCACATCACAACATGCCCTGCAAAAACAAGTTAGACGTCCTCTACTTTGTTGTTGCAAGTTTTACGTGGCTGCTACGGGCTTCTAGCAAGAACCGTTCTTACCTACGCATCAAAACCACAACGGTGTTTCGTCAAGTTTGCTGTTTTAACCTTCAACAAGGACCGGCCGTAGTCAAATTCGATTCAACTAAAGTTGGAGAAACAGACACCCGCCAGCCACCTTTATGCAAAACTAGTTGCATGTCTGTCGGTGGAACCGGTCTTATGAACGTGATCATGTAAGGTTGGTCCGGGCCACTTCATCCAACAATACCGCCGAATCAAAATAAGATGTTGGTGGTAAGCAGTATGACTATCACCGCCCACAACTTTTGTGTTCTACTCGTGCATATCATCTACGCAAAGACCTGGCTCGGATGCCACTGTTGGGAAACGTAGCATGCAATTTAAAAAAATTTCCTACGCTCATGCAAGATCTATCTAGGAGATGCATAGCAACGAGAGGGGGAGAGTGTGTCTACGTACCCTCGTAGACCAAAAGCGGAAGCGTTTGACAACGCGGTTGATGTAGTCGAACTTCTTCTCGTTCCGACCGATCAAGCAGCGAACGTACGGCACCTCCGAGTTCTGCACACGTTCAGCTCGATGACGTCCCTCGAACTCTTGATCCAGCAAAGTGTCGAGGGAGAGTTCCGTCAGCACGACAGTGTGGCGACGGTGATGGTGAAGTGATCCGCGCAGGGCTTCACCTAAGCACTACGAAGATATGACCAGAGGCTTAAACTGTGGAGGGGGGCGCCGCACACGGTTTGGAATCAATGTTGTGTGTTCTAGCGGTGCCCCCCCCCCCCCCCACACACACACAATATATATAGGTGGGAGAGGGAGGGGAGCAGCAAGGGGACCCCAAGTAGGAGGGATCCTACTTGGCACTCCTCCAAGTCGGCCTCCCCCCCGTCCATATCTACCGGAGGGGGAAGGAAAGAGGAGGGAGGAGGGAAGGAAGGGGGAGGCCGAATCCCTCCCATTCCTTCTCTTCCCCCCCCCCCCTTTCCTTTCCCTCAGGTGCGGCCCATATGGGGGGCGCAGCAGCCCCTGCTGGCTGCTGCATTTCCCCTCTTGGCCCATTAGCTCCATATCTTTGCCGGGGGGTGCCCGGAACCCTTTCCGGTGACCCGATATGTACCCGGTACCCCCGGAACACTTCCGATGTCCGAATATCATCGTCCTATATATGAATCTTTACCTCTCGACCATTTCGAGACTCCTCGTCATGTCCGTGATCTCATCCGGGACTCCGAACAACATTCGGTCACCAAATCACATAACTCATAAAATACAAAATCGTCATCGAACTTTAAGCGTGCGGACCTTACGGGTTCGAGAACTATGTAGACATGACTGAGACACCTCTCCGGTCAATAACCAACAGCGGAACCTGGATGCTCATATTGGTTCCCACATATTCTACGAAGATATTTATCGGTCGTACCGTAATGACAACATACGTTATTCCCTTTGTCATCGGTATGTTACTTGCCCGAGATTCGATCGTCGTTATCTTCATACCTAGTTCAATCTTGTTACCGGCAAGTCTCTTTACTCGTTCCATAATACATCATCCCGTAACTAACTCATTAGTCACATTGCTTGCAAGGCTTCTTATGATGTGTATTACCGAGAGGGCCCAGAGATACCTCTCTGATACTCGGAGTGACAAATCCTAATCTCGATCTATGCCAACCCAACAAACAACATCGGAAATACCTGTAGAGCATCTTTAAAATCACCCAGTTACGTTGTGACGTTTGATAGCACACAAGGTATCCCTCCGGTATCCGGGAGTTGCATAATCTCATAGTCAAAGGAATATGTATATGACATCAAGAAAGCTATAGCAATAAAACTGAACGATCAATATGCTAAGCTAACGGATGGGTCATGTCCATCACATCATTCTCCTAATGATGTGGTCCCGTTCATCAAATAACAACACATGTCTATGGTTAGGAAACTTAACCATCTTTGATTAACGAGCTAGTCTAGTAGGGGCTTACTAGGGACACGATGTTTTGTCTATGTATCCACACATGTATCAAGTTTCCGGTTAATACAATTCTAGCATGAATAATAAACATTTATCATGATATAAGGAAATATAAAATAACAACTTTATTATTGCCTCTAGGGCATATTTCCTTCAAAGGGGATTAGGGATCGATATGGCATCAGGGCAGCCGGTGGCAGCACAGAGGCCGGAGACCGCTAGCGTGGCGGCGTTGCAGGGGGCATCGATAAGAGGAGGCGAGCACGAAGGCGAGGTGGTGGCCGAGGATGGCTAGAGGAGGTTGCGCGTGAGAGGAAAGGGGTCCTGGTCCGGGATGAGCCGTGTGGTGGGATGGGCTGCCGGGGCGTAGGTTTCATCGTCATCATCGACCTCGTCGGTCTCGGGGCGGGCGGCGAAGTCCAAGAGAAAATCTTGTTTGGCAACCTGGTGATTCTTTTTCTTATCTCGTGATACTTCGTACATAATCAGGCTAATAATTATTGTTATGATTTTGGATTTGGTTGGACTAAATACTACATTTATTTGCTCAGAAGAAGGAACGTTGGCTGTTAGAATGATTTCTCGTGGGTGGGACTAACGAACAAAAAGGATGCGAACGAACGATGACGTACCAAACGTACCATCACAACCGCATACTCCCCCTTTAGGAGTAGAAATTCACGCACTCGCTCTGGATCGTACATCCGGTTTCATGCGCTCGCTCTGAGTACATTAGCTCCAGCGTGACGGGTCTATTGAACCGGTTTTTAGCAAGCACCTCGAACATTCCGCCGGTTTTAGATAGTTCTAGAAGGTATTTTCTTTTTCATGTTTTTCTGCATCGGTTTTCCGGTTGCTAGTAGGCCGGTTTTTTCATTTGTTTCTCGGACATTTTTTTCTTCTGTTTATTATTTTCTTCTCTTTTTTTAAAAAAATTTATTACATTTTAAAAAATGTTTGCATTTTCAAAAAATGTTGGGGATCTAAAAAACTGTTCATGTTTTAAAATTTTGTTAATGCTTTGAAAAAATACTTGAAATTTCAAAATTGTCCATAATCCCAAAAGATGTTCATGTTTTCAAACAAAACTGCAATTTCAAAAACTCTTCACAAACTCCAAAAAATCACACTTTTCACAAATTGTTCATGATTTTAAAAATTTGCTTGCGAACTTTTTTTGTATTCATGTGAACATTTTTAATTCATGAATAGTTTTTGTATTCGCTTGATTGTTTTCGAATTTGTGATACTTATGAATTTTGTGAACTTTTTTTGTTGACATGAACAATATTTTGAAATCACAAACATTTTTCAACTTCACGGACATTTTCACAATTTTTTTATTCAAAAACATTTTTTGAAAAATCGTTTATTTTTCCAATTCATGATTGTTTTCAAAATTTGTGAACATTTTTGAATGGAATAAAATTTTACAAAAACAAAACAGACAGTAAATAAGTGCTCGCTCACTGGTTTTTTTGTTTTTGGGGGGGGGGGGGGCGCTCGTGGGCCAAGCCCATGTTGGCGAGCACTTGTTGGCCTTTTTTAGGTGAACACGCCAGTTTTTCTTTTTCTTTCTTTTCTGCTAGTTTTTTCAGGTTTTTCTATATCCTTGGAACCCACCCGCGATGAAATAAGCAAAATAAGGAGATGTAGAATGCCGAATCATGGGCTTTTTACCCATCCCATGGGTGTTGCGTCATATCCACGCTGCATAGAGGCTATTTGTGACTAATCAACACCATGATTGGCACGCGATGTGTGATGTTTTGTGAGTAATTTTCGCTTCATTGCTTGAATCTTGATAGACTTTTATTAAGAAGAAAGTGTTGTTGTTTTTTTTTTGCGAGAAAACTTTCGATCTACTCATTTTCAATCACGGCAGTACAACAAACATTGGAAATAATAAAAATTACATCTAGATGGTAGACCACATAGCGACAGCTACAAGTCCTGAAGCGAGTCAAAGGTACGTCACCGTCATCGCTCCTCCTTTGCCGGAGCCAGGCAAAACTTATTGTAGTAGACAGTCTGAACGATGGACCACCACGATCCCTTCGACACGGTAAAACAAGCATATCGAAGTGGCTGCACGAGTTGCCCCGACGTGGCACATGCCATCATCATCGATAGACTTCATCACAAGAATATTTCTATAGGGAAACATTTCCAGTTGGAGGATGGTTGTGTTTGTTACAGGGGACGCTTCTAAGTGGGGGGATCCACGGAATGCAGGGCGCCATCGTCCAGCCTCTGGACGCCGGCGTGATGGGTAGGCATTGTAGCTTCCATGCTACACTGCACGCGTGCGATAACTGTTGGACATCACGTATGGCAGATGGCAACATGTTTAGCATTTTTACAACAAATATGACCTGGCAGGCAGGACCAGTGGGACTGCAGATCATGGAACATTTTGTAAAAAATGTAAGTAACATTTTTTAGTTTGTGGCCATTATTGTTCACTAGTAAGAACATTTTTTAAATGTCATGATTTTTTCTAAATGAATTCACTGTTTTAATACATCATGAACAAATCATTAGCTGTGGAAACACTTGTTTAAACTGCATGAACAAATGTGCAGATGTATATTGGACATTTTTACTAAAAAGTCTAAGAAGTTTTGTTACATTACTAAAAGTGGTCATATTATAATAAAAAAATGTTCACTCTGCATAGAAAAATGATCATCATGTTTTTAAAAGTGTCATCGTGTATACAAAAATCAGTGTTGCCCTGGGTGCTTTCCACATCGCCGAATAAGCATGGCAATGTTGTTGTGATAAAAGCATTAGGGTGTTGTATGACCCGATGAGGAAATAATTACAAGCAGGAGATGACATCTGGATAAGTAAGGCAAGTGCAACTCCTTGTGCCTAACGTGCTGCTTCCAGGGCAAGGAAAAACAAGCATAATGGCTGATTAGCAACATCTGCGGTGCAACCTCCTACTCGCGTCAACCTAACAAAGGCAATTCCTCAGGCTCAAATGCTGATTTGTTTTTATTCAGAAGGCTAAGAGCGGCTTGAATGAGAAGCTAAAGAAGAGAAGTAAATAAGTCGAAGTAAAGAGCGTTTATGAAGCGAATGGTTCTGGTAGTATCAAATTTGTTGAAAATGAAGATGATCAGCCATCAACTTATATAGTTATTGACCTTAATTTAATGATTTTGATAAATATCATGTCGATAATTCTTTTTAGAGTAATCAAGTTTAGGCTTCAAATTGCGAGAAACACGGTATGCATCACTATTATGTGTTTACTAATAGCATCTCTAGCAGACCCCTTAAAGTGGTCAAACCCATAAAAAAAGAGGTGTTTACAGTTTCGATCGAAAAAACAGCGCCTAGCAGATCCCATAAAAGTCGCTCGGCCCTTAAACTTTTTAAAGGGCTATGAAAATCCATCTGCGAGAACCTCATATGTATAGTTTAGAAGGCAGTATCAACCCGTAAACCGGTCAAACCTTGTCAGAGCAGATGTGCCGTCACGGAACTGGCCGGAATAAACCTGGAACTCACCGGAATCCGTCGCCACATGTCGAAAGAAGCCGCCGCGGTCCGAATTGCGCCGGCTCGACTTCCACTACCGAGGCGAGGCCGTCAACGGGCAGGGCGGAGCAGGCCACCGGCGGCCCGAATCAGGGTGGGGCGGCGCTGGAGAAGGACAGGGGCGGGGGGGGGGGGTGCAGCTCTCGTCGCCCATGTGGATATCTCACTTGCTGCTGGTGTAGTTCCGGGCTCAGTTGAGGACGGGCAGGCGCGCCAGGGAGCGCGCGGTCGGGGCGGGCCGCGCCGGGGCAAGGCGGGCGGTGCCGGGGTGAGGAACGCCGTGGCCGGAGATGGGCTCTGCCGGGACGGGAGAAAAAAGGGAAAACAAAAACAATAGGGCTACAATGGGATACAATTTTATTTACAGGGTCTGCTCTGCCCGGGTAAATTTTGCACCATAAAAACGGTTTACAGTGCACCTTATACGTGTTTTTAAGGGTCAAATTTTAAGGGGCTACTAGAAATGCTCTAAGAAATGTATTTTCATGTCTCCATTTGAGCTCGGAATAAGCTTTTCGAATGGCTCCAGGTCAAGCAGTGAATATGGGTTTTTCGACTGGGTTTCATCTGGTCAAAGAAAGATGTGAGGAAGGAACAAGTGCTGACATGGGTCAGTAGCCATTGTAAAGGCCCGCTACTCAAGCCGATCCATCGGGGATCTATCAGAAGGAATGTGGCTCCTCATCAGCTTCTCCCACTATCGTGCCATCACATCTTTCATGAACGTTTTTTAAAAACTATGGGAATATTTTTTTACATTTCATTAAAACTTTTATAAATTGTCATGAATAATTATAAAATTGTGAAAATTTATTGTTAAATGGTAAGAATGTCTTTTAAAATGTCATGAAGCTTGTATAAATCTATGAACATTTCTTATTTGTTATCAAAATTCGATGAACTTTTTTTAAAATGTAAGGAACACTTTTTAAAATTGTGGCCATTTATTTTTTAATGGTCAGAACGTTTTTTTATGTCAAGAATAGTTTTTCTAGATGAATTCAATTTTTTTAATATATCATCAATATTTTCATTAGATGTGGAAACACTTGTTTAAGCTGCATGAAGATATGTGCAGATACACATTAGACATTTTTAATAAAAATTCTAAATAGTTTTTGTTACATTTCTAAAAGTGGTTATATTTTAAAATTTTGATTGTGTATATAAAAATTGTTCATCATGTTTTTCTAAAACTGTTCATCGTATAATATTAAAATCAATCGGTACTCTGGGTGCTTTCAAAAGGTTGAATAAGTATGGACTGTGTTGTTGGACGAAACAAAGAGAGTTGTATGACTAGATGAGGAAATTAGTTATAAAGATGGAGATGACATCTAGATCAAGTAAGGCAAGTGCAACTCCGGGTGTCAAACCTGCTGCTTTCGGGGCAAGAAAAAACAAGCAAAATGTGTGATCAGCAACATCTGTGGTGTAACGTCCTACTCGCATCAGCCTAAGCAAGACCATTCAAAAGGCACAAATACTGAAAATTTTGATTGAAAAGGCACGGATCGGTTTGCTATGAAGCTGAAGAAGATGAGAAGTAAACCAGTCGAAGTAAAGAGCGTTCACAAAGCGAATGGTTCTGGTAGTAACAAAGATGTTGAAAATGAAGATGATCACCCATCAAATTGTATTGTTATTGATCCTTAATTTAATGATTTTGGTAAGTACCATGTCAAGAAATATTTCCATAATAACCATGTTTGGGCTTCAAATGATGACAAACACATTATGCATCACTGTTATGTGTTTATAAAGAAATGTATTTCCATGCCTCCATTTAACCTCAGAATAAGATTTCTGAATGGCTCAAGGTTGAGTAATGAATTTGGGTTTTCGATTGAGTTTCATCTTGTTTAAGAAAGAAGTAATGAAGAAACACGTGCTGACAAGGGTCAATAACTATCAGTAACGGACGGCTATTCAATCTGATCTATCGTAGTTCTATCACAAGGAACCTAGCTTGCTGGAATGCTCCCCTTCAGTCACCCCCCAGCAGCCGCATCATGCTATCCAATCCTTCGTGAACAATTTTTCTTAAAATAGTATGAAATGTTTTTGACATTTCACGAACGCTTTTTAAAATTGTCATGAATAATTTTTAAATTGTGAAAATTTATCGGTAAATGGTAAGAACGCCTCTGAGAATGTCATTAAGATTTTATAAATCTATGAACATTTTTTATATGTTTTCAACATTTGATGAACCTTTTAAAAAAATAAAAGGAACACTTTTGAAAATTGTGACAATTTATTATTGAATGGTAGGAACATTTTTTAGTCTTGAGAATTTTATGTAATTTTATTAATTTAAAAAAAAATCATGAACATTTTCACTAGATGTGGAAACACTTATTTAAACTAATTGAACAAATGTGCAGATACACATTGGACATTGTGGTAAAAATTCCTAAATAGGGTGTCTTACATTTCTAACATTGGGCTTATTATATTAAAAATGTTCATTGTGTATATAAAAAATATTCATCATGTTTTCTAAAAGTGTTCGTCGCGTAATATAAAAATCAATTGGTGCTCCGGTTGCTCTTTAGATGGTTGAATAAGCATGGACTGTGTTGTCGGATGAAGCCAAAGGGGTGTTGTATGAGCAGATGTGGAAATTAGTTAGAAAGCCGAAGATGACATCTGGATCAAGTAAGGCAAGTGCAACTCCTGGTGCAAAACCTGCTGCTTCCAGGGCAAGAAAAAACAAGCATTTTTTTTATTAGCAACATCTGCTGTGTGACCTCGTACTCGCATCAACCTAACCAAGACCATACCTAAGGCACAAATGCCGAAGTTTCTGATTAAAAAGGAGAAGATTGGTCAGCCGAGAAGGTAAATAAGATGAGAAGTAAAACAATCGAAGTAAAGAGCGTCCGTGAAGCGAACGGTTCTGGTAGTAACAAAGATGTTGGAAATGAAGATGATCACCCATCAACTTGTATTGTTATTGATCCTTAATTTAATGATTTTGATAAGGATCATGTCAGGAAATCTTTTCAGAATAATCAAGTGGGCTTCAAATAATGGTGACAAACCCTGCTGAAATGGGTTAGCAGGCAAGGTCACCATTTAATTTAATGATTTTGATGTCTCCATTTAAGCTCAGAATAAGCTCTCTGAATGGCTCAAGGTCTGGTTTCAGAAAGACGTAAGGAAGAACCATGTGCTGAAATGGGTTAGCAGCCATTGATAAGGGCTGACCACTCAACCTGATCCATCGGAGATCTATCAGAAGGTACCTGACTTGCTAGAACACTCCCCTCCAGTTCCTCCCTCCGCATTGTGCTATCCAATCCTTCCTGAACCATTTTTTTTTCAAAACCGTGCAAAATGTTCTTTACATTTCATGAACACTTTTTAAAATTGTCATGACTAATTTTAACATTGTGAAAACTTAATGTTAAATGGATAATATATTTTAAAATATGATGATGCTTTTATAAATCTGTGTTTTTTATATGTTCTCAACATTTGATGAGCATTTTTTTTAAATGTTACGAACACTTTTTAAAATTGTGACCACTTATTGTTGAATGGTAAGAACATTTTTTTAAATGTCAGTAATTTTTTCTAAATTGATTCGCATTTTAAGTATATCTTGAACATTTTCATTGGTTGTGGAAACAATTGTTTAATCTACGTGAACAAACGTGCAGATACACATTGGAGATTTTTAGCAAAAAATGCTAAACAGTTTCCGTTCATTTCTAAAAGTGGTCATATTACTTGATTTTTTTTATTGTGTATATTAAAAATGTTCATCATGTTTTTTAAGGTGTTCACTTGTAAAATCAGTTGGTTCTACAAGTGTTCTCAAGATGGCCGAATTAGCATGGCGCGCGATTGCAGAACACGACAAATATTACCGAAATTGTGAACACTTAGTCACATACTCAAACACTGAAGATGCAGAAACAGGATACATGCCAATTAATCTGTTAAGTTTTCGTATATCGGCTGGTGGTCGCACCGATTTGGTCAGGGCCCTAGATAAATTTTTGCTTGTGTTGCTCTATGCACAACTTTTTTCTTGCCTTCTTTTCTGCAGCTCTTTGGACTGCTCGTCTATGGCCTGCTGCTGCACAGTCATTGCAAAGATCTAATAGAAGGAAGACTCATGTACTTGACAATGTCACCCAGGCCTTGGGCATGTTTTGACCAGGTTCCCTATCGTGAGATAGCAGAACAGAAAGCAGAAAAAGAGCTTCCCAGTGGAACATGAAAAGAAAACTTAAGCTCTAGTGAACAAAGTCTCACAGGAATGCTCTGCCTTCTTCCCTTCTCAAAAAGAATAAAGATGCAGAAACTTCACATACAACGATGCATATATCCCTAGATCTGCTGTACGCATGAGCTATTTTGACAACAATTCTTTGTCTAAATTATATATTAGATGTATCAACATGAACTTCCTTGCAAGAATTAGAAAAGATAAAAGGTAGTAGAATCTACAATTTATAATTAAGGACATAAGTATTCATGGATTGGTTGTCATTCATGAAGTTCATGGTGACTAAAATGAAGATGGGCTTCAGCGTTGGGTCTGGCTCCGATGCAGTTGTTTACTAGTTCTTAATTGCTGCTTCTAGTTGCTCTGGTTGTGCCCATCAAGCTGTAATAAGAAAAATTTGAGAACGTTTATGTCTTTGAGTAGGTTTTGCCCTGCTCTGTCTAATTTTTTTAGACTTTGTTTTCTCTTTTCGAACGCGCTGGACATGTCTTGTCGAATTCTGTATCCCTGGTTTGGTTCTAGTAATGGAACTAGGGGGTGGGGGGCAGGGCGGCTTTGGCCTCCCTCATAATCTAAAAAAGGGGCGATCACCAATCCGCAGCAGACACGTTGTCACGGTCGTCGTGGTAAAGGTTCTCGCCGTGGAAATGATCTATATCGGCACGCTGGAGTGGCTGCAGGAGTCGCGCTTTGGGACACCACGGCCACTGCACATGCCATTGTGGTCGATAAATTTCACAAGCTAGGATGCTTCTGCACTGAAGCTAGCATTTCCAGTTGGAGGACGGCTACGCGGACGGACGGGCGGATGGGCAACATCACGTAGTACATGGCAGGAGAGGAGAGGACCAGCAGTAGGCCTGCCTGCCTGCCTGCAGATCGCGGTGGAGGGAGGTCAAACCTGCATGTGGCCAATCGAGGACGCCCTGCTGACGGAAATTGTAACGTCTGGCTACTGAAAGCCGATCGATCCATCGGAGATTAGACGTAAACCCTGCTGCTGCTAGTGGAACGCCCACTCTCTTCCCCCCTTCTCAGTTCCTTCCCCTCTATCCAAGACTCTCTGGATCTCACCGTAATCCTCCATTAATTCGCGCGCTTGCTGCGCCGCCGGCCCTCCCCCTCCTTCCCCGTCTTGCAGCGCCACCTCCCTGATCCTTCCTGCCCCCTCCTCAAAGCCGTGTTCCACTCGTAAGGAAAATCATGCCCATGCGTGCAGCAGATCTGGTGTGTGCTAGGTTTCTGCACGGCTCTCTGTCTTATCCTTCTTCCTCCAGTAATGACCCATCTCTTTTGATTTGTGTTGGTAAGGACCCCCATACTGCTTGTATTACGTTCAATAGTATTTTCCTGCTAATTTATGTGAAATTCTTAGAGAAATGATCAGTTTGTGGATTATTCTTGGAGAAAAATATTAGAATCGCTGGTGATTGCGAGTTCCGAGTATATATAGTTGAACCTGATTTTTCTTCCCATGCTTAAGAAATAACTAGAGGCAATTGTGTGCCTATCTTCGTTGTCTCGATTATCATAAATCACAGAAGCAGTATGCCAGCAATCATCATAAATCGCAGAAGCAATGCCATAAGACGATCTACCTCCATTCGTTCTGGTCTCGATTACCTCCATATTGTCATACCTCGGTGTAATTCCAATCATTCCTCGTTAGGATGTTTACTGTAACCTGAATTTCTACTGTACTTATCACGCGTATTGTGGCGTCTTGGATCTTTCATATTTCCGCGCGTCACCCGTTGCTTGCTAAGGTAGTGTCCTGTCAACATATAAATCCAGTGACTCTAGGTTGTATGTATTTATGTTCCAAGTTTTTGCGCGTTCTGCATGGTACAGTATGTAGGCGCGATATTTTTTTTTTATTTCGTGTGGCTATAATATAATTCCATACTTTTGGTAGATAGGGCATGGTGATTTATAATAAGCTCCTGTAACTGCGATTTGCTGCCGTGTGCATTGCGTGCTAGGGCAGTGTTTGAACTCTGTGCAGTTATTATTTTAACTATGTTGCCACAATTATGTGAAAAAAATTCTATATCTGCAACTGCTTGACAATTTTGGGTAAAATTTTATTTCGTCATCCAATCTGACGCTCCTTGGCTCACACTAGTAGAAAAAGGCTCATTTGTCCCGGTTCATAAGGCCCATTTGTCCCGGTTCGGGAACCGGGACTAAAGGGTCGGGACTAAAGCCTAACACATTTAGTCCCGGTTCTTATACGAACCGGGACAGATGGGGCTCCATGTAGCCGCTGCGGCGAGCCCAGAGAGGAGGGCCTTTAGTCCCGGTTGGTAACACCAACCGGGACCAAAGATCATCCACGTGTCAGCAGCTCAGGAGCTGGGGTTTTTGTTTTTTTTTAAAGTGGGGGGGGGTGGTTTGGGGGTTTTGTGGTTAATTTAGGGTTTCATATATTGTGTTAGCTAGCTAATAGAGAGAAGTGTCCTCTCTTATCTCCGTCTTGGTCGACGCTACGTACTATACGTATAGAGAGGACTCGATACGCTAGCTAGTAAGCAAAAGAAGGAAACCATTAAGTACACAATCGTCATGCCATATACAGAGAGAAGTGAGACCTCCTCCTTCTCCGAGTTGGTCGAACAACAAGTTTTCGTATATCTATCCGACGCTACTAGCTACATATATACAATATAAGATCCCTAACATCTATGTCAAGTTCCACATGGTATTCTCCGCGGGATTGATGATGGTCAGAAAGAATCCAGCCAATTCCTCTTGAATTGCCTTTAAGCGATCTTGTGGTAGGAGTTCATCCCGCATCTGCCAAATCTAATTTGAAGAAGGGGGTCAATACCTATATGAATGAAAACTCAACACAAATGATGGTAATAAATAAAATTGTGAATATTATTGCTTACGCACTTCATATTGTTTTTCAGAGTAGCCCGCTTAGAGGTCGTTGCGTTGTAGATGTACTCGCAAACGTAGTATCCCAAAAATTATTCCGCCTTCCTGCCACAACCACTTTACGAGAAATAGAGGTCATCAAACTGATAATCAAGCATTATAATGGATTGATGAAACTAGCTAGAATCAATGGGAGATGCGCAGAAACTAGCTAGTAGTACTTACTTTCGGGTGTGTAAATCGCAGATCCCCCGGCAGTCCGGAACTTCTGCGGTGAACCCTTTCCAAACCCTGCGAGACAAAAAAATAATTACTTGATATCAGGAAATGAACAAAGTTGCCGATATGGTGGTCGATAATGATCGATTGAACTTACTTCTGGAGCATTTCAGTCATGGTCGCATACTCCTTGGGATCTTTTCGTCTTGAGTCTAAGACGGTTACTAGTCCCTGCTCAAGCTTAATCTCTAGGAGAATAAAGTGGAAGCTGCGCACGCATGCATAACTCATCAATTACATTACTATAACCTCGAGTAATAATGGAAACCGAATATGCAGAAGACAGTAACACTCACTTGAAGTTGTAAGGAAAGAGTATTTTATCTTTGTTTTGATTTTTAAGCAACGATTGTAGCAAGTTGGCCTCGGTTTCTTTCGGATTATATGTAACCGTCCATTCATCTATGAGATTTGTGTTAATGAACCCAATACCATAGATTTGTGCATTTCTGCATTCGACGATCTTCAATCTGCATAATATAGTGAGGATAATTATATATACATGCAATGAAAGAGCTGAGCTATATATAGAGACTTAATTACAGAAGTATAGTACTTACAGACAGTAGCAAGTGATGATTATTTTCTCGAGGTCCTTTTGATTGAAAAACTTGAAGAACTCCTCAAATGGAACAGACAACAGATCAATTCCAACGAGGTCGTGCTCCTCTTTAACTCTCAGCGTCAAAATATCCTTCCCAGACTTGCAGGTGTCCATGTACCACTTATGGAATCTTCGCATCATCGTTGTTAGAGGAGGATCACCAGGTCTGACGAGAGGCTTCCCGTACTGGTATTTGTGTTCGTCCACCTCCATTGTATCAAAATGTGCATCGTCGGACAGGTAATCACCAGGATTGGTACTGGGCAGCATCCCCGGCAGATTTGCGACGATATCGCTAGACACCTTGAGCGGGGGGCACGATTGGTTTGCCTGTTCGCCGAGCTGGGGAATTTTGTTCCCACTTCTTCGTTCTTGTAACCTTTTGTCAGTTGAAGTAGTTCCCGACCGGCGCGCTCCTTCCACTGCCTTTTTAAGAGCGCGGACATGGTTGTCATCCGGCGGAGGCGGTGGTGGTCGCTTCAGGTTCTTCACAGTGCGCTTCAATTTCACCGGATCCATCTTCTCCTCCGGAGGTGGATTTTTCTTTGCAAAAAAGTCCCTCACTTGGGCTTTACAGATCTCCGCGTTTTCCTCCTCGGTCATCTCGTATGGTAACTTCTCTAGAGGCGTGAGAGTCGGACCGAATCTGTATTGCCTCCCGCCTCTGGCTGTACTGCTAGACGCCGGAGCAGTCGGAGTGGCTGCGGCTGTCTTCCTTCGTTGCTTACGAGGCGGAGAAGGAGGCGGAGTGCTACGACGCGCCGGAGCAGCCGGAGCGGCGGCGGCTGTCTTCCGCTGTTGCTGACGAGGCGGAGAAGGAGGCGGGCTGCTCGGACGCGCCGGCGCAGGCGGAGAAGGAGGCGGAGTGCCCTGATCACTCGCCAGAGGAGGAGGCGGAGGAGGAGGCGGAGTGCCCTGACTCGCCGGAGGAGGAGGCGGAGTGCCCTGACTCGCCGGAGGAGGAGGCGGAGTGCCCTGACTCGCCGGAGGAGGAGCCGGAGGCGTCCAGTTCGGAAGGTTGATGAGCTCCTTCCGCCATAGACATGGAGTCTTCAGAGCAAGACCCAGCTGAGTCTCCCCTTCACCGGTAGGGTGGTCAAGCTGGAGCTCCTCAAATCCCTCCGTTATTTCATCGATCATCACAACAGCATAGCCTTGTGGAATCGGAAGGCAGTGAAAAGTTGCGCCGGGTCCAGAAGGTGCAACAGAGCCGACAGCCACCTTGACTTTGAGGTGCTGCCATTGCGCCATAAGGTGGCAATCTTGAGCCTCCGTGATAGCATCCACGGGGTAGCTGGGAGCCGTGAAGTCAGGCTGCTGAAGGACCTTGGTGGAAGCCACGCTGCGCAATGGCAGCTGAGATGGAGGGGTAGCTTCTGGGGTAGCTCCGGCAGGTCGCTGGCTCTGAACTAGTAGTGCTTGTTCCTCTAGCGCTCGTACCCTTGCATTCAGCGACTGCAGTTCCGTCTGCTCCACTTTCCTCCTCCTCTCCCGGGTTTTGTAACCACCTGCGCTGGGAACCATTTAAAGCAACATCATCAATTTTCAACCCTTTCTGAGTTCATCTGTTATTTTTCATGCATTTACTGATTTTTTTTAGCTAAATGACCTTGAAATTGAAAAGCACTTCAAATGAACTCTGAAGAGGTTGAAAATTGGCATAATATCATCATTTCACCCACATAGTATGTGCTAAAAAGTTGAGAGGGTTACGGCAAAAACTAGATGCACTTCGTGTACAAAATGGACAATCTCTTTCGAAGTATCAGGGTTTCGGACAAAAACTTACCTGTTACAAAGGGATTTCATTTTTTTGAACTAATTTGAACTCCAGACTTTTTGGGTGCTCAAAATGAACCATTCAAAGCCACATCATCAATTTTCAACCCTTTCTGAATTCATCTGTCTTCACTTTTTCTTCCCTTGTGTCCTTTGCTTATTGCGCCGTAACCATGGATATTCTTCATTGCTTAACAGGGTGCTTGGGTCAGCCTTGACTTTGAAGGGAGGAATTTCATGAAACTTTTCATAATCTTCAGACATGTCTGTCTTACCCTCCACTCCCACGATGTCTCTTTTCCCTGAAAGAACTATGTGGCGCTTTGGCTCATCGTATGATGTATTCGTTTCCTTATCTTTTCTTTTTCTCGGTTTGGTAGACATGTCCTTCACATAGAAAACCTGCTCCACATCATTGGCTAGGACGAATGGTTTGTCTGTGTACCCAAGATTGTTCAGATCCACTGTTGTCATTCCGTAATGTGGCCCTACCTGTACCCCGCCTCCTGACAGATTGACCCATTTGCACTTAAACAAAGGGACCTTAAAATCATGTCCGTAGTCAAGTTTCCATATGTCCACTATGTAACCATAATATGTGTCCTTTCCCCTCTTGGTTGCTGCATCAAAGCGGACACCACTGTTTTGGTTAGTGCTCTTTTGATCTTGGGCGATCGTGTAAAATGTATTCCCATTTATCTCGTATCCTTTGTAAGTCAATACAGTCGAAGATGGTCCCCTGGACAACGAGTACAGCTCATCAGAAACAGTGTTGTCACCTCTGAGATGTGTTTCCAACCAACTGCCGAAAGTCCTGATGTGTTCACATGTAATCCAGTCGTCACACTGCTATGGGTGTTTGGAGCGCAGAATGTTCTTCTGTTCATCGACATACGGGGTCACCAAGGTAGAGTTCTGTAGAACTGTGTAGTGTGCTTAAGACCAAGAATGCCCGTCCCTGCATATTATTGAGTCCCCTCCTAGCGTGCCTTTTCCAGTCAGTCTCCCCTCATACCGCGATTGAGGGAGACCAATCTTCTTAAGGTCAGGAATGAAGTCAACACAAAACCCAATGACATCCTCTGTTTGATGGCCCATGGAGATGCTTCCTTCTGGCCTAGCGCGGTTACGGACATATTTCTTTAGGACTCCCATGAACCTCTCAAAGGGGAACATATTGTGTAGAAATACGGGGCCCAGAACGACAATCTCGTCGACTAGATGAACGTGCGTCATGATATTGAAGAAGGATGGTGGGACACCAGCTCGAACTGACAAGACATTGCGCCACATCACTCTTAGCCTTGGTATGATTTCTGGATCGATCACCTTCTGAGAGATTGCATTGAGGAATGCACATAGCTTCACAATGGCTAATCGAACGTTTTCCGGTAGAAGCCCCCTCAAAGCAGTTGCGTCATAATCACATGGCAGTCATGAGACTTTAGGTTCTGAAACTTTTTCTCTGCCATATTTATTATTCCCTTTATATTCGACGAGAAGCCAGACGGGACCTTCATACTGAGCAGGCATTCAAAGAAGATTTCCTTCTCTTCTTTGGTAAGAGCGTAGCTGGCAGGACCTTCATACTGCTTTGGAGGCATGCCGTCTTTTTCGTGCCAACGTTGCAGGTCCTCCCGTGCTTCCGGTGTATCTTTTGTCTTTCCATACACGCCCAAGAAGCCTAGCAGGTTCACACAAAGGTTCTTTGTCACGTGCATCACGTCGATTGAAGAGCGGACCTCTAGGTCTTTCCAGTAGGGTAGGTCCCAAAATATAGATTTCTTCTTCCACATGGGAGCGCGTCCCTCAGCGTCATTCAGAACAGATAGTCCGCCGGGACCCTTTTCAAAGATTACGTGTAAATCATTGACCATAGCAAGTACGTGATCACCGGTACGCATGGCGGGCTTCTTCCGGTGATCTGCCTCGCCTTTGAAATGCTTGCCTTTCTTTCGACATTGATGGTTGGTCGGAAGAAATCGACGATGCCCTAGGTACACATTCTTCCTGCATTTGTCCAGGTATATACTTTCGGTGTCAGCTAAACAGTGCGTGCATGCGTGGTATCCCTTGTTTGTCTGTCCTGAAAGGTTGCTGAGAGCAGGCCAGTCATTGATGGTTACAAACAGCAACGCATGCAGGTCAAATTCCTCATGTCTGTGCTCATCCCACACACGTACATCGTTTCCATTTCACAACTGTAAAAGTTCTTCAACTAATGGCCTTAGGTACACATCAATGTCGTTGCCGGGTTGCTTAGGGCCTTGGATGAGTACTGGCATCATAATGAACTTCCGCTTCATGCACAGCCAAGGAGGAAGGTTATAGATACATAGAGTCACGGGCCAGGTGCTATGATTGCTGCTCTGCTCCCCGAAAGGATTAATGCCATCCGCGCTTAAACCAAACCATACGTTCCTTGGGTCACCTGCAAACTCAGTCCGGTACTTTCTCTCGATTTTTCTCCACTGCGACCCGTCAGCGGGTGCTCTCAACTTCCCGTCTTTCTTACGGTCCTCTCTGTGCCATCGCATCAACTTGGCATGCTCTTTGTTTCTGAACAGACGTTTCAACCGTGGTATTATAGGAGCATACCACATCACCTTGGCAGGAACCCTCTTCCTGGGGGGCTCGCCGTCAACATCACCAGGGTCATCTCGTCTGATCTTATACCGCAATGCACCGCATACCGGGCATGCGTTCAAATCCTCGTACGCACCGCGGTACAGGATGCAGTCATTAGGGCATGCATGTATCTTCTGCACCTCCAATCCTAGAGGGCATACGACCTTCTTTGCTGCGTACATACTGTCGGGCAATTCGTTATCCTTTGGAAGCTTCTTCTTCAATATTTTCAGTAGCTTCTCAAATCCTTTGTCAGGCACAGCATTCTCTGCCTTCCACTGCAGCAATTCCAGTACGGTACCGAGCTTTGTGTTGCCATCTTCGCAATTGGGGTATAACCCTTTTTGGTGATCCTCTAACATGCGATCGAATTTCAGCTTCTCCTTTTCACTTTCGCACTGTCTCCTTGCATCAACAATGACACGGTGGAGATCATCATCGGGCACATCGTCTGGTTCCTCTTGATCTTCAGCTTCCCCCGTTGCAGCATCATCGTATTCAGGGGGCACATAGTTGTCATCGTCCTCTTCTTCTTCGCTGTCTTCCATCATAACCCCTATTTCTCCGTGCCTGGTCCAAACATTATAGTGTGGCATGAAACCCTTATAAAGCAGGTGGGTGTGAAGGATTTTCCGGTCAGAGTAAGACTTCGTATTCCCACATATAGGGCATGGACAACACATAAAATCATTCTGCTTGTTTGCCTCAGCCACTTCGAGAAAATTTTGCACGCCCTTAATATACTCGGAGGTGCGTCTGTCACCGTACATCCATTGCCGGTTCATCTGCGTGCATTATATATAATTAAGTGTGTCAAAAACCATTACAAAACATCATGAACAGATAAGTGACCAAATTAATAGAAGTTCATCATCACATTAAAACCAAAGTACATACATAGTTCTCATTGAACAACATATAGCTCTTGAGAGCATCTAATTAAACCATACATTATTGAAACTATGTAAAACATTTCAATGCAACAACAAATGCTATCATAATCGCAACCAAGGTAACAATTGATCCAACGGCATAATGATATCAAGCCTCGGTATGAATGGCATATGTTTTATACTTTCTAATCTTGAAGCGCATTGCATCCATCTTGATCTTGTGATCATCGACGACATCCGCAACATGCAACTCCAATATCATCTTCTCCTCCTCAATTTTTTTCAATTTTTCCTTCAAGTAATTGTTTTCTTCTTCAACTAAATTTAACCACTCGACAATAGGGTCGGTTGGAATTTCCGATTCACATACCTCCTAGATAAAAAAAATCTATGTCACGTTGGTCGGCATAATTGTCATAAACAACAAATGAACCAAATAGTTATAAAATATAATATATACCACATTCGAATCATAGACAGGACGAGGGCCGACGGGGGCGGATACCAAAACCATCGCACTATATAATAACAAACAATAATAAAAGTAAGAAAATTATACAAGTATCTATGTAAATCATACAAGTAAGAATTTTTTTCTTTTAGAAAGAAGATAAGAACAAGAGGCTCACCACGGTTATGCCGGCGACGAGATCGGCGCGGGCGATCGACGGCGGTGAAGACGGGGATGGGACGTGACGGACCGCTAAACCTAGACAAATCTTGAGGAAAATGGAGCTTGAAGGTCGAGTTTGGAGAGGAGAAAGCTTAAGTAGTGTTGCTCGGGCATTTCATCGAACACCTCATGTGCATAGGAGGTGAGCTAGAGCACCACAAACACCTCCCCTCGCCGGCCAGAAAAAACAGAGTAGTGGAGTGCTCTGCTCGCGGGCGAGGGGTATATATAGGCACAACATTGGTCCCGGTTCGTGGTTGGAACCGGGACTAAAGGCCACCCTTTGGTCCCGGTTTCAGCCACGAACCGAGACCAATGGATGTGGGCCAGGAGCGAGGCCCATTGGTCCCGGTTCGTGTCTGGAACCGGGACCAAAGGGTCCAGACGAACCGGGACCAATGCCCCACGAGCCCCGGCCGGCCCCCTGGGCGCACGAACCGGGACGTATGCCCCCAAGTGTCTCGGTTCCTGACTGAACCGGGACTAATGGGCTGGGCTGGCCTGGACCAAAGCCCTGTTTTCTACTAGTGTCGGTTGCAGTAGGAGGGAGGTCAAACCTGCATGCGGCCAATTGAGGACACCCTGCTGATGGAAATTGTAACGTCCGGCTACTGAGAGCCGATGGATCCATCGGAGATCACAAGGGAAGCAAACCCTGCTGCTGCTGCTGCTGCTCTTCCCTGCCTTGAGTTTCCTCCCCCGCCCCGCCCCGTGCTGCTACCCAGTAATTTCTGGATCAGATCTACCCAATATTCCCCAACCTTCAGTATCGCAATCCTTCATTGATCTGCGTGCTTGCAGCGAGCGAGCACCACCGACCCTCCCCATCCTTCCCACGCTTGCAGCGCTACCTCACCTCCCTGGCCCTTTCTGCCCGGCTGCTCCATCGAGCCGCGCTCGACTGGTACGGGAAGCAAACCGATGGATGCATCTACCTCCATTCTTCATTGTGTCCATTACCTCCATATTGTCTGAACTAATTTCGAATCTATTATTTATTTTTATTTTTGCGGGAAATTTCAAATCTATTATAGCACCCCCATGGTCTGAGCAAGCTTCAACCAAAACCGCAACTCTCAAATAGTAAGCGAAGGACATAAAGAGATTTCCACGGACGCAGACCAGATCGTAGTACCTGGCAGGAGAGGAGAGGACCAGCAGTAGGCCTCCCTGCCTGCAGATCGCAGAGGAGGGAGGTCAAACCTGCATGCGGCCAATCGAGGACACCCTGCTGACAGAGAAGTGCGTAGAGTATTCCTGTGACTTTATTTTTACACTTCAAACCCCTATTTATTTAATTTTTTTGCGGGTGATAAGAGTTAAATCCTTTACCAGCATAGGGATCAAAGAAATAGGTGCCTCGTCCATCCAAACCCAACTAGCTAGGGGTACTAGTACTAGGACTAGCAAGTTCATGCACTAATACTAGTACTGCCTCCGTGAAAAAATATAAGAGCGTATAGATTACTAAAGTACTGATCTATACGCTCTTATATTTTTTTACTGAGGGAGTACTATTTGTATCAGGAGGTGTGTGCTCAAATATCACATGAGGAAAATCACTAGTTCATGCTCTACACTAGTTCCAAGTTTTGCTAGTTCATGCCCTACATAATATCATGCTATCCAATCCTTCATGACCATTTTTTTCAAAACTGTGGGAAATGTTTTTTACATTTCATAAACACTTTTTAAAATTTTCATGAAAATTTTTTATATTGTTAAAATTTATAATTAAATGGTAAGAATGTATTTTCAATTGTCATGAAGCTTTTATAATGAACATGAACATTTTTTACATGTTATGAACATTTGGTGAATATTTTTTCGTAAATGTAAGGAACACTTTTTCAAATTGTCACCATTTATTGTTGAATGGTAAGAATATTTTTTAAGAAGGTGTGAATTTTTTCAAAATGAATTCACATTCTTTAATATATCATGACATTTTCGTAAGCCGTGGAAAAAGTTGTTTAAACTGCGTGAACAAATGTGTAGATATAAATTGGACATTTTTAGTTAGAAAATCTAAATATTTTTTGTTAAAATTCTAAAGGTGATCTTATTATATTTAAAAATGTTCATTGTGTATATAAAAAATGTTCATCGTGTAATATAATAATCAGTTGGTGCTCCGAGTGATTTCTAGATGGTCGAAAAAGCATGGACCGTCTTGTAGGATAAAATCAATAGGGTGTTGTATGACCAGATGAGGAAATTAGTTAGAAATAAGGAGATGACATCTGGATCAAGCAAGGCAAGTGCAACTCCTGGTGCCAAACCTACTGCTTCCAGGGCAAGGGAAAAAAAATAAGAAAAATGTCGAAACAGCAACATCTACGGTGTAACATCCTATGTGCATCAGCCTAACCAAGCCTATTCCTAAAGCTCAAATTGTGAAAAACTTGATTGAAAAGGCAAAGAACGGTTTGACTGAGAAGCTGATGAAGATGATAAGTAAAACATTCGAAGTAAAGAGCGTTCATGAAGCGAATGGCTCTGGTAGTAACAAAGTTTTCAGAATGAAGAGGACCACCCATAAAGTTTTATTGTTGTTCATCCTTCATTTAATGATTTTTTATAAGGATCATTTCAAGAAATCTTTTCAGAATAATCAAGTTTGGGCTTCGAATGGTGACAAATACGGTATGCATCATTATTATATGTTTCTTAATAGATGTATGTCCATGTCTCCACTTAAACTTATAATAAGCTTTCTCAATAGCTCAAGGTCGAGCAATGAATTTGGGTTTTACAATTGGGTTCCATATGGTTTAAGAAAGACGTGAGGAAGGAACATGTGCAGACATGGTTCAGCAACCATTGGTAATGGCCGGCTACTCAAAAAAAGCAGTGGCGGGTTCTAGTAACTACCCGCCACTAATTTGAACCCATCTATAAGTCTTTTCTCAGTAGTGTAGAATGTGTGCTACCCTGACGACATGTGATGGGTAGTTGGCCTCCACGTGATGCTGGCTAAACTCGGCGATCCTCTTTCCAGCCGTGGTGGGGGCTGGATCTAGATGGGATCTGGCGCACGTAGCCAGTTGTCCACTGTGTGTGGAAAAACATTTGTATCAATCGATCATGGCCGTCTTGGTGTTATGACACGTCGGTTCCCCCCTTGTGTGGTTTCTCAAGGTGCCAGCTTTCTGGCGGCGTTGGCCCTGGACAGTGACACTGCATGGTATGCTTGGTGGCAATCATCATTTCAACGGTGTTGGCGTTTCCCCTTGGCTATGTGGGTAAAAAGGGGTGGGGTGGTGGGTGATACCGGTTTCGACGTAGCTTCGGTGGTTTCGGCTCCAAGTATGGATCCGGAGGCCTTTCGATGGCGGGTAGCACTTAGTGGGCTGGGTCGGCAACCTTGGTTCCGTTTGTGGCTTGTGTGAGGGCCCGAGCGAAAGCTTAGCGTTTCGGCGCCAGCTTCCCTCCAGGGGGTGGTGTTGTGGGTTCCATCACGCTGCCTTGGCTTTGGGGTAAAAAGTAAAAACCTTTGTCCGTCCTCTCAGGCTCGACGAGGCCGTCGTCGCAGAGGTGGGACCGGCCTGGCTTGACCTGCTCCGGACGGACCCACGTATGCTGGCCTGATGATGACGCGGTCTTGATGCTGATTGGTTCCAGCGGTTTGACTCACTTGGGTCGCTAATATAACAGGCTAGGCGCATCCAAGAAAAGAGATCCTGCATGCTGCCCTCCCTGCAATGCACCGCGTGCACCAGTGGGCCTGCATGCAACCTTGTGGTGGCTCCTGCTGCCTGCTATCTTGCTTCCCCCTTGTCTCGGTTCCTCCCCTCCCCATGCTATCTATCTCTATCCAATACTCTCTCCCTGGATCAGATCTCGTGCTTGCAGCGCCGTCGACCGTCCCTCCCCCGCTCTCTTCTCCCGCTTGCAGCGCTCACCCTTTCTGCCCCCTCCCTCCAAGCCTGCCGTGCTCTCCACTGGTAATCTAGCAAGATCCCATTGTGCCATCAATCATCAAAAATCGCAAAATTACCTCCATGAATATTTTATGAATTGGTTTCAAATCTATTACACTCCAAGATCATCAAAACGCTTATCTAGGTTTGATGTCGTTGATTAATTTTTGTTTGCCGCGTCGTTCATTAATTATTAACATGATCTCAAGTGCACGTAGTGAAGAAATCTTTTTAGAATAATCAAGTTTAGGCTTCAAATGGTGACAAATACACTATGCATCATTATTATGTGTTTATTAAGAAATGTATGCCCATGTCTCCAATAAAACTTATAATAAGCTTTCTCAATGGCAATAAGAAGAGGGAAACCAACCGGCCGGAAGTAGAGCAGCGTACATGGTGGCCGCCGTGAAGGTGCACGGGGCAGCCAAGTCTTGGAACATAGCCAGGGTGCTCTTTATCCTGGAGGAGGCCGGGGTCGAGTATGAGGTCGTCGCCGTCGACTTCGCCGCCACCAAGCACAAGAGCACCGCCCACCTTGCCAGGAACGTATGTACTTGATCTGGGACTCTCTGGCCCTTCTACCCTGATTATAGCTACTATTACTTGTTAGATATATATGAACTGTGTGTGTGATTTTTTTTCTCTATCTTTAGTTTCACAGCCATTTGGTCAGGTCCCAGTTCTGGAGGACGGTGATTTTTGCATCTTCTCCATTGTTTTGGTTGTTAGAGTGGACTGTGGACCGATAGGTCCTGCTAAGTGGTGGATTGGCCTGTATAGGGTATCTAGGTTTTGCTGTATGTCTTCTCTCCTGTTAGAATTCTAATGGGAAACCGATTTCATGAACACATATTAAAATTGTCATGAATAATTTTTAAATTGTGAAAACACTTATCGGTAAATGGTAAGAACGCCTTTGAAAATGTCATTAAGCTTTTATAAATCTATGAACATTTTTATATGTTTTCAATATTCGATGAACCTTTTTCAAAAATATAAGGAACACTTTTTAAAATTGTGAAAATTTATTATTGAATGGTAGGAACATTTTTTAATCTTGAAATTTTTTCTATTTTAATTAATTTTTTAATAAAATCATGAACATTTTAATTAGATGTAAAAACACTTATTTAAACCAAGTGAACAAATGTGCAGATACACATTGGACTTTTCTAGTAAAAATTTCTAAATAGGTTGTCTTACATTTCTGAAATTGGTCATATTATATTATAAATGTTTATTGTGTATATAAAAAATATTCATCATGTTTTCTAAAAGTGTTCGTCATGTAATATAAAAATCAATTGGTGCTCCGGTTGCTCTTTAGATTGTTTAATAAGCATGGACCGTGTTATTGGATGAAGCCAAAGGGGTGTTGTATGACCAGACGAGGAAATTAGTTATAAAGCAAGAGATGACATCCGGAAAGTGCAACTCCTGGCGCAAAACCTGCTGCTTCCAGGGCAGGAAAAAACAAGAACATTTTTTTATCAGCAACCTCTGCAGTGTAACCTCCTACTCGCATCAACCTAAACAAGACCATAAGGAACAAATGCTGAAATTTTTGATTGAAAAGGCAAAGACAGGTTTGCTGAGAAGGTGAAGAAGATGAGAAGTAAAACAGTCGATGTAAAGAGCGTTCGTGAAACGAAGGGTTCAGGTAGTAACAAAGATGTTGGAAATGAAGATGATTACCCATCAACTTGTATTGTTATTGATCCTTAATTTAATGATTTTTATAAGGATCATGTCAGGAAATCTTTTCAGAATAATCAAGTGGGCTTCAAATAATGGTGACAAACACGGTATGCATGACTGTTATGTGTTTATTAGAAATGTATTTCGACGTCTCCATTTAAGCTCAGAATAAGCTTTCTGAATGGCTCAAGGTCCGGTTTCAGAAAGATGTAAGGAAGAACCATGTGCTGAAATGGGTTAGTAGCCATTGGTAAGGGCTGACCACTCAACCAGATCCATCGGAGATCTATCAGAAGGTACCTGACTTGCTAGAATACTCCCCTTCAGTTCCTCCCTCCGCATCGTGCTATCCAATCCTTCCTGAACATTTTTTTCAAAACTGTGCGAAATGTTCTTTACATTTCATGAACACTTTTTAAAATTGTCATGGCTAATTTTAACATTGTGGAAACATATGTTAAATGGATAACATATTTTAAAATATCATGATGCTTTTATAAACTGTGTTTTTTATATATGTTCTCAACATTTCAAGAACATTTTTTTTTCAAAACTTGAAGGAACACTTTTTAAAATTGTGACCACTTATTGTTGAATGGTAAGAACATTTTTTTAAATGTTAATATTTTTTTCTAAATTGATTCACGTTTTAAATATATCATGAACATTTTCATTGGTTGGGAAACAATTGTTTAATCTACGTGAACAAATGTGCAGATACACATTGGAGATTTTTAGCAAAAATTGCTAAACAGTTCTCGTTCATTTCTAAAAGTGGTCATATCACTTAATATTTTTATTGTGTCTATTAAAAATGTTCATCATGTTTTTTTTTAAAAGTGTTCACTTGTAAAATCAGTTGGTTCTCCAAGTGCTCTCAGGTGTTCTCCAAGTGTTCACTTGTAAAATCAGTTGGTTCTCCAAGTGCTGAGAAGGTGAAGAAGACGAGAAGTAAAACAGTCGAAGTAAAGAGAGTTCATGAAGTGAACAGTTCTGATAGTAACAAAGATGTTGGAAATGAAGATGATCACCCATCAACTTGTATTGTTATTGATCCTTAATTTAACGATTTTGATAAGGATCATGTCAGGAAATCTTTTCAGAATAATCAAGTGGGCTTCAAAAATGGTGACAAACACGGTATGCGTCACTGTTATGTGTTCATTAGAAATGTATTTCGATGTCTCCATTTAAGCTCAGAATAAGCTTTCTGAATGGCTCAAGGTCCGGTTTCAGAAAGACATAAGGAAGAACCATGTGCTAAAATGGGTTAGCAGCCATTGGTAAGGGCTGACCACTCAACCTGATCCATCGGATATCTATCAGAAGGTACCCGACTTCCTAGAACACTCCCCTTCAGTTTCTCTCTCCGCATCGTGATATCCAATATCCATCCTTAACATTTGTTTCAAAACCGTGTGAAATGTTCTTTACATTTCATGAACACTTTTTAAAATTGTCATGACTAATTTAAACATTGTGAAAACTTATTGTTAAATGGATAACATATTTTAAAATATCATGATGCATTTATAAATCTGTGTTTTTTGATATGTTCTCAACATTTGATGAACATATTTTTTTCAAAAATGTAAGGAACACTTTTTAAAATTGTGGCCACTTATTGTTGAATGGTAAGAACATTTTTCAAATGTCAGTATTTTTTTTCTAAATTGATTCTCATTTTAAATATATCTTGAACATTTTCATTGGTTGTGGAAACAATTGTTTAATCTGCATGAACAAATGTGCAGATACACATTGGAGATTTTTAGCAAAAAATGCTAAACATGTCTCGTTCATTTCTAATAGTGGTCATATTACTTAAAAAAATTTATTGTGTATATTAAAAATGTTCATCATGTTTTTTTTAAGTGTTCACTTGTAAAATCAGTTGGTTCTCCAAGTGCTCTCAAGATGGCCGAATTAGCATGGCGCGCGGATGCAGAAATTGTGAACACTTATTAGTCCCATACACAAATATTACCGAAATTGTGAACACTTATTAGTCCCATACACAAACACCGAGGATGCAGAAACTGGACACATGCCAATTAATCTGATAAGCTTTCGTATATAGAGTGGTGGTCGCACCGATTTGGTTAGGGCCCTAGATATCTATTTGCTAATGTTGCTCTATGCACAATTTTTTTCTTGCCTTCTCTTCTGCTGCTCTTTGGTCTGCTCGTCTATGGCCTGCTGCTGCACTGTCTTTGCAATGATCTAATAGAAGGAAGACTCATGTACTTGACAATGTCACCCAGGACTTGGGCATGTTTTGACTGGGTTCCCTATCGTGAGATAACAGAACAGAAAGCAGAAAAAGAGCTTCTCGCAGTGCAACATGAAAAGAAAACTTAAGCTCTAGTGAACAAAGTCTCACAGGAATGCTCTGCCTTCTTCCTTTCTCAAAAAAATAAAGATGCAGAAACTTCCCGTCAAACGGTGCATATATCCCTAGATCAGCTGTACGCATGAGCTATTTTGACAACAGTTCTTTGTCTGAATTATATATTAGATGTATCTACAATTTATAATTAAGGACATAAGTATTCATGGATTGGTTGTCATTCATGGAGTTGATGGTGACTAAGGCCCCGTTCGGATCTTCTCCTACTCCCAGCTTCTTCATCTCCGCGCTGGAGACGGCCCGAACGCCACAGCTTCGAGAAGCCAGCTCCTCGGAGCCAAGTCCCCTCGTAGTGTATTTTCGTGGAGCAGCAGAATCCCAGCTCCTAAAAAACGAGAAGTAGGAGTTGATGCAAATTACAGGAATGTGCCATTCCGAATTGGTGGTACTGTGTAGTGAACAGTGTGGCGGTACTGTACACCCTACCTCTCTCTGTTTTGGGGGGGGGGGAGGGAATTAAACAACTTCATCGGAGCCAGACCTAGCGCTGAAGCCCATCTTCATTTTAGGCCCCGTTCGGATCTTCTCCAGCTTCAGGGAATAGCCAGCTTCCCGAGAAGCCAGCCGCCGCCAGCTTCCGACGGGAGCAGCGATTCGTTCGGCAGCAGAGAGCAGCTCTAGACACAGTTCACTACACAGTACCACCACACAGATCTGAAAACAGAGAGAGGTAGGGGAAGGGAGGGGCTGTGCACCGGCTGGCACACGACTGCACATGCAACGGCTCACACACGGTGGCGGCTGGCTGGCAAGCGAGCTAGCACGCACGCGGTAGTACAAGCCGTAGCCCCGCACTCCCGCGCCGCCATGCCCCAAGCGCCGCAGCCCCTGTAGGTTAACGCAGCAGAAAACAAAAATTTCCGACCTACGCACCAGCCCAGGACCACTATGGAGACTGCATATAAGGTTTGATCATTTTCGTTACCGACTCGTAGCGCAGCGGAAGTAGAGTCGATGACGATCGGCGGTGCAGATCCCCGCAGCTAGGATTTACAACCTCCCAACCGCGAGGATGTATCCCCTCGTCTTCCCTTCAGACAGCCCTCCGGGAGGCGGTCGAACAGTCCCCCGGACGGTGTCGCGGACAGCCCTTCGGGAGGACCTTCGAAACTCGAACGGTCACTCGGACAGCCCTTCGGGAGGACTCACAGAACTCGGACCGTCACTTGGACAGCCCTTCGGGAGGCACTCTCGAACAGCCCCTCGGGCACTAAGATCGAAACTACGACCTCTCTACAGAGTTGCACACATACGGTGTCATCTATCCGGCAGGGCTTCACCGTCCAGAACTAGTTCCCACCGGAACCCAGACAGCCTTTCGGCTCTACGAAACTCTTTTCGTGGGAGGGAGAGAGAAGCCAGATCATTGCATGGCACTTGTATGTGAGAAGGGATGAAGTTTGTGGGCAGCCCACTCTCCTCTATTTATAGGAAAGCCAAGGGGTAAAGTTGGCATTCACAAATACCAAAAGTACCCCCACTTTATGTCATTTACATAAAGAATAAAGCAAAAAGGAGTGCCATGTGGAGCTCCACCCTCCATGGCCGGCCACCCCTTGGGGGGGCCCCCCAAGGGGGCTTCCTTAGTGCCCAAGGCTTCTAGAAGCCTTTTGGGAAATTTCCCAAAAGGTGCTTTCCATAAAAAATCCCAAAAAGCACTTTCACTATTCACAACGACATTTTTCAGCGTCCGTTCGAACTGAAAATATTTATGTGGGCTTAGAACATTTCCAGTACCCACTAAAATAATTTTCAATGTGTTCTGGAACAATTCCAGTTTAGTGATTTCATCTGCGAAAAGCATCTGAAGCGGTTTCGGCAGCTCCGGAACATTTCCGGTTTTCATCTCCGAAAATTCCAGAAAGTTTCCAGAATGATTCTGGCACCCTCCAAGAATTATCAGGCATGTCCCGAAACCAATTTGACTTTATGGTATCCTCTGAAACAACTTTTCAGTATCACCGGAACTCATCCGGTGACCTCTCTCTGCGGAACTTTTCCGCTGTCCGAAACTTTTTCGGTGATTTTCTCTCAGACTCCCTGTCTAGTATTCAGCAGATAGATGACCCTTAAGCGTGTGACCCTATAGGTTCGGTGAAGTATAGACATGACACGGAACCCCTTCCGATCAATGATCAACATCGGAGCCGTGGACACCCATATTGACCCCTATACCCACACGAATGAATATTCGAGTGAACCTCCAGTGGCACACCGGTGTAAATATGCTTCGCTTGTGGTATAGCCTGATGTCTAACGGATCTGACGACTTCAGCTCCGTGTGTATCTTTGCATATCCTCCCGTTTTCACGCTTTCACAAAATTCATATTTTGTGTGGACTTGGCTTTGTATGTATGCGAATCACAGGTCGAACCTGGATTCCTCAGACTGAGTTATGGAGCAACTACTTGCAGTAGTGTCCCATTGACAAAAGCCATCTTGGAACCATACTAAGTTCATGAATGAACTATATGATTCAACATCTTCTTTGTCACTTTAAAGGCGGCAACATACTTCGCCTCTGTTATAGAATTCGCCACAGTAACTTGTTTGGAACATTTTCCAACTAACTGTGCCACCACATTGTGTGTTACACAAAACCCTTAATTTAAATCAAAAATCGCTTGGAGCATGGATGAAGACTGTATCGATGTAACCTTTTATAACGAACTCTTCATGATCTCCGCTTGCGAGAAAACATGTCATCGGTGCTACTATAGTACTCAATGACCCTTTTCATTGTTGTCCCATGATCAGAACTTTTGATCACTTTGGTATCTATACTCGCAACAACTTTGGGAGTATTGGACATATCTGGTTGTTTTTACATACCATGGAATACATGATTAATCCAAACACAAGAGTGTGTGGAATCTCCATCATGTATTTTGCTCATCAGTGTTTTGGGACACCGAGTCTTGCAAAAACTCTTTCCATATGACTTCGGCAAGAATTACTCCTTGACGTTTTTAATGCTAAAAGGTTTTAGCATCTTGTCAATATGTATCTTTGCTCAGCCCCATTAGGTAAATCTATCTTCATAGATCATCATGCCTAATATAAAGGCTATTTAGCCCAAGCACTTCATCGAGAAACTTTTTTCAAATGAAGTCCTAATTCGTGTCAAGAAATTTATTTCCAATTAACAATGTGTCAAGCACACAACATTTTTTAGAAATTTTATTATGCTCCCACTTACTTTCTTGAATCATAAGCATCTTCGTTACCCATTGATGAAGTCAAACCCCTTTGACTATTTCATCAAAACACGAAGATTCCAACTCCATTTTGCTCTCTTCTGTCCATTGCTGGAACTCTGAAGTTTGCATACTTACTAGCATCCTCTGGACTGACAAAATACCTTGGACTGTAACACATGCAAGTCCTTGGTTTCATTTCCATCAGATGGAAATCCTATTGTCATCCATGTTTCATATCTCATGATTAAAATATGTATCAATTGCTAGTTCAACCCGAACCGACTTTAAGCATCGCTACGATGAAACAACCTCATCGTAGTCAACTCCTTGAACTTGTTATTGCAACAAGTCGAACTTCATGGATAAAACATTTTTTATCCGTATCAGTTTTAAGTTCCATAAATATTCGTTAGACTCTAAGTCTTCCGAAAGGTGTATCAAGGTTTTAATCTTGAATCACTTATATGGAAACTAACTCGGGTTGTATTGGCATTTAGCCAATTCCGGAGTCAGGGCCCATCAACGCTTCCTTGTGTATCGTAGGTATACTGTTGTCTAACAACAATATCTCGTTTGCGCACCTGAGAGGTTTGCACGAGCCTTGCCTACGTGGTTCAGCTGCAAGTTTGACCGAAGTCCATACATTTTATTGTAGAGACTTCCGTATCAGTCGCAGTAGGAAAACCTGGAATTACTTCCAAGTCTCTTTCCTTTGATCTGATGACGAAGATACTGTTTATCTCGTCGAGTTGCACTATTCTCCCACTCACCTTTTTGAAAGAACCATTTTCTTCAAAAAGCATACCGTTCGTTGTGGCAAACCTATTTGCCTCGGTATAGTGAGGGAGGAATACCCAATTACTTGAGATAACCTACAAAGTAGCACTTGTCTGATTTGGAATAGGTTTGTAACCTTTTACACAAGCCCCATATTCCAAATGTTAAGAAAAGATATAACATGGTTGGGCGTACCATACCATGGCGTCATTTCAACAGACCCGATGGAGCTCTTTTCAGTGTAAAAGCCGCAATCTCTAAAGCATCACTCTTTAAAAGGGATAATGGCAAATTTATTTATGTCATCTTTGATCTTACCATGTCATAAATGGTTCGATTACATCTTCACGGACTTTTCTCTTGCAGTGGTGTTCCGGGAGGTGCAAGTTATGAAACCCCTTTCACAACTCATCAGACATTCGCTAAACTTGTAACTCAAATATTTCTTTCTGCAATCGAATTGTAGAAACATAATTTTCTTGTTACAATAACTTCTATTTCATATTTGAAAACCTTTCGAATGATTTCAAAAGATCCAGACTTACGTCTCATCAAGTAAATATCCACATATCTACTTGAGTCATTTCTGAAGATAGATAAATCCACTACTTGCAACAACCTTTATCGGACTACACACATCAAATGTATGATCACCAATAAGTTTGTTGTCCGTTCCTTATGGCCTGTGAACGGTATTTCAGTCACTTCTTTTTTCGGAGGAAAGTTGCAAGTGTCAGATGATTCAAAATCAAACGACTTCAAAATCCATCATAATGGAATTTATCCATGCGGGTTTCTCCAATGTGACCAAATGCAGTGCCACACTTATGTGGTATTCTTTTAGTCTTGCGACATTTAGCGTCAGTGTTATGGATGTATCACATTACCATCAATATTCATAACATACATCCCATCTAGGATGGAAGCTTGGCCCTTTATGTTATTCATAATACTGAACAACAGTTGTTGTTTTTATGAACAACTCTTTTGCAACAAACATTGTGCAATGGGCTAGAGTGTATGGAACTCTAAAATGAATTATGAAAGTAAACCCAGAGGTAATGTATTATTATCAATATTCATAACATACATCTCATTCATAATGAAAGTATGGCCCTTATGTTATTCATAACATCGAACATCAAAAGTTCTCTTATAAACAAACTTCTTGCAAGATACCTTATGCAATGGGCTAGAGTTTGTGAAACTCCAAACGAATTATAAAAATAAATACAGACGGTAATACACCGATGGAAGGTATAGTAACATTTACTATGTTCCCCGTGTATACCTAAAACTCATTTCTGGCTAGTCTTTCAGGCCATAGTAGTTCTTACATCGAGTTGCAACAGAAAGCAATCGAGCGGGTATCTTTGTGATTAACTCACAATACCCAAGAATCAGTGATTAACAATTTAATCATAATTCCCAAGGACTATATCTTTGACCAGCCTTCTATACATCAAAAACTTGTATGACATTCATACATGAGCTGGATATTCCAGTCTCATTTCTTTCTGCCTTTATACTTCTAACAGTTTAACTTTCAGTATTTCTCCTACTCTCAGAAAAAGCACCGAACTTAAGAGTGGCGTTAGCCCCGGACTTCCTAGGCGTGAAAGTCTTACTAACACCCTTCGGACACTTCCTTTCTCTTTAAGTTGTTGTTTTATTCACCTTTCATCATATGACAGGCGTTCTTCTGGATCCCTCTCTTATCAGTCTAATAAATAGTAAACTCCTTTACTAATAGTTTGCAAACAAACATTGCTTTGGCTATCTCATATCTTTTAGCCTTTGTCTGTCTCTGAAAATAATTTTCAGATTCCATGAATATCACATAACTATCCAAACTTTCGAAGTTTGGGTCTCATGGAAACAAACATATTGCGCTTGACTGAAATGGAATTCTAGCTTTTGGATCAACGGACGAGAGTCACATGATCCATAGCATAAGCGAGAGAATACCGAAAGTATGCGATAGGACAAAGTCCTTCTCGGCACTCTTGAGGACAATCCTCACATTACGTTACCAACCGTAAAGTTTTAACCAGATATTTAACAGCTATTCAATTTTAATAGGGAAGGTGGAAATGCGAGCCATTATTCTACAACTATTATGCAAAACACACTTAGACAGTGTTCAAAATTAATTGCACTGAGAATTAAAAGAATTAATTCTACAGTGCGCTCCCACTCAAATCAATATCTCTCATAATTGATTGTGAGTGGTTCAAGATCCGCATTTCAATTCAACGCCATTGATGGTAGCATCACTGATGACGAAAATCTCAATCGGCAGGCAAACTTGCCAATCACATCTCTATGTGACTCTTGTTCATCTTTCGATGCGTGTGTTCCGAGCTCATGACTTTCATGCCTGAACGTCAAGACAACCAAGTGATCTCGCTGCGAGGTCTCAACTCACCCGCCTCACACATCCCTAATCGTTCGTACCCATGTTAGCATGTGATACCCCGAAAAGTTAGGTGCCGTGACGGTGCTACACTTGGGAGAACACTAACTACTTGATATTTTTGTGAGAGATCACCCTAATAAAAGCGACTACCGTGCAATCAAGAAGGGTGCAACATAAGGGATAAACATCTCAGGCAATTCATAATAGCATGATATGGTATAGCCCTTTCTGACGGAGAAGTCTTGTATTCCTTCGTCTTCGGCATTCACGTCGGTGATCACCTTCGCGAAGATTGCCACCACCTTGTCGATGCAGCAGATAATATTGCTATCTCTATAGCTAATAAAATAATGCATTACACAAGGTTGACACACAGGTCATTTAAAGTGCAATCATATGGCTCCAGCCATCATGCCGAATCATGACACGCAGGTCATGTTAATCAATTTACATTATATAGGCATCTCATACATAATCAAATTATTATGAGCACCGCTATACCACATCACATGCACATGTAAACCCTCCTGCAAAACCAAGTTAGACGCCTCTAATTGGTTCAAGCAAAAACTTGTTTTACGTGGCTTCTAAGGTTTCGAAACAAACCGAAGCTACCAACGTCCATCATCAAGTATGATAATTCAAGTCGCTAGATTAACAATGCGGGGTGTATGAAGCACGAGATAATAAAATCTTGAACCCCATACTAAACTTCGTCATACGCATGACCCCCGTGCAGATCATATCTGCATTGCCCTTTTGTCTGCGAAATTTCATCTTTCTTTTTAACTACGGTGGAATTCAATGAACTGTTAGCACTTCGTTGATCAATCAGGATCGCGGATTGCCAGAACATTGAAACTCCACCATGCTGTTATCAAGATCAGAAATATGCAAATTCCAGGGAAGCAACAAGAACATCGGGTAACAGATTTCATCTGCTACTCGCACAAATAATTTTCAGTAATAGAACTCATCTACTACCTAATTATATTGTGCAACACCCATACATCACTATGTATTCTAGATCGCAACCTGCATCTACGCATAGCATGGCTCTTGATGCCACTGTAGGTTAACGCAGCAGAAAACAAAAATTTCCGACCTACGCACCAGCCCAGGACCACTATGGAGACTGCATATAAGGTTTGATCATTTTCGTTACCGACTCGTAGCGCAGCGGAAGTAGAGTCGATGACGATCGGCGGTGCAGATCCCCGCAGCTAGGATTTACAACCTCCCAACCGCGAGGATGTATCCCCTCGTCTTCCCTTCAGACAGCCCTCCGGGAGGCGGTCGAACAGTCCCCCGGACGGTGTCGCGGACAGCCCTTCGGGAGGACCTTCGAAACTCGAACGGTCACTCGGACAGCCCTTCGGGAGGACTCACAGAACTCGGACCGTCACTTGGACAGCCCTTCGGGAGGCACTCTCGAACAGCCCCTCGGGCACTAAGATCGAAACTACGACCTCTCTACAGAGTTGCACACATACGGTGTCATCTATCCGGCAGGGCTTCGCCGTCCAGAACTAGTTCCCACCGGAACCCAGACAGCCTTTCGGCTCTACGAAACTCTTTTCGTGGGAGGGAGAGAGAAGCCAGATAATTGCATGGCACTTGTATGTGAGAAGGGATGAAGGATTGAGCAGCCCCCTCTCCTCCTTATATAGGAAAACCAAGGGGTAGGATGGGCATTCAAGAAATACCAAAATACCCATGAAGGAAACTCTTTCCAAGGGCATAAGAGAGAAACCAAAGGACATGTAGAGCTCCAAGGAGGAGCTCCACATGTGGCCGGCCACCCCCTAGGGGTCCCCCCCAAAGGGGGCTCTCATCCATCCACATCACCTTCTAGAAGCCTTTAGCAAAAGCCCTAAAAGGTGGTTTTCCAAAAAATTCCAAAAAGCACTTTCACTATTCACGACGACATTTTTCAGCGTCCGTTTGAACTGAAAATATTTATGTGGGCTTAGAACATTTCCAGTACCCACTAAAATAATTTTCAACGCGTTCTGGAACAATTCCAGTTTAGTGATTTCATCTGCGAAAAGCATCTGAAGCGGTTCCGGCAGCCCCGGAACATTTCCGGTTTTTCTTCCAGAAAATTCCCAGAAGTTTCCAGAATGATTCTGGCATCCTCCAAGAATTATCAGGCATGTGCCGAAACCATTTTGACTTAATGGTATCCCCTGAAACAACTTTTCAGTTTCACCGGAACTCATCCGGTGATCTCTCTCTGCGGAACTTTTCCGCTGTCCGAAACTTTTCGGTGTCCGAAACTTTTTCGGTGATTTTCTCTCAGACTCCCTGTCTAGTATTCAGCAGATAGATGACCCTTAAGCGTGTGACCCTATAGGTTCGGTGAAGTATAGACATGACACGGAACCCCTTCCGATCAATGATCAACATCGGAGCCGTGGACACCCATATTGACCCCTATACCCACACGAATGAATATTCGAGTGAACCTCCAGTTGCCGTGTGCTATTCCTGTTGCTTCGTGATATGTTACAAATACCCGAGGTGAGACATGTTGGCATTCCCGTGGATCAACACTTGTCCACTATGCTAGTTACCTCGTTACCGGTATTGTTCTCTTTTCTCGTTACCATGTTCCGGCATCCCCGTGATCAAATCACAAAGTGTCTGGCCAGACGATGATGGATACCGTAACACCGAGAGGGCCTAGAGATATCTCTCCATCGCCGGAGGAGCAAATCCCAATCTTGAGCTATCAAGTTACTTGACACACTTTTCCATGAACTCGTAAGCCGCCGTAATAGCCACCCATTTACGGATGACGTTTAACAAACCCCAAAGTTCATGAAGCAAGCATGAAGAAACTCGATACTCTCATGGTCTAAGGAATCATGCAAACATTAACCATCTCTGTGTTATTAACCATTAACTTGTGACGAAAGAATCTCATAGCATAACATCAATCGGGTCGATTCAACACAAATGTTCTGCTAACATTGTGCCCTCAAAATTGCTGGCATAGTCATGCCCATGATCAGGAAAACAGGATCATCATGCAATACTTGAGCCAGTCATAGAGGCTTGACTAGGAATACATTTTATCGTTTATTATTCCACACGTGCATATGAGTCTTCCTCCGAGCCTCGTTTTATTTGCAGACTCGAGAACCATAGCAGTTATAGCATGGAACATAAACCTAATTATGAACAGGGAGATAATCAATAACATTTATTATTGCCTCTAGGGCATATCTCCTACAGCCCCGTGCTCCCGCCCTCAGCCCCGCCCCGCCGTGCCGAGCGGTCATGCGTAAGCACTTGGCTGCAGGCGTGCGCGAGACCCTTGGCGCTGGTCATGGTGGCGCTCGCATCGGGCTAGAGAAGGAGCGATGGCGGTGCACTGCAGTGTGGCCAACTCCAACCTGAGCAGCACCAGAGCGGCGGCGGCCATGGTTACCATCTCCGGATACCCCGGAGCTCCTCGTGTGATACAAAGCTTCGCCAGCACAGCGGCCAGCACGGCGAAGGCGCTGATCCAGAGCTTCCCCGGTGATCAGTATGGCGGAGGCGCTGCGCGATGGGTTGCGGCTGCGCGCGCGGGGACGATATGCGATGGCGAAGATCTAGGCAGGGACCCTAGACTCAGGTCTTGTGGTGGCTGTTTTATGGGACCGGAGCGGCCATAGCGGGCAAACGAGATCGTTCATTTCTCACTAGTGGAATTTTCGTATACGCCGGGTGTCGGCGTCTTCGCCGAGAGCCAAAACACGGGCACTCGGCAAAGTAAGTAACGCCGAGAGCCGCACTCGGCAAAGGGAATAAATCGGCAAACACATGATAATGCCGACAGCATTGCTCGGCAAACAGGCTATACTCGGCAAAGGCACTATTTGCCGAGGGCCATCTGGTCACACACGGCAAAGTTTTGCCACGTGGCACATTCGGCGGCGACTAACGGCACGGTTACGGTTGCAACTCTTTGCCGAGAGTGGCTCTCGGCAAAGATTTAGTCCCACCTCGCCTACTGACTAGCAAAAAGACATGTTTAAATGGTTCAATAGTCCAACCGCATTAAGCTTCGGTCTTCATTAGTAAACTTGAGTTCAGTTGTACCCTAACATTAAGCATTTTAGGGAACTCTGAATATCTATCCTATGATTGGCAAGATGAGATATATCTGTTTTCCTTTTCAGGTATTTTTTGTTTCCAACTGTTAGTGCATACTAGAAGCATACTGCATTCAACTCTGAATAACTGCAGCAAGTGCAGATGATGAGTTCAGTGACACTAGAAGCCTGACATTTAGCATTTTCAGTCAGTAACTGCGACCGCACAAGAAGTAGAGTATGAAATAGATAGCCAAGAATATGTGTAATATTGTACA
This sequence comes from Thinopyrum elongatum, assembly GCA_011799875.1. Lineage (NCBI taxonomy): Eukaryota > Viridiplantae > Streptophyta > Magnoliopsida > Poales > Poaceae > Thinopyrum > Thinopyrum elongatum. Next base: position 18,730,173 of record CM022297.1, on the reverse strand, counting down.
GTACAGGCATAGAGTTTCATTGCTAATGGGTTTCAGTGACATAGAGCAGCAAAGAATAAACTTGAGGTCAGTTGTACCCTAACTTCAGTTTCAATTTCAGTGACAAATAGCAGCAAGTAGGGAACTCTGGATATGTGATACAGAGCAGCAAGATCAGGTATCTGTTTTCCTTGTTTTCGTTCAGGTATTGTTTGTTTCCACAAATATACTGTTAGCAATGTGCTGTCCTACAAACATTACTAGTACAAACATTAGTCTCTGCTGAGTTTAAACTCTGAATAACTGCAGCAAATGCAGATGATGAGTTCAGTGACCAGGACAGGCAGTAGAGAATCAGCTTCACTGACACAAGCCTGACATTTAGCATTTTCAGTCTGTCTCAATGTTCAGACTTTTTGTACAGACTTGAAAGAGGCGCATACTTGTCTTAACGTTTGGGCGAACCCTCGAACTAGAAGAAGACGTAAGATTTGATTTGGAACCCAAGTTTCACCTTTAGGAAATTCGGCGAAACCAGATGCAAAATCCTCGAACAAGAAGCGAGGTTCGAAACCAGATGCAGAGAAAAAAAAAGGGGGGGAACAAACTCGAAGAGATTTGTTCAAGAAGAAGCAGATGCTTACTCATGACTCCGCAATGGTAGCAGGGTCCCTCCTCCTTCACCATGACTCCGCAATTGTCACCGCCGACCCATTTTCGCCCTGGTGGCCGGTCTGCCGTGATTTTTCAAACATAATTCAAACAAAATACAAACATTTTACATAGTTTCACAACAAAACAAATATATCATAGTTCACAAGCCAAATAAATATATCATAGTTAACTAGCCAAATAAAAAGTTAACTATCTTAAATACATTTTAAACAAGATACATTTATTGGTTGCCAACGTGAGCCCACATATGCTCAACCAAATCATTTTGCAGCTGAATGTGAGTTTGCCAATCACGCATTTGATGATGAAATTGGATGAACTGTGCAAACATTGCCACTCCTCCATGCTCAGGCAAAACATTGTCACCTTGAAAATGAAATCCTTGGTCATAGGTACATTCCGGGTGCTCATCATCTACGTTCATATTGTGCATGATCACACAAGCAATCATCATCTCCCACAACTTCTTGGTGCTCCAGTTGGAGGATGGTTGTCTTTGTTACAGGAGATGCATCTAAGTGGGGCAGATCCGAGGAATGCAGGGCGTCATCGTCCAGCCTCTGCACGCCGGCATGATGGGTGGCATTGTAGCAGATAACTGTTGGACATCACGTATGGCAGATGCAACATGTTTAGCATTTTACAACAGATACACCTGGCAGGCAGGACCATGGGCTTGTAGATAATGGAACTTTTGTAAAAAATGCAAGTAACATTTTTTTAAATTGTGACCATTATTGTTCACTAATAAGACATTTTTTAAATGTCATGATTTTTTTCTAAATGAATCCTTGTTTTAATACATCATGAACAATTTCATTAGTTGTGAACACTTGTTCAAACTGCTGAACATGTGCGATGCACATGGACATTTTTACTAAAAAGTCTAAGTAGTTTTTGTTACATTACTAAAAGTGGTCATATTATAAAAAAAATGTTCATTGTGCATATAAAATGTCATCGTGTTTTTTAAAAGTGTTCATCGTGAATATAAAAACTGTTGGTCCCCCAGGTGCTTTCCACATCATCGACAAGCATGGACAATGTTGTTGGATAAAAGCATTTGGTGTGTATGACCCGATAGGAAATTAGTTACAAGCAGAAGATGACATCTGGATCAAGCAAGCAAGTGCAACTGCTGGTGCCTACCGTGGTGCTTCGAGGGCAAGGAAACAAGCATAATGGCTGATTAGCAACACCTGCGGTGCAACCTCCTACTCGCTTCAACCTAACAAAGACAATTCCTCAGTCAAATGCTGATTTTTTTTAATTCAGAAGGCTAAGAGCGGTTTGATGTGAGAAGCTAAAGAAGAAGAGAAGTAAATAAGTCAAAATAAGAGCGTTCATGAAGTGAATGGTTCTAGTAGTAACAAAGATGTTGAAAATGAAGATATCACCCATCAACTTATATTGTTATTGATCTTAATTTATGATTTTGATAAATATCATGTCGATAATCCTTTTTAGAGTAATCGGTTTAGGTTTCAAATGGCGACAACACGGTATGCATCACTATTATGTGTTTACTAAGAAATGTATTTTCGCGTCTCCATTTAAGCTCAGAATATCTTTTTGAATGGCTCCAGGTCAAGCGTGAAAGTTGGTTTTCGATAGGTTTTCATCTGGTCAAAAAGATGTGAGGAAGGAACAAGTGCTGACATGGGTCAGCAGCCATTATAAGTTCCGCTACTCAGCCGATCCATCGGGATCTATCAAAGAAACCTGGCTCCTCTTCAATTTCTCCCATAGTATCGTGCCATCCCATCTTTCATGAACATTTTTTAAAAACTATGGGAATTTTTTTTACATTTCCTTAAAACTTTATAAATTCATGAATAATTTTAAAATTGTGAAAATTTATTTTTAAATGGTAAGAATGTCTTTTAAAATGCTAGCTTGATAAATCTATGAACATTTTTTATTTGTTATCAACATTTTGAACTTTTTTTTAAATGTAGGAACACTTTTTAAAATTGTTGCCATTTATTGTTTGATGGTCATAACATTTTTTTTTATGTCAAGATAGTTTTTCTTGATGAATTCACATTTTTAATATATCATCAATAATTTCATTAGATGTGGAAACCCTTGTTTAAACTGCATGAAGATATGTGTAGATACTGCATCGCTGTTATGTGTTTATAAAGAAATGTATTTCCATGCCTCCATTTAAATCAGAATAGATTTCTGAATGGCTCAAGGTTGAGTATGAAGTCGGGTTTTCCGATTGAGTTTCATCTGGTTTACTAAGACATAACGAAGAAACACGTGGTGACATGGGTCAGTAACGGCTGGCTATTATCATCGATCTTCGGAGTTCTATCAGAAGGAACCTGGCTTACTGGAATGCTCCCCTTCAGTCACCCCCCACCAGCCGCATCATGCTATCCAATCCTTCATGAACAATTTTTTTAAAATAGGATGAAATATTTTTACATTTCATGAACACTTTTTAAAATTGTCATGTATAATTTAAATTGTGAAAAATTATCGGTAAACGGTAAGAACCCCTTTGACAATGTCAGTAGCTTATAAATCATGAATTTTTATATGTTTTCAACATTTGATGAACCTTCTTTAAAAAATATAAGGAACACTTTTGAAAATTGTGACCATTTATTATTGAATGGTACGATCATGTTTTAATCATGAGATTTTTTTGTAGTTTAATTAAAAAATTAAAAATCATGAACATTTTCATTTGATGTGGAAACACTTATTTAAACTAGTGAACAATGTGCAGATAGATATTGGACATTTTTGTAAAAATTTCTAATAGGGTGTCTACATTTCTAAAATTGGTCATTTATATTAAAATGTTTGTTGTGTATATAAAAAATATTCATCATGTTTTCTAAAATGTTCGTCATGTAATAAAAAAATCAATTCGTGATCTGGTTGCTCTTTAGATGGTTAATAAGCACGGACCGTGTTGTTGGATGAAGCCAAAGGTATTGTATGACCAGATGCGGAAATTAGTTATAAAGCTGGAGATGACATCTGGATCAAGTAAGGCAAGTGCAAAACCTGCTGCTTCCAGGGCAAGAAAACAAGCAATTTTTTATCAGCCATCTGCAGTGTAACCTCCTACCGCATCAACTTACCAAGACCATACCTAAGGAAAAAATCCTGAAATTTTTGGTTGAAAAGGCGAATACCGGTTTGCTGAAGGTGAAGAAGATGAAAGTAAAACAGTCGAAGTAAAGAGCGTCCGTGAAGCAAACGTTCTGGTAGTACCAAAGTTGTTGGAAATGAAGATGATCACCCATCAACTTGTATTTTTATTGATCCTTAAATTAAATGATTTTTGATAACGATGATGCCAGGAAATCTTTTCAGAATAATCAAGTGCGCTTCAAATAATGTGACAAACCCTGCTAAAATGGATTACGCACAAGTCTCCATTTAATTTACGGATTTCGATGTCTCCATTAAGCTCAGATATAGCTCCCTGAATGGCTCAAGGTCCAGTTCAGAAAGACGTAGGAAGAACCATGTGCGTAATTTTGTTAGCAGCCTTGGTAGGGCTGACCACTCAACCTGATCCATCGGAGATCTATCAGAAGGTACCTGTCTTGATAGAACACCCCCTTCAGTTCCTCCCTCTGCATCGCGCTATCCAATCCTGCCTGAACATTTTTTTTCAAAACCGTGCGAAATGTTCTTTACATTTCATGAACACTTTTTAAATTGTCAGGACTAATTTTTACATTGTGAAAACTTATTGTTAAATGGATACATATTTTAAAATATCATGGTGCTTTTATAAATCTGTGTTTTTTATATGTTCTCAACAGTTGATGAACATTTTTTTTTTCAGAACTGTAAGTACCTCTTTTTAAAATTGTGACCACTTATGTTGAAGGTAAGGACATTTTTTTTAAATGTCGTAAACTTTTCAAATTGATTCACATTTTAAATATATTATGCAAAATTTCATTGGTTGTGGAAACCATTGTTTAATCTGCGTGAACAAGTGTGCAGATACACATTGGAGATTTTTAGCAAAAAAATGCTAAACAGTTCTCGTTCATTTCTAAAAGTGGTCATATTACTTCAATTTTTATTGTCTATATTAAAAATGTTCATCATATTTTTTTTAAAGTGTTCAGTTGTAAAATCAGTTGGTTCTCCAAGTGCTCTCAAGATGGTCGAATTAGCATGGCGCGCGATTGCAGAACACGACAAATATTACCGAAATTGTGAACACTCATACTCAAAGAGTGAAGATGCAGAAACTGGACACATGCCAATTAATCTGATAAGCTGTCGTATATCGACTGGTGGTCGCACCGACTAGGTTAGGGCCCTAGATATCTATTTGCTTATGTTGCTCTATGCGCAACTTTTTTCTTGCCCTCTCTTCTGCTGCTCTTTGGTCTGCTCGTCTATGGCCTGCTGCTGCACGGTCTTTGCAATGATCTAATAGAAGGAAGACTCATGTACTTGACAATGTCACCCAGGACTTGGGCATGTTTTGACTGGGTTCCCTATCGTGAGATAACAGAACAGAAAGCAGAAAAAGAGCTTCTCGCAGTGCAACATGAAAAGAAAACTTAAGCTCTAGTGAACAAAGTCTCACAGGAATGCTCTGCCTTCTTCCTTTCTCAAAAAAATAAAGATGCAGAAACTTCCCGTCAAACGGTGCATATATCCCTAGATCAGCTGTACGCATGAGCTATTTTGACAACAGTTCTTTGTCTGAATTATATATTAGATGTATCTACAATTTATAATTAAGGACATAAGTATTCATGGATTGGTTGTCATTCATGGAGTTGATGGTGACTAAGGCCCCGTTCGGATCTTCTCCTACTCCCAGCTTCTTCATCTCCGCGCTGGAGACAGCCCGAACGCCACAGCTTCGAGAAGCCAGCTCCTCGGAGCCAAGTCCCCTCGTAGTGTATTTTCGTGGAGCAGCAGAATCCCAGCTCCTAAAAAACGAGAAGTAGGAGTTGATGCAAATTACAGGAATGTGCCATTCCGAATTGGTGGTACTGTGTAGTGAACAGTGTGGCGGTACTGTACACCCTACCTCTCTCTGTTTTTGGGGGGGGGGAGGGGGGAGCGGAATTAAAACCAATTCATCGGAGCCAGACCTGGCGCTGAAGCCCATCTTCATTTTAGGCCCCGTTCGGATCTTCTCCAGCTTCAGGGAATAGCCAGCTTCCCGAGAAGCCAGCCGCCGCCAGCTTCCGACGGGAGCAGCGATTCGTTCGGCAGCAGAGAGCAGCTCTAGACACTGTTCACTACACAGTACCACCACACAGATCTGAAAACAGAGAGAGGTAGGGGAAGGGAGGGGCTGTGCACCGGCTGGCACACGACTGCACATGCAACGGCTCACACACGGTGGCGGCTGGCTGGCTAGCGAGCTAGCACGCACGCGGTAGTACAAGCCGTAGCCCCGCACTCCCGCGCCGCCATGCCCCAAGCGCCGCAGCCCCGTGCTCCCGCCCTCAGCCCCGCCCCGCCGTGCCGAGCGGTCATGCGTAAGCACTTGGCTGCAGGCGTGCGCGAGACCCTTGGCGCTGGTCATGGTGGCGCTCGCATCGGGCTAGAGAAGGAGCGATGGCGGCGCACTGCAGCGTGGCCAACTCCAACCTGAGCAGCACCAGAGCGGCGGCGGCCATGGTTACCATCTCCGGATACCCCGGAGCTCCTCGTGTGATACAAAGCTTCGCCAGCACAGCGGCCAGCACGGCGAAGGCGCTGATCCAGAGCTTCCCCGGTGATCAGTATGGCGGAGGCGCTGCGCGATGGGTTGCGGCTGCGCGCGCGGGGACGATATGCGATGGCGAAGATCTAGGCAGGGACCCCAGACTCAGGTCTTGTGGTGGCTGTTTTATGGGACCGGAGCGGCCATAGCGGGCAAACGAGATCGTTCATTTCTCACTAGTGGAATTTTCGTATACGCCGGGTGTCGGCGTCTTCGCCGAGAGCCAAAACACGGGCACTCGGCAAAGTAAGTAACGCCGAGAGCCGCACTCGACAAAGGGAATAAATCGGCAAACACATGATAATGCCGACAGCATTGCTCGGCAAACAGGCTATACTCGGCAAAGGCACTATTTGCCGAGGGCCATCTGGTCACACACGGCAAAGTTTTGCCACGTGGCACATTCGGCGGCGACTAACGGCACGGTTACGGTTGCAACTCTTTGCCGAGAGTGGCTCTCGGCAAAGATTTAGTCCCATCTCGCCTACTGACTAGCAAAAAGACATGTTTAAATGGTTCAATAGTCCAACCGCATTAAGCTTCGGTCTTCATTAGTAAACTTGAGTTCAGTTGTACCCTAACATTAAGCATTTTAGGGAACTCTGAATATCTATCCTATGATTGGCAAGATGAGATATATCTGTTTTCCTTTTCAGGTATTTTTTGTTTCCAACTGTTAGTGCATACTAGAAGCATACTGCATTCAACTCTGAATAACTGCAGCAAGTGCAGATGATGAGTTCAGTGACACTAGAAGCCTGACATTTAGCATTTTCAGTCAGTAACTGCGACCGCACAAGAAGTAGAGTATGAAATAGATAGCCAAGAATATGTGTAATATTGTACAGTACAGGCATAGAGTTTCATTGCTAATGGGTTTCAGTGACATAGAGCAGCAAAGAATAAACTTGAGGTCGGTTGTACCCTAACTTCAGTTTCAATTTCAGTGACAAATAGCAGCAAGTAGGGAACTCTGGATATGTGATACAGAGCAGCAAGATCAGGTATCTGTTTTCCTTGTTTTCGTTCAGGTATTGTTTGTTTCCACAAATATACTGTTAGCAATGTGCTGTCCTACAAACATTACTAGTACAAACATTAGTCTCTGCTGAGTTTAAACTCTGAATAACTGCAGCAAATGCAGATGATGAGTTCAGTGACCAGGACAGGCAGTAGAGAATCAGCTTCACTGACACAAGCCTGACATTTAGCATTTTCAGTCTGTCTCAATGTTCAGACTTTTTGTACAGACTTGAAAGAGGCGCATACTTGTCTTAACGTTTGGGCGAACCCTCGAACTAGAAGAAGACGTAAGATTTGATTTGGAACCCAAGTTTCACCTTTAGGAAATTCGGCGAAACCAGATGCAAAATCCTCGAACAAGAAGCGAGGTTCGAAACCAGATGCAGAGAAAAAAAAAGGGGGGGAACAAACTCGAAGAGATTTGTTCAAGAAGAAGCAGATGCTTACTCATGACTCCGCAATGGTAGCAGGGTCCCTCCTCCTTCACCATGACTCCGCAATTGTCACCGCCGACCCATTTTCGCCCTGGTGGCCGGTCTGCCGTGATTTTTCAAACATAATTCAAACAAAATACAAACATTTTACATAGTTTCACAACAAAACAAATATATCATAGTTCACAAGCCAAATAAATATATCATAGTTAACTAGCCAAATAAAAAGTTAACTATCTTAAATACATTTTAAACAAGATACATTTATTGGTTGCCAACGTGAGCCCACATATGCTCAACCAAATCATTTTGCAGCTGAATGTGAGTTTGCCAATCACGCATTTGATGATGAAATTGGATGAACTGTGCAAACATTGCCACTCCTCCATGCTCAGGCAAAACATTGTCACCTTGAAAATGAAATCCTTGGTCATAGGTACATTCCGGGTGCTCATCATCTACGTTCATATTGTGCATGATCACACAAGCAATCATCATCTCCCACAACTTCTTGGTGCTCCAGTTGGAGGATGGTTGTCTTTGTTACAGGAGATGCATCTAAGTGGGGCGGATCCGAGGAATGCAGGGCGTCATCGTCCAGCCTCTGCACGCCGGCATGATGGGTAGGCATTGTAGCAGATAACTGTTGGACATCACGTATGGCAGATGGCAACATGTTTAGCATTTTACAACAGATATCACCTGGCAGGCAGGACCAGTGGGCTTGTAGATAATGGAACATTTTGTAAAAAATGCAAGTAACATTTTTTATAATTGTGACCATTTATTGTTCACTAATAAGAACATTTTTTAAATGTCATGATTTTTTTCTAAATGAATTCACTTGTTTTAATACATCATGAACAATTTCATTAGTTGTGGAACACTTGTTCAAACTGCATGAACAAATGTGCAGATGCACATTGGACATTTTTACTAAAAAGTCTAAGTAGTTTTTGTTACATTACTAAAAGTGGTCATATTATAATAAAAAATGTTCATTGTGCATATAAAAATGATCATCGTGTTTTTTAAAAGTGTTCATCGTGTAATATAAAAATCTGTTGGTCCCCCAGGTGCTTTCCACATCATCGAACAAGCATGGACAATGTTGTTGGATAAAAGCATTTGGGTGTTGTATGACCCGATGAGGAAATTAGTTACAAAGCAGAAGATGACATCTGGATCAAGCAAGGCAAGTGCAACTGCTGGTGCCTAACGTGGTGCTTCGAGGGCAAGGAAAAACAAGCATAATGGCTGATTAGCAACACCTGCGGTGCAACCTCCTACTCGCGTCAACCTAACAAAGACAATTCCTCAGGCTCAAATGCTGATTTTTTTTAATTCAGAAGGCTAAGAGCGGTTTGAATGAGAAGCTAAAGAAGAAGAGAAGTAAATAAGTCAAAATAAAGAGCGTTCATGAAGTGAATGGTTCTAGTAGTAACAAAGATGTTGAAAATGAAGATGATCACCCATCAACTTATATTGTTATTGATCTTAATTTAATGATTTTGATAAATATCATGTCGATAATCCTTTTTAGAGTAATCGAGTTTAGGTTTCAAATGGCGACAAACACGGTATGCATCACTATTATGTGTTTACTAAGAAATGTATTTTCGCGTCTCCATTTAAGCTCAGAATAATCTTTTTGAATGGCTCCAGGTCAAGCAGTGAAAGTTGGTTTTTCGATAGGGTTTCATCTGGTCAAAGAAAGATGTGAGGAAGGAACAAGTGCTGACATGGGTCAGCAGCCATTATAAAGTTCCGCTACTCAAGCCGATCCATCGGGGATCTATCAGAAGAAACCTGGCTCCTCGTCAATTTCTCCCATAGTATCGTGCCATCCCATCTTTCATGAACATTTTTTAAAAACTATGGGAATTTTTTTTACATTTCCTTAAAACTTTTATAAATTGTCATGAATAATTTTAAAATTGTGAAAATTTATTTTTAAATGGTAAGAATGTCTTTTAAAATGTCATGAAGCTTGAATAAATCTATGAACATTTTTTATTTGTTATCAACATTTGATGAACTTTTTTTTAAATGTAAGGAACACTTTTTAAAATTGTTGCCATTTATTGTTTGATGGTCATAACATTTTTTTTATGTCAAGAATAGTTTTTCTTGATGAATTCACATTTTTAATATATCATCAATAATTTCATTAGATGTGGAAACACTTGTTTAAACTGCATGAAGATATGTGTAGATACTGCATCGCTGTTATGTGTTTATAAAGAAATGTATTTCCATGCCTCCATTTAAAATCAGAATAAGATTTCTGAATGGCTCAAGGTTGAGTAATGAAGTCGGGTTTTCCGATTGAGTTTCATCTGGTTTAACTAAGACATAACGAAGAAACACGTGGTGACATGGGTCAGTAACGGCTGGCTATTCAATCTGATCTATCGGAGTTCTATCAGAAGGAACCTGGCTTACTGGAATGCTCCCCTTCAGTCACCCCCCACCAGCCGCATCATGCTATCCAATCCTTCATGAACAATTTTTTTAAAATAGGATGAAATATTTTTTACATTTCATGAACACTTTTTAAAATTGTCATGTATAATTTTAAATTGTGAAAAAATTATCGGTAAACGGTAAGAACACCTTTGACAATGTCAGTAAGCTTTTATAAATCTATGAACATTTTTATATGTTTTCAACATTTGATGAACCTTCTTTAAAAAATATAAGGAACACTTTTGAAAATTGTGACCATTTATTATTGAATGGTACGATCATGTTTTAATCATGAGATTTTTTTGTAGTTTAATTAAAAAAATTAAAAATCATGAACATTTTCATTTGATGTGGAAACACTTATTTAAACTAAGTGAACAATGTGCAGATAGATATTGGACATTTTTTGTAAAAATTTCTAAATAGGGTGTCTTACATTTCTAAAATTGGTCATATTATATTAAAAATGTTTGTTGTGTATATAAAAAATATTCATCATGTTTTCTAAAAGTGTTCGTCATGTAATAAAAAAATCAATTCGTGATCTGGTTGCTCTTTAGATGGTTGAATAAGCACGGACCGTGTTGTTGGATGAAGCCAAAGGGGTATTGTATGACCAGATGCGGAAATTAGTTATAAAGCTGGAGATGACATCTGGATCAAGTAAGGCAAGTGCAAAACCTGCTGCTTCCAGGGCAAGAAAAACAAGCAATTTTTTATCAGCAACATCTGCAGTGTAACCTCCTACTCGCATCAACTTAACCAAGACCATACCTAAGGAAAAAATGCTGAAATTTTTGGTTGAAAAGGCGAATACCGGTTTGCTGAAGGTGAAGAAGATGAGAAGTAAAACAGTCGAAGTAAAGAGCGTCCGTGAAGCAAACAGTTCTGGTAGTAACAAAGTTGTTGGAAATGAAGATGATCACCCATCAACTTGTATTTTTATTGATCCTTAAATTAATGATTTTTGATAACGATGATGCCAGGAAATCTTTTCAGAATAATCAAGTGCGCTTCAAATAATGGTGACAAACCCTGCTAAAATGGATTAGCAGCCAAGGTCTCCATTTAATTTACTGATTTCGATGTCTCCATTTAAGCTCAGAATAAGCTCCCTGAATGGCTCAAGGTCCAGTTTCAGAAAGACGTAAGGAAGAACCATGTGCTGAAATGTGTTAGCAGCCATTGGTAAGGGCTGACCACTCAACCTGATCCATCGGAGATCTATCAGAAGGTACCTGTCTTGATAGAACACCCCCTTCAGTTCCTCCCTCTGCATCGCGCTATCCAATCCTGCCTGAACATTTTTTTTCAAAACCGTGCGAAATGTTCTTTACATTTCATGAACACTTTTTAAAATTGTCATGACTAATTTTTACATTGTGAAAACTTATTGTTAAATGGATAACATATTTTAAAATATCATGGTGCTTTTATAAATCTGTGTTTTTTATATGTTCTCAACAGTTGATGAACACTTTTTTTTTCAGAACTGTAAGTAACTCTTTTTAAAATTGTGACCACTTATTGTTGAATGGTAAGGACATTTTTTTAAAATGTCAGTAAAATTTTCTAAATTGATTCACATTTTAAATATATTATGCAAAATTTCATTGGTTGTGGAAACCATTGTTTAATCTGCGTGAACAAGTGTGCAGATACACATTGGAGATTTTTAGCAAAAAAATGCTAAACAGTTCTCGTTCATTTCTAAAAGTGGTCATATTACTTCAATTTTTATTGTCTATATTAAAAATGTTCATCATATTTTTTTTAAAGTGTTCAGTTGTAAAATCAGTTGGTTCTCCAAGTGCTCTCAAGATGGTCGAATTAGCATGGCGCGCGATTGCAGAACACGACAAATATTACCGAAATTGTGAACACTCATACTCAAAGAGTGAAGATGCAGAAACTGGACACATGCCAATTAATCTGATAAGCTGTCGTATATCGACTGGTGGTCGCACCGACTAGGTTAGGGCCCTAGATATCTATTTGCTTATGTTGCTCTATGCGCAACTTTTTTCTTGCCCTCTCTTCTGCTGCTCTTTGGTCTGCTCGTCTATGGCCTGCTGCTGCACGGTCTTTGCAATGATCTAATAGAAGGAAGACTCATGTACTTGAGAAATGTCACCCAGGCCTTGGGCATGTTTTGACCGGGTTCCCTATCGTGAGATAACACAACAGAAAGCAGAAAAAGAGCTTCTCCCAGTGCAACATGAAAAGAAAACTTAAGCTCTAGTGAACAAAGTCTCACAGGAATGCTCTGCCTTCTTCCTTTCTCAGAAAAATAAAGATGCAGAAACTTCACATTCAACGATGCATATATCCCTAGATCTGTTGTACGCATGAGCTATTTTGACAACCATTCTTTGTCTGAATTATATATTAGATGTATCAACATGAACTTCCTTGCAAGAATTAGAAAAGATAAAAGGTAGTAGAATCGACAATTTATAATTAAGGACATAAGTATTCATGGATTGGTTCTCATTACATGAGTTCATGGTGACTAAAATGAAGATTGGTTTCAGCGCTGGGTCTGGCTCCGATGTAGTTGTTTACTAGTTCTTAGTTGCTGCTTCTAGTTGCTCTGGTTGTGCCCATCAAGCTGTAATAAGAAAAATTGGAGAACGTTTCTGTCTTTGAGTAGGTTTTGCCTTGCTCTGTCTAAGTGGCTTAGACTTTGTTTTCTCTTTTCGAACACGCTGGACGTGTCTTGTCGAATTATGTATCTCTGGTTTCGTTCTAGTAATGGAACGCGGGGCCTCGTGGTCTAAAAAATGGGGCGATCACCAATCCGGTGGCAGACACGTTGTCGCGGTCGTCGTGGTGTTAGCAACCCTCCAAAGGTGGGCCTTGGGCCGACATGAGAGGGCCAGGCCTAGCATCTAGGGCATGGAGGCCAGTGACTACAAATACCTGAAGGAGTTGATCGAGCAAGTCATCCCAGGAAGGATCACGAACGAACCGGCGGCGGCACTTCCTCTCCCACCTCTGGCTCTCAACTTCCCCTGTTCTTGCTTCTTCCATTTTCAGCATTCCAGTTGGAGGACGGCTACGCGGACGGACGGGTGGATGGACAACATCACGTAGTACCTGGCAGGAGAGGAGAGGACCAGCAGTGGGCCTGCGGTAGGGTAACGCAGCAGAAAACAAAAAATTTCCGACCTACGCACCAGCCCAGGACCACTATGGAGACTGCATACAAAGTTTGATCATTTTCGTTACCGACTCGTAGCGCAGCGGAAGTAGAGTCGATGACGATCGGCGGTGCAGATCCCCGCAGCTAGGATTTACAACCTCCCAACCGCGAGGATGTATACCCTCGTCTTCCCTTCGGACAGCCCTCCGGGAGGCGGTCGAACAGTCCCCGGACGGTGTCGCGGGCAGCCCTTCGGGAGGACCTTCGAAACTCGAACGGTCACTCGGACAGCCCTTCGGGAGGACTCACAGAACTTGGACCGTCACTTGGACAGCCCTTCGGGAGGCACTCACGAACAGCCCCTCGGGCACTAAGATCGAAACTACGACCTCTCTACAGAGTTGCACCCATACGGTGTCATCTATCCGGCAGGGCTTCGCCGTCCAGAACTAGTTCCCACCGGAACCCAGACAGCCTTTCGGCTCTACGAAACTATTTCGCGGGGAGGGAGAGAGAAGCCAGATCATTGCAATGGCACTTGTATGTGAGAAGGAGTGAGTCTTTAGGCAGCCCCCTCCACCCCTATTTATAGGCCAAGCCCAAGGGTGGCTTCTCCAAGAAGCCAAGGAGAAAAATACCAAAGGACCCTCAAGGTGGCTTCTCCAAGAAGCCACCCAAAAAGCACTTTCACTATTCACGACGACATTTTTCACCGTCCGTTCGAACTGAAAATATTTATGTGGGCTTAGAACATTTCCAGTACCCACTAAAATAATTTTCAACGCGTTCTGGAACAATTCCATATTAGTGATTTTCATCTGCGAAAAGCATCTGAAGTGGTTCCGGCAGCTCCGGAACATTTCCGGTTTTTCTTCCAGAAAATTCCCAAAAGTTTTCAGAATGATTCTGGCACCCTCCAAGAATTATCGGGCATGTGCCGAAACCAATTTGACTTTATGGTATCCTCTGAAACAACTTTTCAGTTTCACCGGAACTCATCCGGTGACCTCTCTCTGTGGAACTTTTCCGCTGTCCGAAACTTTTTCGGTGTCCGAAACTTTTTCGGTGATTTTCTCTCAGACTCCCTGTCTAGTATTCAGCAGATAGATGACCCTTAAGCGTGTGACCCTATAGGTTCGGTGAAGTATAGACATGACACGGAACCCCTTCCGATCAATGATCAACATCGGAGCCGTGGACACCCATATTGACCCCTATACCCACACGAATGAATATTCGAGTGAACCTCCAGTTGCCGTGTGCTATTTCTGTTGCTTCGCGATATGTTACAAATATCCGAGGTGAGACATGTTGGCATTCCCGTGGATCAACAACTTGTCCACTAAGCCAGTTACCTCGTTACCGGTATTGTTCTCTTTTCTCGTTACGTGTTCCGGCATCCCCGTGATCAAATCACACAGTGTCTGGCCAGACGATGATGGACACCGTAACACCGAGAAGGCCCAGAGATATCTCTCCATCGTCGGAGGAGCAAATCCCAATCTCGAGCTATCTAGTTACTTGACATACTTTCCCATGAACCCGTAAGCCGCCGTAATAGCCATCCATTTACGGATGACGTTTAACAAACCCCAAAGTTCATGAATCAAGCATGAAGAAACTCGATACTCTCATGGTCTAAGGAATCATGCAAACGTTAACCATCTCTGTGTTATTAACCATTAACTCATGACGAATGTATCTCATAGCATAACATTAATTCGGGTCGATTCAACACAAGTGTTCTCCTAACATTGTGCCCTCAAAAGTTGTTGGCATAGACATGCCCATGATCAGGAAAACAGAACCATCATGCAACACTTGAGCTAGTCTTAGAGGCCAGACTAGGAATACATTTTACCGTTTATTATTCCACACGTGCATATGAGTCTTCCTCCAAGCCTCGTTTTATTTGTAGACTCGAGAACCATAGCAGTTATAGCATAGAACATAAACCTAATTATGAACAGGGAGATATATAATAGTATTTATTATTGCCTCTAGGGCATATCTCCTACACCTGCCTGCCTGCTGATCGCAGAGGAGGGAGGTCAAACCTGCATGCAGCCGAGGAAGGAACATGTGCGACACCTGACCTGTGACAGAAATGGTCACGACCGGCGGCCAAATTCACTGTTTTGACCCTTTTGTCGTCTTTTAGCTGGATCTGATCCTCTCCGGGAATTTTTTTCGGATATGACCCTTTTCCTACCGCCACCCGAGCTGGCGGTAGGCTAGAACGTGCTACCGCTAGATCCTGTGGCGGTAGGGTAGCGGTCAACGTAAACGGCTCCGTCCACCTCGCTGACGTGGATAAGTGGCAACCGCCGTAGTCAGTGGCGGTAGGGTGTGGTGGCCTACCGCCAGACACAGTGGCGGCAGAGCGTCGAAAAGATTTACCCCCTCGCGCTGGCTGTGGGCGGGCCCCACACACCCACAGGCCGTTCTTCCTCCTCTCGTCGCCGCGAACAGAGGCGGACTGCGCCTCCCTCCTTCTCCCGACCCCCCCCCCCCCCACCCGGTCGATCTCCCTCTAGAGTCCACCATTTGTGCTATTTTTTGGGGCAAAACGAAGAGGCCGGTAAGCTCCTCCAATCCCTCCAATCAATTTTTGCAATAAGTTTGTGGTTTTGAAGATTTTATTGGCTCTAGGTGTAACCTAAGATTTCATGTTGATTTTTTAATGATGTTTTAGTTGTTTAGTAGCATATGATTGAGTAGTAGGCTTATGTAAGGATATGTGGGTGCAAGATATGTGAGGATATGTTGGTGAATGCATATATGTTGGTCCATTTGTTTTCAATGTTATGTATATATGAATTGTATGAGAATTTTTTCTCTATGGTGAATGCAAGATAGTGAGGATGAATGCATTGCAAAATTGCTAGGTGGTTAATGCATATTTTTGAAAATTTTGTGTATTTCATATAGATGCAAGTGCTGTGATGGGGAATGCATATTAATTGATTGTTATTTTCCCTATGTTTGCAGTTTATAATTGATGATTTATGGATATAGTATCTTTCTATTCACAACTACATCCTCATAGGTTGGGTTGTACTCAAAGACCATGGGTTCTTCCCCTTCATCGTCATTGCCGTTCATAAATGTCTCCTTATCCAAATAATGAAGATTAACGAGACTACCCATCTAAATAAATTTTACAAAAAGTCAATGATAGGCCGGCAACATAATATGGCTTTGAGAAAAGTTCTATGCTATACTTTCAAGCAACAAAACAAATAACAACTAAAGAACAAAATATCATGGCTTAACCCTAACAACTAAATAATGACTTTGCTTTAACAGTAACCCTAACCCTAGAAAAATAACCCAAACAATAGCCTTAGATCTAGCTACAACAACAAAGTTAGGCATACTAAACATGGTCAATAACACACATACAACCCTAGATCTAGATCTAGGGTCCATCAAATCCATTGATTTCACACAAAAAGGAGCACAACTAGGGTTTGCATAAAAGGAATCAATACCATCAAATAAGTTGATTCCAACCAACCAAAAAGAAGAGAGTGAGTGAGGTACCTTGAGTGATGAAAAGGGCCTCAATCCACCGGAGAAAACTCAAGCAGTGGAGATGAATTTGATGGAGCCTAGGATAGGGGGGAGAGGGCGGAGAGGGGCCGAGCTCGGGGAAGAAAGGATTTGAGGGCGAATGGGTGGCTTGTGGGGCCCACCAAAGCCCCCAGCCATTGGTTTTGTGCATTCGGCACCCTACCGCCACTGTCACTGGCGGTAGGCCACCACACCGTACCGCCACAGACTAAGGTAGTAGCCACTTATCCACGTCAGCGTGGTGGACGGAGCCGTTTACATTGACCACTACCCTACCGCCACAGGCTCTGGGGGTAGCACGTTCTAGCCTACCGCCAGCTCGGGTGGCGGTAGGAAAAGGGTCAGATCCGAAAAAAATTCCCGGAGGGGGTCAGATCCTGCTAAAAGAGGACAAAAGGGTCAAAACAGTGAATTTGGCCACGACCGGCTACTCTAATCCGATAGATCCATCAAAGATCACAAGGAAATACCTTCCTGCTGCTGCTACTGCTGTTGCTGGAATACACGCTCTCTTCGCCCCTTCAGTTCCTGCACCGCCCCATGCTATCTGGATCAGATCTCGTAATCCTCCTTTAATTCACGTACTTGCAGCGCGCCCTCCCCCTCCTTCTCCCGCTTGCAGTGCCACTTCTCCTATCCTCCTGCCCTGGCCCTCCCTCCCTTGAAGGCGTGCTACACTGGTAAGGAAGATCCTGTGCTTGCACCAGATCTGGGGAAATATGGTTGTATGCGAAGTTTATTCTTGTGACTTTTTTTTACACTTCAAACCCCTCTTTATTGATCAATGATAAGGGTTAAATCCTTTACAAGCATAGGGATCAAAGAAATAGGTGCCTTGTCCATCCAAACCCAACTAGCTAGGTGTAATAGAACTAAGACTAGCAAGTTTTACTAGTTCATGCCCTACACTATTTGTAACACGAGGTGTGTGCTCAAATAACACATGATGAAAATTAATAGTTCATGCACTACACTAATTGCAAGTTTTGCTAGTTCATGCCCTACATAATATCAGTGGCGGATCTAGAACAACACGACAGGGGGTGCTCGGCTAAATACCCACGTATTTAAACACTGATAGTACACGTAAATTAGCCCAACCACTATATAGTAAATATGCTCTGCATTTTTGCGGGGTGCCATGGCACCCATGGAACCCCCATTGGATCCGCCCCTGCATAATATCATGCTATCCAATCCTTCATGAACATTTTTTCCAAAACTGCAAAATGTTTTTTTACATTTCATAAACAATTTTTAAATATTTCATGAATAATTTTTAAATTGTGAAAATTTATTATTAAATGGTAAGAATGTATTTTCAAATGTCATGAAGCTTTTATAAATCTATCTACATTTTTTATATGTTAACAACATTTGGTGAATATTTTTTTCGAAAAAGTAAGGAACACTTTTCAAATTGTCACCATTTATTTTGTATCAGTCGATCCTGGTCGTCTTTGTGTTATGACACGTCACGTTCCCTCCTTGTGTGGTCTCTCAAGGTGTCGGCTTTCTGGCCGCGGTGGCTAGATATAGATGGGATCTGGCGCTCGTAGCCGGTTGTCCTCTGCGTGTGGAACGGCATTTGTACCAGTCGATCTTGTTCGTCTTGGTGTTATGACACGTCGGTTCGCCCCTTATGTGTTCTCAAAAGGTGTCGGCTTTCTGGCGGCGGTGACTAGATCTAGATGGGATTTGGCGCCCGTAGCCGGTTGTCCTCTACGTGTGGAATGACATTTGTTGAGCACGTCATACCTGAAGACGGAGAATACAGTCAGGAATTGCAATGCGATTTTAGTGGATGATGTTAGGGATCGTAACAGATGTCATATTGTATATATGCATCCACGTGTACTATATGTAGTAGCGTCGAATAGATATACGAAAACTTGTTCTTCGACCAACAAGCATGGAGAAAGAGAGGTCACTTCTCTCTATATATTGATCCTGACGATGTTGTGTAATTAATGGTTCCTTCACTGTTTACTAGCTACTATCGAGTTCTCTCTATATGTAGTAGCTAGCGTCGACCAAGCACGGAGAAAAAGAGGTCACTTCTCTCTATATGTAGTAGCTAGCTAACACAATATGAAAACCCTAAACCCCACCTTTAAAAAAAACCCCAGGGCCTGGCAGTTGATGATGCGTGGCTGCCTTTTAGTCTTGGTCGGTGTTACCAACCGGGACTAAAGGTCCTCCTGCCTGGGCGCCCCACAACGCCCACGTGGATCCCCTTTAGTCCCGGTTCGTAAGACGACCGGGACTAAAGTTGGTGGGCATTAGTCCTGATCGTTTTGTCCCGGTTGCCGAACCGGGACTAAAGGCCCTCTGGAACTGGGACTAGTGCCCTGTTTTCTACTAGTGTAGTAACAAAGATGTTGAAAATGAAGATGATCACCCATCAAATTGTATTGTTATTGGTCCTTAATTTAATGATTTTGATAAGTATCATGTCAGGAAATCTTTCCAGAATAACCATGTTTGGGCTTCCAATGGTGACAAACACAGTATGCATCACTGTTATGTGTTTATAAAGAAATGTATTTCCATGCCTCCATTTAACCTCAGAATAAGATTTCTAAATTGCTCAAGGTTGAGTAATAAATTTGGGTTTTCCGATTGTGTTTCATCTGGTTTAAGAAAGACGTAACGAAGAAACACGTGTTGACATGGGTCAGTAACCATCGGTAACGGCCGGCTATTCAATCTGATCTATCGAAGATCTATCAGAAGGAACCTGGCTTACTAGAATGCTCCCCTTCAGTCACCCGCCACCCGCCACATCATGCTATCCAATCCTTGACGAACATTTTTTTTTAAATATTATGAAATGTTTTTTACATTTCATGAACACTTTTTAAAAATGTCATGAATAATTTTTAACTTGTAAAAAAAATTATCGGTTAATGGTAAGAACGACTTTGAAAATGTCATTAAGCTTTTATAAATCTATGAATATTTTTATATGTTTTCAACAATTGGTGGACCTATTTTCAAAAATATAAGGAACACTTTTGAAAATTGTGATCATTTATTATTGAATGGTAGGAACATTTTTTAATCTGTAGATTTTTTATAATTTAGTTATTTTTTTAAATCATGAACATTTTCATTAGATGTGGAAACACTTGTTTAAACTAAGTGAACAAATGTGCAGATACACATTGGGCATTTTTGGTAAAAATTTCTAAATAGGGTGTCTTACATTTCTAAAATTGGTCATGTTATATTTAAAATGTTCATTGTGTATATAAAAATATTCATCATGTTTTCTAAAAGTGTTCGTCATGTAATATAAAAATCAATTGGTGCTCCGGTTGCTCTTTAGATGGTTGAATAAGCATGGACCGTGTTGTTGGATGAAGCCAAAGGGGTGTTGTATGACCAGATGAGGAAATTAGTTATAAAGCAGGAGATGACATCTGGATCAAGTAAGGCAAGTGCAACTCCTGGTGCAAAACCTGCTGCTTCCAGGGCAAGAAAAAACAAGCAACTTTTTTTGTCAGCAACATCTGAGTGTAACCTCCTACTCGCATCAACCTATCCAAGACTATACCTAAGGCACAAATGCTGAAATTTTTGATTGAAAAGGCGAAGACCGGTTTGCTGAGAAGGTGACTAAGATGAGAAGTAAAACAGTGGAAGTAAAGAGCGTTCGTGAAGCGAACGGTTCTGGTAGTAACAATGATGTTGGAAATGAAGATGATCACTTATCAACTTGTGTTATTATCGATCCTTAATTTAATGATTTTGATAAGGATCATGTCAGGAAATCTTTTCAGAATAATCAAGTGGGCTTCAAATAATGGTGACAAACACGGTATGCATCACTGTTATGTGTTTATTAGAAATGTATTTCGATGTCTCCATTTAAGTTCAGAATAAGCTTTCTGAATGGCTAAAGGTCCGGTTTCAGAAAGACGTAAGGAAGAACCATGTGCTGAAATGGGTTAGCAACCATTGGTAAGGACTGACCACTCAACCTAATCCATTGGAGATCAATCAGAAGGTACCTGACTTGCTAGAACACTCCCCTTCAGTTCCTCCCTTCGCATCGTGCTATTGAATCCTTCCTGAACATTTTTTTCAAAACCGTGCGAAATGTTCTTTACATTTCATGAACACTTTCTAAAATTGTCTTGACTAATTTTAACATTGCGAAAACTTAATGTTAATAACATATTTTAAAATATCATGAGGCTTTTATAAACCTGTGTTTTTTATATGTTCTCAACATTTGATGGACGTTTTTTTTCAAAAATGTAAGGAACACTTTTAAAATTGTGACCACTTATTGTTGAATGGTAAGAACACTTTTTTAAATGTCACTACTTTTTTCTAAATTGATTCACATTTTAAATATATCATGAACATTTTCATTGGTTGTGCAAACAATTGTTTAATCTGCGTGAACAAATGTGCAGATACAAATTGGAGATTTTAAGCAAAAAAATGTTAAACAGTTCTCGTTCATTTCTAAAAGTGGTCATATTACTTAATATTTTTTATTGTGTATATTAAAAATGTTCATCATGTTTTTTTTAAGTGTTCACTTGTAAAATCAGTTGGTTTTCGAAGTGCTCTCAAGATGGTCGAATTAGCATGGTGCGTGATTGCAGAACACAAGAAATATTACCAAAATGGTGAACACTTATTAGTCCAATACTCAAACACCGAGGATGCAGAAACTGGACACATGCCAATTAATCTGATAAGCTTTCGTATATCGAGTGGTGGTCGCACCGATTTGGTTAGGGCCATAGATATCTATTTGCTTATGTTGCTCTATGCACAAATTTTTTTCTTGCCTTCTCTTCTGCTGCTCTTTGGTCTGCTCGTCTATGGCCTGCTGTTGCAGTGTCTTTGCAATGATCTAATAGAAGGAAGACTCATGTACTTGACAATGTCACCCAGGCCTTGGGCATGTTTTGACCGGGTTCCCTATCGTGAGATAACAGAACAGAAAGCAGAAAAAGAGCTTCCCAGTGCAACATGAAAAGAAAACTTGGGCTCTAGTGAACAAAGTCTCACAGGAATGCTCTGCCTTCTTCCTTTCTCAAATAAAATAAAATAAAGATGCACAATCTTCACATACAACGATGCATATATCCCTAGATCTGCTGTACGCATGAGCTATTTTGACAACAATTCTTTGTCCGAATTATATGTTAGATGTATCAACATGAACCTCCTTGCAAGAATTAGAAAAGATAAAAGGTGGTAGAATCTACAATTTATAATTAAGGACATAAGTATTCATGGATTGGTTCTCATTACAGGAGTTCATGGCGACTAAAATGAAGATGGGCTTCGGCGCTGTGTCTGGCTCCGATACAGTTATTTACTAGTTTTTCGTTGCTGCTTCTAGTTGCTCTGGTTGTGCCCATCAAGCTGTAATAAGAAAAATTGGAGAACGTTTCTGTCTTTGAGTAGGTTTTGCTTGCTCTGTCTAAGTGGCTTATACTTTGTTTTCTCTTTTCGAATGCGCTGGACATGTCTTGTCGGATTCTGTATCTCTGGTTTCGTTCTAGTAATGGAACCGGGGAGGGGGGGGGGGGGGGGGGGGGGGGGGGGGGGGGGCATTTGCATCCCTCCTGGTCTAAAAAAAGGGGCGTTCACCAATCCGCAGCAGACACGTTGTCGCGGTCGTC
This sequence comes from Thinopyrum elongatum, assembly GCA_011799875.1. NCBI lineage: Eukaryota > Viridiplantae > Streptophyta > Magnoliopsida > Poales > Poaceae > Thinopyrum > Thinopyrum elongatum. Next base: position 18,707,499 of record CM022297.1, on the reverse strand, counting down.
GTGGTGTTACAACCCTCCAAGGGTGGGCCTTGGGCCGACATGAGAGGTCCCGGCCTAACATCCAGGGCATGGAGGCCAGTGACTACAAATACCTAAAGGAGTTGATCGAGCAAGTCATCCCAGGAAGGATCACGAACGAACCAGCGGTGGCACTTCTTCTCCCACCTTTGGCTCTCAACCCTTCCCCTGTTCTTGCTTCTTCCATTTTCAGCACACTTGTGCTTCTACCAGAAGTGTAATCCAAACCTATTAGCTACTCAATCCCACCATATCGAGCAATACAGAGAGATATCAGTGAGTAGCTAACACGTGGTAAAGGTTTTCGCCGTGGCAATGATCTATATCGGCACGCCAGAGTGGCTGCATGAGTTGCGCTTGGGGTCACCACGGCCACTGCACATGCCATTGTCGTCGATTAATTTCACAAGCTAGGATGCTTATGCACTGAAGCTAGCACTTCCAGTTGGAGGACGGCTACACGGACGGACGGGTGGATGGACAACATCACGTAGTACCTGGCAGGAGAGGAGAGGACCAGCAGTGGGCCTGCCTGCCTGCTGATCGTAGAGGAGGGAGGTCAAACCTGCATGCAGCCGAGGAAGGAACACGTGCGACACCTGACCTGTGACAGAAATGGTAAGGACCGGCGCTACTCTAATCCGATAGATCCATCGGAGATCACAAGGAAACACCCTCCTCCTGCTGCTGCTGGAACTCATGCTCTCTTTGCCCCTTCAATTCCTGCCCCGCCCCGTGCTATCTGGATCAGATCTCGTAATCCTCCATTAATTCGGGTGCTTGCAGCGCGCCCTCCCCCTCCTCCTCCCGCTTGCAGTGCCACTTCTCCTAACATCCTGCCCTGGCCCCTCCCTCCCTTGAAGCCGTGCTACACTGGTAAGGAAGATCCCGTGCTTGCACCAGATCTGGAGAAATATGGTTGTATGTGAAGTTTATTCTTGTGACTTTTTTTACACTTCAAACCCCTCTTTATTGATCAATGACAAGGGTTAAATCCTTTACAAGCATAGGGATCAAAGAAATAGGTGCCTCATCCATCCAAACCCAACTAGCTAGAGGTAATAGTACTAAGACTAGCAAGTTTTGCTAGTTCATGCCCTACACTATTTGTATCACGAGGTGTGTGCTCAAATAACACATGATGAAAATTAACAGTCCATGCACTACACTAATTGCAAGTTTTGCTAGTTCATGCCCTATATAATATCAGTGGCGGATCTAGAACAACACGACAGGGGGTGCCAGGCTCAATACCCACGTATTTAAACACTAATAGTACACGCAAATTAGCCCAACCACTATATAGTAAATATAACTTGCATTTTCGCGGGGTGCCATGGCACCCATGGAACCCCCATTGGATCTGCCTCTGCATAATATCATGCTATCCAATCGTTCATGAACATTTTTTCCAAAACTGTGCGAAATGTTTTTTTACATTTCATAAACACTTTTTAAAAATTTCATTAAAAATTTTTAAATTGTGAAAATTTGTTATTAAATGGTAAGAATGTATTTTCAAATGTCATGAAGCTTTTATAAATCTATGTACATTTTTTATATGTTATGAACATTTGGTGAATATTTCTTCGAAAATGTAAGGAGCACTTTTTCAAATTGTCACCATTTATTTTGTATCAGTCGATCCTGGTCGTCTTTGTGTTATGACACGTCAGTTCCCCCCTTGTATGGTTTCTCAAGGTGCCAGCTTTCTGGCGGCGGTGGCGGGTTGTTCTTGGATGCCGGGGCGGTGGCCGTGGACGGTGACACTGCATGGTATGCTTGGCGGCAAGCATCGCTGCAACGGTGCTGGCGTTTCCCCTTGGCTATGTGGGTAACAAGGGGAGGGGTGGCGGGTGATACCGGTTTCGACGTAGCTTCGGTGGTGGCGGCTCCAAGTATGGTTCCGGAGGCGGGCAGCAGCCCCTCACTTAGTGTGATGGGTCGACAACCTTGGTTCCGTTTGTGGCATATGTGAGGGCCCGAGCGAAAGCTTAGCGTTTCGGTGCCAGCTTCCCTCCAGGGGGGGTGTTGTCGGTTCCATCACGCTGCCTTGGCTTCGGGGTAAAAAGTAAAAACACTTGTCCGTCCTCTCAGGCTCGACGAGGTGCCGCTTCGTGCCATCACCCCCTTTGGGCCGTCGTCGCAGAGGTGGGCCCCGCCTGGCATTGACCTGTTCCGGACGGACCGACGTATGGACTGTCCTCGCTGGCCTGATGATGACGCGGTGTTGATGCTGATTGGTTCCCGGCCGCGTTTTGACTTTATGGCTCACTTGGGTCGCTAATATAACAGGCTAGGCGCATCCAAGAAAAGAGATCCTCCATGTTGCCCTGCATTGCACCGCGTGGACCAGTGGGCCTGCATGCAGCCGAGGAACACGAGCGACACCCCGCTGACTGACGGAAATGGAAACGGCCAGCTACAGTCTAAGCCGATCAATCCCTTTCTGCCCCCTCCCTCCAACCCTGTCGTGCTCTCCACTGGTAAGCTAGCAAAGATCCCATCGCGCCATCAATCATCAAAAATCGCACAATTACCTCCTTGAATATTGTATGAATTGATTTCATATCTATTATTGCACCCCACCATGGCCTGAGCAGGCTTCAACAAAAAACACATTCCTATGTAGATATATCGATCCAGTGATTCCACGGTTGTACGTATTTTTGTTAGGTTACGATATTTAACCTAGCTGGCCTCCTTGAATATTAATTGTATGAATTGATTTCAAATCTATTATTGCAAGGGAGTGCTTTATCAGAAATCAGTTTTTTACAGCCTAAAGTGCAAACTTTACAACATGCTCTGGGACCTGCCCATGCAAATTTACATTTGAACCTAAACGTCTAATGAAATTTTCAATTCCATACATTACGGATTTTTTTTCTCTCCCCCTGTTTTGTTGATGATACACTCCAAGATCATCAAAACGCTTATCTAGCTTTGATGTCGTTGATTAATATCTGTTTGCCACGTCATTCATTAATTATTAACATGATCTCAAGTGCACAATAGTGTTGATCTTGACTAAACACTGCTGACCATTATTTTACAAGAATACACTTTTATGAAATTGTGAATTAAATTACAATAGGTAAATTCTGTGATAAATAAATTGAGGATGCCGTTCTTCTTTATTTCAGTTTTGATGGAGAACCCACAGAGGAAGTGTGAAGTTTAACTTGCCGTTTATTTATGTTATTCGTGACACCATCACAGTGATTCAGGACATCCGAACCATACTCGCATATTTTTTTTAATACTGAACCTGTTTGTTTCTCCAATGTTTTGGTTGTTAGAGTGGACTGTGGACCGATAGGTCCTACTAAATGGTGGATTGGCCTTTATAGGGTATCTAGGTTTAGCGGTCTGTCTTCTCTTCTGTTAGAATTATAACGGGAAACCGATTCCATGCCCCCTTTTTTCCTCGTACAACACACATGAGGATTAATTTCCATGTTCACTATTTTCCCTCGTTTATCTATTTGTTGTAACCTTGGAATAGATATCAAACACCACATCAGTAGTGTCTTTGTGCTATACTTCTATTATGCCTAACTTTTCGTCCCAAACTTATGAAATAATTAGGTTTGCCGGAGCAAAATAGCTACCCTGTTTTATGAGTGAATTCATGCACTTCAGGCTAGGGTAGTACTCTTTGTAGTTATACTTCATGCCATGCTAGGGATGCTTGTATAGTAAGTTTATCTATCTTCAATTAGTCTTGTATCCATCATATTTTGACTGTGTGCCGTCCATTGCCTTTTATATGAAGTTTTGAGTTCTATGGTTGGGTAATTCCAGTCATGCCTAGGATGTTTATCATGACGTGAATTGCTCTTGTATCCCTCATATTTTAGCACGCCTCCCATATTTTGCTAGTGCAGTGTTTGAAAGTATGCATTCTCAGTGCAAGGGATGGTTGATTTCATGCTAAGTTTCGGCATGTCCAACTTGCCATGTATTCTTCCTATATTCGCACCCCCATCCAACCCACAGTAGGGCCATGTTTGAGTAGTTAATAATTCTGGTGATGTTGGGACAGTTATTTATAATAAATTTATGTATCTGCAGATGATCTTGTATGTTTCATTTTTCCGCGCGCCACCCATTGAATGCTAAGGTAGTGGCCGAGTACTGTGTAGATATAATTTAGTAATTTTAGGGTTGTATTTATGTATGTATGTTAAGTTCTATTATCTTTAATTGGCCTTTTATCACTCATATTTTGACGTGTTCTGCATCTTTCCAGTAAAGAAATATTTTGATTTATCCACGGTTACAATTCTGGTCATGATGAGGGCATGATTATTTATGATAAGTTACTATAACTTTGATTTGGCGCCTAGCGCATTGCGTGCTAGGGTAGTTTTTAGTTCTGTGCAGGGTTAGTACAATTTTTTTTTCTATATCTACAATTTTGTGATGATTTTAGGTAACATTTATTTCATTTTGGTTATGGCTTTTGAAGGTTATTGTATGGTGACGTGCTCAGCGCTGATTGGTGGATAACATTGGAGTGCTCTGAGGTCAAATATCTTTTTCCTAATCCATCATCCGGTGTGTCTGTTTGTACTTCATCACAAGAATATTTCTACAGTGAAACATTTCCAGTTGGAGGATGGTTGTCTTTGTTACAGGAGACACTTCTAGGTGGGGTGGATCCAAGGAATGCAGGGCGCCATCATCCAACCTCTGCATGCCGGCGTGATGGGTAGGCCTTGTAGCATCCGTGCTACACTGCACGTGTGCGATAACTACTAGACATCACGTATGGTAGATGGCAACATGTTTAGCATTTTTACAACATATATCACCTGGCAGGCAGGACCAGTGGGCCTGCAAATCATGGAACATTTTTTAAAAATGTAAGGAACACTTTTTATAATTGTGACCATTTATTGTTGACTAGTAAGATTTTTTTTTTTACAATTCTCTTGATTTTTTCTAAATGAATTCACTTGTTTTAATATATAATGAACAATTTAATTAGTTGTGGAACCACTTGTTTAAACTTCATGATACACATTGGACATTTTTAGTAAAAAGTCTAAATAGTTTTGTTACATTACTAAAAATGGTCATATTATAATTAAAAATGTTCATTGTGTATATAAAAAATGATCATCATGTTTAAAAAAAATGGTCATCGTGTAATATAAAAATCAGTTGGTGCCCCGGGTGCTTTCCACATGGTCGAATAAGCATGGACAATATTGTTGCATAAAATCAATAGGGTGTTGTATGGCTTGATGAGGAAATTAGTTATAAAGCAGGAGATGACATCTGGATCAAGTAAGGCATGTGCAACTACTGGTGCCTAATGTGCTGCTTCCAGGGCAAGGAAAAACAAGCATAATGACTGATTAGCAACATATGCGGTTCAACCTCCTCGCATCAACCTAACCAAACAATTCCTAAGGCTCAAATGCTGATTTTTTTATATTTAAAATCCAAAGAGCGGTTTGAATGAGAAGCTAAAGAAGAAGAAGAGAAGTAAATCAGTCGAAGTAAAGAACATTCATGAAGCTAATCGTTCTAGTAGTAACAAAGATGTTGAAAATGGAGATGATCACCCATCAACTTATATTGTTATTGACCTTAATTTAATGATTTGATAAATATCATGTCGACAATTCTTTTCAGAATAATCAAGTATGGGCTTCAAATGGCGACAAACAGGGTATGCATCACTATTGTGTGTTTATTAAGAAATGTATTTCCATGTCTCCATTTTAGCTCAGAATAAGCTTTCTGAATGGCTCCTGGTCAAGCAGCGAATGTGGGTTTTTCGACTGGGTTTCATCTGGTCAAAGAAATATGTGAGGAAGGAACAAGTGCTGACACGGGTTAGCAGACATTGTAACGGCTGGCTCCTCAAGCCGATCCATCGAAGATCTATCAGAAGGAACCTGACTCCTCATCAGTTTCTCCCACCGTATCGTGCTATCCCATTTTTCATGAACATTTTTTAAAAACTATGGGAAATGTTTTTTACATTTCATGAACACTTTTATAAATTGTCATGAATAATTTTTAAATTGTGAAAATTTATTGTTAAATGGTAAAATGCCTTTTAAAATGTCATGAAGCTTGTATAAATCTATGAACATTTTTTATATGTTATCAACATTTCATGAAGTTTTTTTCAAAAATGGAAGGAACACTTTTAAAAGTTGTGGCCATTTATTGTTTAATCTTCAGAACATCTTTTTTTATGTCAAGATATTTTTTTAGATGAATTCACAATTTTAATATATCATGAACATTTTCATTAGATGTGGAAACACTTGTTTTGACCGGGTTCCCTATCGTGAGATAACAGAACAGAAAGCAGAAAAAGAGCTTCCCAGTGCAACATGAAAAGAAAACTTAAGCCCTAGTGAACAAAGTCTCACAGGAATGCTCTGCCTTCTTCCTTTCTCAAAAAAAAAAAAAGACGCAGAATCTTCACATACAACGATGCATATATCCCTAGATCTGCTGTACGCATGAGCTATTTTGACAACAATCCTTTGTCTGAATTATATACTAGATGTATCGACATGAACTTCCTTGCAAGAATTAGAAAATATAAAAGGTAGTAGAATCTACATTTTATAATTAAGGACATAAGTATTCATGGATTGGTTGTCATTCATGGAGTTCATGGTGACTAAAATGAAGATGGGCTTCAGTGCTGGGTCTGGCTTCGATGCAGTTGTTTACTAGCTCTTAGTTGCTGCTTCTAGTTGCTCTGGTTGTGCCCATCAAGCTGTAATAAGAAAAATTGGAAGACGTTTCTGTCCTTGAGTAGGTTTTTCCTTGCTCTGTCTAAGTGTTTTAGACTTTGTTTTCTCTTTTCGAACGCGCTGGACGTGTCTTGTCGAATTCTGTATCTCTGGTTTCGTTCTAGTAATGGAACCAGGGGGGCTTTGGCCTCCCTCGTAGTCTAAAAAAAAGGGGCGATCACCAATCCGCAGCAGACACGTTGTCGCGATCGTCTTGGTAAAGGTTCTCGCCGTGGGAATGATCTATATCGGCACGCCGGAGTGGCTGCAGGAGTCGCACTTGGGGACACCACGGCCACTGCACATGCCATTGTCGTCAAATAATTTCACAAGCTAGGATGCTTCTGCACTGAAGCTAGCATTTCCAGTTGGAGGACGGCTACGTGGACGGACGGGCGGATGGACAACATCACGTAGTACCAGGCAGGAGAGGAGGGGACCATCAGTGGGCCTGCCTGCCTGCAGATCGCGTCGGAGGGAGGTCAAACCTGCATGCGGTCAGTCGAGGACACACTGCTGACGGAAATGGTAACGTCCGGCTACCGGGAGCCGATGGATCCATCAGATCAGAATGGAAGCAAACCCTGCTGCTGCTGCTCTTCCCCGCCTTCAGTTTCCTCCCCCTCCCCGCCTCATGCTGCTATACTGTCTGGATCAGATCTACCCAACACTCCCCCGCCCCGCCTCGTGCTGCTATACTCTGTGGATCAGATCTACCCAATACTCCCCCGCGTTCTGTATCGCAATCCTCCATTTATTCTTCCTGATTCGCGTTCTTGCAGCGAGGGAGCGAGCGCCGCCGACCCTCCCCATCCTCCCCCCGGTTGCAGCGCTACGTCCCTGCCTCTTTCTGCCCGGTCGCTCCATCGATCCGTGCTCGACTGGTACGGGAAGCAAACCTATGGATCCATCTTCCTCCATTATTCGTTGTGTCCATTATACCTACATATTGTCTGAACTAATTTCAAATCTATTATGTATTTTTGTTTCTTGCGGGGTAATTTCAAATCTATAATTGCACCCCCATGGTCTGAGCAAGCTTCAACCAAAATCGCATTTCAACTCCCTCTATTATTGTTCCGTGGGTGCCCTGGCACCCCCTCCAAAATGCAATTCTTTTTTTATCTTAGTCTAATCCTATGTGTATTATAAGGATAGAATGATAAACTGGCATTTTTCTGTGGTTATACCAGGGCATTTTTGTTGTGAGTGAGAGGATTGGCACCCCCTAGGGTCAAGATCTAAGTCCGCCGCTGTTTATGTTAGGTTTCGATATTTAAACTGGCCTTCTATGTGTCCCTCATGTCTTGGCGCGTTCTGTACAGTACGGAGGGCGATATTTTTAGTTTCGCGTGGTTATAATATAATCCCGGTCTTGCTAGCTGGACATAGTTATTTAGATACATTAAAACTGAGCACTTTTCCAGCCCTCTCAGGGCATCAGCGCTCCGAGCCGTCGGATCGCCAGTTTGAAGCATTTTTGGCCGTTGGATAAGCTGTGAATCGCTCCTAATCCGGTACTCTTCGCTAATAACGATCGCTAACCATCCCGGGCCGCTGCCTCCGGTCAATTTTTTGGGCGCTCCTGATAAATTGGGCCTAATGGGCCTCTAGCAACCTCCTTACAGACCAACACACAGCGAATCGACGCCGTGCGTAGAAAAACCTACGGAGTAGGCACGACGATGCGGGTCTCATGTTCCCTAGGTACGCCGCCGCCGCCGCCGATCTCCTCTTCCATCTGGGCCGCTGCTACTCTTGCAGCCGTCGGTTCCACTCGTCCGCAAACCTCTTATGACCGAGGGTGAATCATTGGTGTGCTGCCAGCTTGAGCGAGATGCCGTCGATGCGCAAGGAAGATGCGAAGGGGCAGCACTACACTCGCAACCCTATTGAGGTGGCGGCGGCGGACGCCCCTTCACGAAAACGTCCTTGAAGGTAATGGGCAGGCGACGACAACGGCGCGGTGAAGAACTCTTGCGTCCTGATTCCAGTTCGATGTCCCGGCTATCGATGCATTTGAGTATTTGACAGCCGCCCGCAGGGAGCAGGTCAAGGCTAAGGTATGTCGCGAAACTCTGCCCTACACACCTGATTCCATTTCACTGATCATGACGATGCCGCTAACGCCCATTCTGAATTTAACAGCAACCAAGCAGTAGGATTATCCCTCCGGTTCTATCAATTTTTGCAGTCGTTGTGTTCGCGTTGTGTTCGTTGGCCGGTGACTGGTAAGCATCCACGTTTCCCTTCCCCTTTCATTTCAGATGTATGATTTTTTGGTACAAGGTACTGTGGTTGAGCTCCTACTTCACAGTACTAATTTACATTATCAGTCAAGTAACTATTTGTATATACTGTGCAGATTCAGTTTCGCATATGGGGATTCTAATGTGGATATTTGATTTTCAGTTCAAGTAATTGGGTTCCTAGTTTTATTGCCATTTATATCTGTGCATACATCCAATTTCTAAGCAGCAGTGGTACACAGTCAAGTCAACCAGAAGGCTTCGATTTTCTGCTCGTCGGCATTAGTCTGTAGTGTACTCATCTGCCTGTTTTTTTCCTGCCCCCTGTCTCCTCTGTGGCTTTCTGAATCCTGCTGGCATGTAGATGACTTATTTGGCATTCTGGAAGATGTCTCTTGATTCATATAAGTTTTTTTTTTTGATCAAGCTTACCAGTTAAATTTTCAGATGGCTCTTCATTCTTTTCAGATTTCACACATGCTCTAGCTACTCATTAGTCAAAGCTAATTGGTGTTTCATATACAGATCCATGTTGAATGTGGCGTATAGATGAAACCAAACAAGAGGCTCAAAACTATATTCTATTTGTTACAACATTTTTTAATGTCTAATATATTCGTCAGCTTATGCAACTTTAGTTTTATGTTTCAAAATATTGCAGAAACTCAAGATGATTATGAGCACGCACGCACACCTTGCCGCTGGTTGGTGTGGATTCGTGATGCAGGAGCCTCGTCTTCACAGAGGCAGCAGGTGGGAGAAAGATTGACAAAGTGGTGGTGTCCGGTGGCTGGGAGGATCACGGTGAGCACCCTCCCCCCTCCTTCAATTTTTTGTATGTGCCACAAATTTCTCATGGATGGCTGTGAGATTGTTAATTATGCTTACTTTTGGGTTCACATGAATAATGCTCACGGGAGAAACTTTGTTCCTTCAGTTGATCACATGGCTGAACAAAATAACATGTGAAGATATTATTTTATTAATGTACATACAACATATGTTAGTTTCTCTGAAGAAAATAACATGTGAAGATATATTTTTTATTAATGTATAGCATATGTCGACTTTGATGATTTGTGCCTATCAAGTGTTAAGATTTTATTCATTTTTCTTTTATGGAAGGAAGCTATTTTCTGTAATGTAGCAATATATTCCAAGGTTCTTTTATTATTGTAGATCATATGTCGACTTTGCTGATTTGTGCCTATCAAGTGTTAAGATTTTATTCATTTTCCTTTTAGGAAAGGACGTTATTTTCTGTACTGTTTACTCATACAGAAGGGACTTTGCTGATTTGTGCCTATCAACTATCCCTATGCTTTGAATTTAACGAATCAATATGGACACGTAATGTTGAGAAGAAGTGGAAGCGTCAGGATTTACAGTTTTGAATATTCTTAATAGTTGTATATATAGTTTTATATTTTGCAAAAAATACATGTAGTTTGTATACTTTCATCTGTGTATCAACACTAGCTAGAGCAGGTAATGACTTTAGATAGGAACTGGTCTCCTTGTACTTCAACAGTATGTTTTTGTCTATTGCATTCTATTTTATGCTGCTGCAAGTTTTTCAGAGCTGCTGATATATGTCAGTGCATGACATGATAAGGCATTTCTTAGTCATTCAAGCTCTTTATTGCTTAGAGAGGCCGTTCGAGGCTGATCATGTGTCGCCTTTAGAGTTCTCTGTGCTTTCGCTAAAACTTCTAGCATATAAGAAAACATCTATGATAAGGCTTTGGTGATCTATCTTACAGGTGACATTTGCTATATGTTTCATTGTATATATTTAAATAAATTCCTTGAACGCTACCAGAAAAATAGACGTGCATGGCAACGTACGGGTGCTCGGGCGTCGACATACTAATAGAGCACTTTTTTTTTTGCAAGATGTGATTTCTGGGGAAAATACCACCTATTTTCTGTTTGAGAATCAGTTATACTACCTTAATGATTGATGATGATAATAATAATAATAATATCTTTCTACATATATGGTATGGTGGCTAATAATGTTTAAATTTTGTATCAGAAGCAAAATTGCTGGGTTACTGCCCTGGTTGGACTCCACTAACATATTCCTACAAAAAATACTAATTAAGTTACATGTCATATCATAATTCATATACTAATTTGGTTAGAGTAAAATACCTCTAATATAATTCCATCTATCAATAATATTATAGTGCCGAAGTAGACGGGCGCAGCAATGCGCGCCTTCAATGATCTAGTTTATAATAAGGTCATGCAACTGCGATTTGGCGCCATGTGCATTGTGTGCTAGGGCAGTGTTTGAACTTTGTGCAGTAATCTATACCTACTAATAAAAGAAATAGGTATTCTTAGTCTGTTTTGCCATTTTGTATAAAACCCCCTAATGTTTCTGACATTAAACCCGTAGTACATATCAAATGTTTTTTAAAGTACTCGTATCTTCTAAACTGTAACTCCAAATTTGACATGTTATATATGGAATTTGATTAGAAAAATATGTAGAATCTGAATATGATGTTATTTTACCTGTTAACAATTTAAAAAATACTATCTAGGCTGCAATGTTAATCAATAATGCATTATCCGTCTTTTTTTCATACCGGTACTGATTCAGATTGGGGACGAACACCTCAGCAAAAACAGGATTGGACATGAAATTGAAGATAAATTTCCTAGAGATACCCAATATATAAGGACATGCATGACAAGAAATAGAAGAAAGACCCAATAAAAATGGGATGTCCGCTATAAAAGAAATAAAAGAGAAAATGCAGAGGAGATCCGATAAAGATGATATGTTGCGCTATTCTCCTATATATAAGAAGAAAAAAGAGAGGACATGCATGAAAAAAAAGTGAAAAGGAGGCATGCATGACAAAAAATAAAATAAAAAGCAAGTTTGATAAGATATAAATAGTGATGAAACAGGGACCAATACCTATGACATATATGGCAAGAAATAGTGATGAAATAGGGGCACAAGTACATGCGTCCACACGAGACTATAGAAAAATGTTCTTTTCTAGACAAAAAAAATCTCTTTTTATGATTAAAAAATCATGTATCTTTTTAACAACTCTTCATGTATTTAAGAAAGATGCATGTGAAAAAAGTATTCAAGAGTTATCCTAAGTTGGTGATTCTTAAACTGAAAACAGCCATTGATGCACACATATCTCCGTAGCGTGCCAATGTGTCATCGTTTGTTTTTGTCGTTTTTCTTTACTTGCCCGTAACAACACCCCATTCCAAACATGACATGAATAAATGCATGATCATTTGCCCGTTTCTTTGTACGGATTAAATCAACATGCAAGCCGTGTTGAAATAGAACACATGTAGAATCTTAAACTGCGTTTGTATAGGTTAAGACCATCTTTGTTTGGGTCGTAGCTACAAATTCTCAGATTACAGACGATTTTTTTGTAAATTAAGAGCGTGTGGTATTTTTTTCTCCCGTTGCAACGCACGGGCCTTTTTGCTAGTTATTTAACTATGTATGTTGGCAGAATTCTGTTTGTAAAAGAAAGTTTCTATAACTCCAACTGGTTGATGATTTTTTTAGGTAACTTTTATTTCCTTATCCAATCTGACCCTCCAAAGGCTCGGTTGCAGCGTATTCCATCGATCCATACTACAACATCGAAGTGGAGGAACTGAGCTCTCTGTCTCTTATCCTTCTTCCTCTAGTAAAGACACATCTCTTTTGATACCTTATGTTGGTAAGGACTGCAGATTGCTTGTATTTCCTTCAATATTATCTGCTTGCTTATTTATGTGAAATTCTTGGAGAAATGATTAGTTTATGGATAACTCTTGGAGAAAAATATTAGGACCACCGGTGATTGCAAGTATACATAGTTGAACCTGATTTTTCTTCCCTTGATTCACAGATAACCAGCGGGAGGACACGCGCAATTGCGCGCTTAGAGTCCCTATATATCTATTTGTCGTTTTAGAGTTTTTAAGTAAACATATTTTTCCATACCAAATAATATTATTGAAAACACCCTAAATGTTTAAAATGGTACTTTTTTACATGAATAATTATGTATTTCTCTATGTATTAAACAATTAATGGCCAAAGTTATATCGTACAAGCATCCAACTTAATCTCTGCGTTTATATATATTTGCATCGTCAATACGTAGATATTAAATGCCAAAGAAAAAATGCATCCATAAGGTGCTTTCTTTGAATTGTTGTAGATTTAGTACAGAATTAAATCTGAATATTGAAGGTTTATATCATGAATACGAAAATGTATGATATTAAGGTAGTGTCATGTGTAGATATAGAGCAGTGATTCTATGGTTTTGTACATATTTATGTTAGGTTCTGATATTTAAATTGTCCTTCTATGTGCACCTTATGCTAGCAAGTACGACACGTGCAATTGGCGCCTAGAGTCCCTATATATCTATTTGTTGTTTTATATTTTTGAAGTATACATATTTTTCCATACCAAATAATATTATTGAAAACACCCTGAATGTTTTAAATGGTACATTTTTACATGAATAATTATATATTTCTTTATTTATTGAACTATTAATGGCCAAAGTTATATCGTATGATTGCAAGCATCCTGCTTAACCTCTGCGTTTATAATTGTATTGTCAATATGTAGATATTAAACGCCAAAGAAAAAATGCATCCATATGGTGCTTTCTTTGAACTGTTGTATATTCAGTACAGAATTAAATCTTAATATTGATGGTTTATATCGTAAGTATGAGAACATATGATATTAAGGTAGTGTCATGTGTCTATATAGCTAGATCAGTGATTCTATGGTTTTGTACGTATTTATGTTAGGTTCCGATATTTAAATTGGCCTTCTATGTGCACCTCATGTTTTGGCGCATTCTGTATCGTACAGTACGTCTAGGGCAATATTTTTAGTTTCCTGTGGTTATAATATAATTCTGGTCTTGCTAGCTGCGCATGGTTATTTATAATAAGTTCATGTAACTGCAAGTGTTTGAACTCCGTGTAATTATTATTTAACTATGTTGGCAGAATTCTGTTTGTAAAAAAAAGTTTCTATATCTCCAACTGGTTGATGATTTTAGGTAACATCTTATTTCCTCATCCAATCTCACCCTCCAATGGCTCGGTTGCAGTGTCTTCCATCGATCTATCCTACAACACTGAAGCAGAGGACCCCACCTCTCTATCTCTTATCCTTCTTCCTCCTGTAAAGGCACATCTCTTTTGATACCTTATGTTGGTATGGACCCCACACTGCTTGTATTTTGTTCAATAGTATATGCTTTCTTATTTATGTGAAATTCTTGGAGAAATGATTAGTTTGTGGATAATTCTTGAAGAAAAATATTTGGAGCGTCGGTGATTGCAAGCATATATAGTTGAACCTGATTTTTCTTCCCTTGATTAAGACATAACCAGCGGGAGGACCTGCGCGTGCCTAGAGTCCCTATATATGTATCATTTTAGGATTTTGAAGTACACATATTTTTCCATACCAAATAATATTATTTAAAATACACTGAACGTATAAAATGGTACATTTTTACACGAACAATTTTATATTTATCTATGTGTTAATTGTGAAAGTTATATAGTATTAGTTCAAGCCCTTCTTAATCTCCGCTTTTATATTGCTTTGCCAATATATAGATATTAAACACCAAAGAAACAGCACCTTCATATGATGCTTTCTTTGAATTGTTGTAGATTCGGTACAGAATTAAATCTGAATATTGATGGTTTATGTCGAGAATATGAGTGCATATGATATTAGGATAATGTCCTGTGTAAATATAGATCTAGTGATTTTACGGTTGTATATATTTATGTTAGGTTCCGGTATTTTAAACTGGCCTTCTATGTGCCCCTCATGTTTTGGCGTGTTCTGTGTCGAATAGTACGCAGGGCGATATTTTTTTTTCCATGGTTATAATATAATCCTAGTCTTGCTAACCTGGCATGGTTATTTATAATAAGCTCTTGTAACTGTGATTTGGCGCCGTGTGCATAGCATGATAGGGCAGTGTTTGAACTCTCTGCAGTTATTAGTTTATTAAGTTTGCAGAATTATATTTGTAAAAAATTGTTCCAAGATCTGCAACTGATTGATGATTTTAGCTAAACAAATATGTCCTCATCCAGTCTGACCCTCCATTGGCTCGATTGCAGCGCCTTCCGTCGATCTATATCCTACAACAACGAAGCGGAGGGATTCAATTATCTGTCTTATCCTTCTTCCTCTAGTAAAGACCCATCTCTTTTGATATCTTATGTTGGTAAGGACCCCAAGACTGCTTTTATTTTATTCAATTGTATTTGCTTCCTTATTTATGTAATTTTTTATTATTTTTTCGTGCCACTTTGGAATTTTGGTTTGGGATTCAATCGGATTGCTAATTGGCCTATAAATATATTTTCACATTAAGGTCTTTATGGACTCTCTTCGGAGTTTGTTTTAATATTAATTTTCTAGCTTCCATTTTGTTTTGACTTGTGATGTTTTTCAAGAGAGTAGAAGGCGATATTTTTAGTTTCCGTGGTTATAATATAATCCTAGTCTTGCTAACTTGGCATGGTTATTTATAATAAGCTCTTGTAACTGCGATTTGGTGCCGTGTGCATAGCATGATAGGGCAGTGTTTGAACTCTCTGCAGTTATTAGTTTATTAAGTTTGCAGAATTATATTTGTAAAAAATAATTCCTATATCTGCAACTGATTGATGATTTTAGCTAAAAAAATGTCCTCATCCAGTCTGACCCTCCATTGTCTCGATTGCAGCGCCTTCCATCAATCTATATCCTACAACAACGAAGCAGAGGGATTCAATTATCTGTCTTATCCTTCTTCCTCTAGTAAAGACCCATCTCTTTCGATACCTTATGTTGGTAAGGACCCCAAGACTGCTTGTATTTTATTCAATTGTATTTGCTTGCTTATTTATGTGAAATTTTGTTTTATTTTTTTCGTGCCACTTTGGAATTTTGATTTGGGATTCAACCGGATTGCTAGTTGGCCTATAAATATTTTTTTACATTAAGGTCTTTATGGACTCTCTTCGGAGTTTGTATTAATATTAATTTTCTAGCTTCCATTTTGTTTTGACTTGTGATGTTTTTCAAGAGAGTAGAATTATTTGGCCACCTAATTCATTCGATGTTTTATAAGTTTATTTTGAATAGTTATTATTTTGATTTTATTTGTACAATAGTGCTGTATTCTATAAATCACTATTTCCCATATAAAAATCATACCAAAGTTTTGTTATCAATGGACTCTATAAGGTTTTCATTCAAAAAATGAATATGTATGCAATTATACTTAATTTCCTATCTGGTTCTATTTCTAGGCGACCTGCATATTTGAGTGTGCTCTTTATCAACATATTGCATATGTACATGTGATATCTTTTTGTTAAGGGAGTGCTTTATCAGACATCAGTTTTTACTGCCTAAAGCGCCAACTTTAGAACATCCTCTGGGACCTGCCCATGCACATTTACATTTGAACCTAAATATCTAATGGAATTTTCAATTTCATACACTATGGATTTTTTCTCTCCCCCTGTTTTGTTGATGACACACTCCAAAAATCATCAAAACGCTTATCTAACTTTGATGTCACTGATTAATTTCTGTTTGCCCCGTCATTCATTAATTATTAACATGATCTCACATGCACAGTAGTGTTGATCTTAACTACACAGTACTGACCATTATTGTGAATTAAGTTACAGTAGGTAAATTCTCTAATAAATAAATTGAGGATGCCATTCTGCTTTATTTCAGTCTTGATGGAGAATCCACAGAGTAAATATGAAGTTTAACTTGCCGTTTATTTATGTTCTTCATGACACCATCACACTGATTCAGGACATCCGAACCATACTCACATTTTTTTTAATAATGAACCTGTTTGTTTCTCCAATGTTTTGGTTGCTAGAGTGAACTGTGAACCGATAGGTCCTGCTAAGTGGTGGATTGGCCTATATAGGGTATCTACGTTTTGCGGTTTGTCCTCTCTTTTGTTAGAATTCTAACGGGAAACCAATTCCATCTCCCCTTTTTTCCACGTACAACACACATGACGATTAACTTCCATGTTCACTATTTTCCTTAATTTATCTATTTATTGTATCCTTAGAATGGATATCAAACAACACATCAGTAGTGCATTTGTGCTATACTTCTATTATGCCTAACTTTTCATCCCTTGCTTATGAAATAATTAGGTTCCCCGGAGCAAAATAGCTACCCTATTTTATGAGTGAATTCAAGCACTCATACTAGTAACACGTGCGACACCTGATTTGCTGACGAAAATGGTAACGGTCGGCTACTCTAAGCCGATCAATCCATCGGGGATCACAAGGAAATACACTGCTGCTGCCGGAACACATGCTCTCTTCCCCCCCTTCAGTTCCTCCCCCGCCCCGTGCTCTTTGGATCGGATCTCATAATCTCCATTAATTCGCGTGCTTGCTGCGTGCCCTCCCCCTCCTTCTCCCACTTGCAGTGCCACCTCTCCGATCCTCCTACCCTGCCCCCTCCCTCCCTCGAAGCCGAGCTCCACTAGTAAGGAAGATCCCGTGCATGCACCAGATATGGGGAAATATTGTTGTATGCTAAGTTTTTGTTTTTTATTCCTTTTTTTGAGAAAGGAAGTGCGTTGAGTATTCCTGTGACTTTGTTTTTACACTTCAAACCCCTCTTTATTGATCAATGATAAGGGTTAAATCCTTTACAAGCATAGGGATCAAAGAAATAGGTGCCTCGTCCATGCAAACCCAACTAGCTAGGGGTGCTAGTAATAGGACTAGCAAGTTCATGCACTCATACTAGTACTATTTGTTTCACGAGGTGTGTGCTCAAATAACACATGAGGAAAATCACTAGTTCATGCACTACACTAATTGCAAGTTTTGCGAGTTCATGCCCTACAGAATATCATGCTATCCAATCCTTCATGAACATTTTTTTTCATAACTATGCGAAATGTTTTTTACATTTCATAAACACTTTTAAAATTTTCATGAATAATTTTTAAATTGTGAGAAATTATTATTAAATGGTAAGAATGTATTTTCAAATGTCACGAAGATTTTATAAATCTATGAACAATTTGTATATGTTATGAATATTTGGTGAATATTTTTTCAAAAATGTAAGGAACACTTTTTCAAATTATCACCATTTATTATTGAATGGTATGAACATTTTTTTAAGAAGGCCTGAACTTTTTTTAAATGAATTCACATTTTTTAATATATCATGAACATTTTCATTAGATGTGGAAAAACTTGTTTAAACTGGGTGAACAAATATGGAGATATACGTTGGACATCTTAAGTAAGAAAATCTAAATAGTTTTCGTTAAAATTCTAAAAGTGATCGTGTTACATTTAAAAAGGTTCATTGTTTATATAAAAAAAATGTTCATCATGTTTTCTAAAAGTGTTCGTGTAATATAATAACCAGTTAGTGCTCCAACTGATTTCTAGATGGTCGAAAAAGCACAGACCGCCTTCTAGGATAATATCAATAGGTTGTTGTATGAACAGTTGAGCAAATTAGTAATAAGTAAGGAGATGACATCTGGATCAAGCAAGGTAAGTGCAACTCCTGGTGCCAAAACTGTTGCTTCCAGGGCAAGGAAAAATAAGCAAAATGTCTAACCAACAACATCTACTCTTTAACCTCCTACGTGCATAAGCCTAACCAAGACCATTTCTAAGGCTCAAATGCTGAAAAACTTGATTGAAAAGGCAAAGAGCAGTTTGACAGAGAAGCCGAAGAAGATGAGAAGTAAAACAGTCGAAGTAAAGAGTTTCATGAAGAGAATGGCTCAGATTTCAAAATGAAGAGGACCACCCATAAAGTTATATTGTTGTTCTTCCTTCATTTAATGATTTTTATGAGGGTCATTTCAAGATATCTTTTCAGAATAATCAAGTTTAGGCTTCAAATTGTGACAAATACGGCAAATATCATTATTATGTGTTTATTAATAAATGTATGTCCATGTCTCCAGTTAAACTTATAATAAGATTTCTCAATAGCTCAAGGTAGAGCAATGAATTTTGGTTTTACAATTGGGTTCCATATGGTTTAAGAAAGATGTGAGGGAGGAACATGTGCTAACATGGCTCAGCAACCATTGGTAACGGTCGGCTATTCATGGCAATCCATCGGATATCTATCAAAAGGAACCTCGCTAGCTGGAATGCTCTGCTTTAGTTCCTCCCCCCGCATCATTCTATCCAATCCTTCATGAACATTTTTTTCAAACTGTGTGGAATGTGGTTTACATTTCACGAATACTTTTTAAAAAATTGACCTGAGTAATTTTTAAATGGTGGAAATTTATTGTTAAATGGTAAGAGCGTCTTTCAAAATTTCATGAAGCTTTTATAAATCTATGATCATTTTTTATATGTTATAAATATTTGATGAACATTTTTTCAAAAAAATGTGTGGAACACTTTCTAAAATTCTGACAATTTATTTTTGAATGGAAAGAATATTTTCTTTAAACATCATGATTTTTTTTTAAAGATTCACATTCTTCTGTGTATCATGAACATTTTTTTGGCTATGATAAGATTGGTTTAAAGTGCATGAACAAATGTATAGTAATGCTAATTGTTTTTCTTAAATTTTAGTAAAAAATCTAAATAGTTTTCGCTACATTTCTAAAAGTGGTAATATTGTATTAAAAAATGTTCATTAATTGTGTATATAAAATATGTCCTTCATTTTTTGAAAAAAAAATCATCGTGTAATATAAAAATCAGTTGGTGAAAAACATATAAATAACACTCGAACCTCTTGAGGGAGACAACAACATGAAAACTTGATGGTAGGGTTCACCATTTCCACTACAACAGAGGTGAAACAGTGCGCAAAGGCAAAGGAAAATTATTCTGAATGCCGAAGAAGACATTGATTAATGATGACCATGATATGCCGTTCTTGACCTACCATTTTTATTGAATATTTTCTTGAATTTTGTACCTTGTATGTTTTTCTATCTTCTATTTCTACTGAACATGAATTTGTTGTAGTTGGATTATTAGTATCTGTCTGGCCATTCAAGAGGCAGCTGCTTATGTTGTAACTGGATAGCTTTGACGTAAATTCTTTCGTAATTCGGAACTATGATTTTTATGGGTGGAGAGCCAATGTTAAGTCCATGTGGGAGCTTTCCCGTGAATGCTTTGTATGCTAATTGTTTCTATACTGCAACTGATTGATGGTTTTAGCTACAAAAAATTATGTCCTTATCCAGTCGGACCCTCCATTGGCTCGATTGCAGCGCCTTCCATCGATCTTTATCCTATAACAACGAAGCGGAGGGATTCAATTCTCTGCCTTATCCTTCTTCCTCTAGTAATGACCCATCTCTTTTGATACCTTATGTTTGTAAGGACCCCAAGACTGCTTGTATTTTATTCAATTGTATTTGCTTGCTTATTCATGTGAAATTCTATTTTATTTTTTTCGTGCCACTTTGGAATTTTGGTTTGGGATTCAATCGGATTGCTAGTTGGCCTATAAATATATTTTTACATTAAGGTCTTTATGGAATCTATTCGGAGTTTGTATTAATATTAATTTTCTAGCTTCCATTTTGTTTTCATTTGTGATATTTTTAAAGAGAGTAGAACTATTTGGCCACCTAATTAATTCGATGTTTTATAAGTTTATTTTGAATTTATGGATTTAAGAGTTTTATGTCGACTTTAAACAAAACCAAATTGCTAACATTGTATACTTATTATTTTGATTTTATTTGTACTGTAGAGTTGTATTCTATAAATCAAACCCCTATTTCCCATATAAAAATCATACCAAAGTTTTGTTATCAATGGACTCTATAAGGTTTTCATTCAAAAAATGAATATGTCTACAATTATACTTAATTTTCTATCCAATTCTATTTCTAGGCGACCTGCATATTTGAGTGTGCTCTGTATCAGCATATTGCATATGTACATGTTATATCTTTTTGTTAAGGGAGTGCTTTGTTAGGAATCAATTTTTTATAGCCTAAAGCGCCTACTTTAGAACATCCTCTGGGACCCGCAGATGCAAATTTACATTTGAACCTAAACGTCTAATGGAATTTTCAATTTCATACACTATAGATTTTTGTCTCTCGCCCTGTTTCGTTGACGACACACTCCAAAAATCATCAAAACGCTTATCTAATTTTGATGTCACTGATTAATTTCTGTTTGCCGCGTCATTCATTAATTATTAACATGATCTCATGTGCACATTAGTGTTGATCTTAACTACACAGTGCTGACCATTATTTTACAAGAATACAATTTTATGAAATTGTGAATTAAGTTACAGTAGGTAAATTATGTAATAAATAAATTGAGGTTGCCATTCTGCTTTATTTCAGTTTTGATGGAGAACCCACAGAGTAAATATGAAATTTAACTTGCCGTTTATTTATGTTATTCATGACACCATCACACTGATTCAAGACATCCGAACCATACTCACATTTTTTTAATTCTGAACCTGTTTGTTTCTCCAATGTTTTGGTTGTTAGAGTGAACTATGACCGATAGGTCCTGCTAAGTGGTGGATTGGACTATATTGGGTTTCTATGTTTTGCGGTATGTGTTCCCTTTTGTTAGAATTCTAACGGGAAACCAATTCAATCTCCCTTTTTTTCCACGTACAACACACATGAGTATTAATTTCCATGTTCACTATTTTCCCTCGTTTATCAATTTATTGTATCCTTAGAATGGATATCAAACAACACATCAGTAGTGCATTTGTTTTATACTTCTATTAGGCCTAACTTTTCATCCCTCGCTTATGAAATAATTAGGTTCCCCGGAGCAAAATAGCTACCCTGTTTTATGAGTCAATTCATGCACTTCAGGCTAGGGTAGTACTCTTTGTACTTATACATCATGCCATGCTAGGGATGCTTGTATACTAAGTTTATCTATCTTCAATTAGTCTTATATCCATCATATTTTGACTGTGTGCCGTCCATTGCCTTTTATATGAAGTTTTGAGTTCTATGGTTGTGTAATTCCAGTCATGCTTATGATGTTTATCATAACCTGAATTGCTCTTGTATCCCTCATATTTGGCCACGCCCCCATATTTTGCTAGAGTAGTGTTTGAAAGTCTGCATTCTCAGTGCAAGGGATGGTTGTATTTTGGCCGCCGACCCTCCGCATCCTTCCCCCGCTTGCACCACTACCTCCCAGGGCTTTTTTGCCCGGCTGCTCCATCAAGCCACGCTCGACTGGTACGAGAAACAAACCGATGGATCCATCTACCTCCATTCTTCATTGTGTCCATTACCTCCATATTGTCTGAACTAATTTCAAATATATATTTATTTTTATTTTTGCGGGCTAATTTCAAATCTATAATTGCACCCCCATGGTCTAAGCAAGCTTCAACCAAAATCGCAAATCCCAAACAGTAGGCGAAGGACATAAAGAGATTTCCACGGACAGAGACCAGCACGTATTACCTTGTAGGAGAGGAGAGGACCAGCAGTGGGCCTGCCTGCCTGCGGATCACGGATGAGGGAGGTCAAACCTGGATGCAGCCGAGGAAGGAACATGTGCGACAACTGACCTGCTGACGAAAATAGTAACAACCGGCTACTCTAAGCCGATCGATCCATCGGGGATCACAAGGAAATACCCTGCTGCTGCTGGAACGCATGCTCTCTTCCACCCTTCAGTTCCTCCCCCGCCCAGTGCTCTTTGAATCGGATTTCATAATCTTCCATTAATTCGCGTGCTTGCAGCGCGCCCTCCCCCTCCATCTCCCACTTGCAGTGCCACCTCTCCGGTCCTCCTACACTGGCCCCTCCCTCCCTCAAAGCCGTGCTCCAGTAGTAAGGAAGATCCTGTGTTTCTGTTTTTATTCCTTTTTTTGAGAAAGGAAGTGTGTAGAGAATTCCTGTGACTTTGTTTTTACACTTCAAACCCCTCTTTATTGATCAGTTATAAGGGTTAAATCCTTTACAAGCATAGGTATCAAAGAAATAGGTGCCTCATCCATCCAAACACAACTAGTTACGGGTACTAGTACTAGGACTAGCAAGTTCGTGCACTCATACTAGTACTATTTGTGTCACGTGGTGTGTGCTCAAATAACACATGAGGAAAATCACTAGTTCATGCACTACACTAATTGCAAGTTTTGCTAGTTCATGCCATACATAATATCATGCTATCCAATCCTTCATGAACATTTTTTTTCAAAACTATGCGAAATGTTTTTTACATTTCATAAATACTTTTAAAAATTTCAGTAATAATTTTTAAATTCTGAAAAATTATTATTAAATGGTAAGAATGCATTTTCAAACGTCATGAAGCTTTTATAAATCTATGAACAATTTTTATATGTTATGAACATTTGGTGATTTTTTTTCGAAAATGTAAGGAACACTTTTTCAAATTATCACCATTTATTGTTGAATGGTAAGAACATTTTTTAAGGAGGCGTGAACCTTTTTTAACTGAATTCACATTCTTTAATATATCATGAACAATTTCATTAGATGTGGAAAAACTTGTTTAAACTGCGTGAACAGATGTGTAGATATACGTTGGAAAATTTAAGTAAGAAAATCTAAATAGTTTTTGTGAAAATTCTAAAAGTGATCATGTTATATTTAAAAATGTTCATTGTTTATATGAAAAAATGTTCATCATGTTTTCTAAAAGTGTTCGTGTAATATAATAATCAGTTAGTGCTCCAAGTGATTTTTAGATGGTCGAAAAAGCACGGACCGTCTTCTAGGATAATATCAATAGGTTGTTGTATGACCAGTTGAGGAAATTAGTTATAAATAAGGAGATGTCCTCTGGATCAAGCAAACCAAGTGCAACTCTTGGTGCCAAACCTGCTGCTTCAGGGGCAAGGAAAAACAAGCCAAATGTCTAACCAGCAACATCTACTGTGTAACCTCCTACGTGCATCAGCCTAACCAAGACCATTTCTTAGGCTCAAATGCTGAAAAACTTGATTGAAAAGGCAAAGAGCGGTTTGACTGAGAAGTCGAAGAAGATGAGAAGTAAAATAGTCGAAGTAAAGAGGTTCATGAAGAGAATGGCTCTGGTAGTAACAAAGATTTCAAAATGAGGAGGACCACCCATAAAGTTATATTGTTGTTCATCCTTCATTTAATGATTTTTATAAGGATCATTTCAAGATATCTTTTCAGAATAATCAAGTTTAGGCTTCAAATTGTGACAAATACGGTAAGTATCATTATTATGTGTGTATTAATAAATGTATGTCCATGTCTCCACTTAAACTTATAATAAGATTTCTCAGTAGATCAAGGTAGAGCAATGAATTTTGGTTTTACAATTGGGTTCCATATGGTTTAATTAAGAAAGATGTGAGGGAGGAATGTGTGCTAACATGGCTCAGCAACCATTGGTAAGGGTTGGATATTGACGCCGATCCATCGGATATCTATCAGAAGGAACCTCGCTAGCTGGAATGCTTTGCTTTAGTTCCTCCCCCCTCATCGTGCTCTCCAATCCTTCATGAACATTTTTTTCAAACTGTTTGGAATGTTGTTTACATTTCATGAATACTTTTTCAAAAATTGACATGAGTAATTTTTAAATGGTGAAAAATTATTGTTAAATGGTAAGAGCATCCTTTAAAATTTCACGAATCTTTTATAAATCTATGAGCATTTTTTTGTATGTTATAAACATTTGATGAACATTTTTTCAAAAAAATGTATGGAACACTTTCTAAAATTCTGACCATTTATTTTTGAATGGAAAGACAATTTTCTTTAAATGTCATGATTGTTTTTTCTAAATGATTCACATTCTTCAATATATCAAGAACATTTTTGTTGGCTCTGGAAAGATTGGTTTAAAGTGCATGAACAAATGTATAATAATGCTAATTGTTTTTGTTACATTTTCATAAAAAAATCTAAATAGTTTTTGCTACATTTCTAAAAGTGGTAATATTGTATTAAAAATGTTCATTGTGTATATAAAATATGTCTTTCATTTTTTTGAAAAAAAAGTCATCATGTAATATAAAAATCAGTTGGTGAAAAACATACAAATAACACTTGAAGCTCTTGAGGTAGACAACAACGTGAAAACTTGATGGTAGGGTTCACCATTTCCACTACAACAGAGGTGAAACAGTGGACAAAGTCAAAGGCAAAGGCAAATTAGTCTGAATGCCGATGAAGACATTGATTGATGATGACCATGATATGTCGTTCTTGACCTGCCATTTGTATTGAATATTTGCTAGCATTTTGTACCTTGTATGTTTTTCTATCTTCTATTTCTATTGAACATCAATTTGTTGTAATTGGATTATTAGTATCGGGCTGGCCATTCAAGAGGCAGTTGCTTATGTTGTAACTGGATAGCTTTGACGTGAATTCTTTCGCAATTCGTAACTATGCTTTTTACGGGTGGAGAGCCAATGTTAAGTCCATGTGGGAGCTTTCCCGTGAATACTTTTGATGCTAATTGTTTCTTATTTAAGGTCAGTGCTTGATGAGTTTTTTCATGAGTTTTTATGGAGAGTCGGAGACAAATTTCTAGAGATTGTAAATCAAATAGTAGCATCATTGTGTTTGCCCATTCTATCTAGATGCCAAGGCATGTGCATGGTTGATTCTTTGGATTCTAGTGCCAATTTCCTGTCCTTTAGTTTGTGTTGTACAAATGGATGCCTAAGCCTTTCTACTAAATTAGTTAGATATATATGAGAAATGATGTTCTACCATGCTGGCGATATCCCATCGATGTATCCACCGGCCATTGTTAATTTGAGGTACATGCAACAAACTTTGTTTTCTTTATAATATGCTCATGTAACTGCAATTTAGCACCGTGTGCATTGTGTGCTAGGGAAGTATTTGAAATCTGTGTAGTTATTATTTAACTATCTTGGTAGAATTCTATTTGTAATAAGCTCTTGTAACTGCGTTTTCGCGCCATGTACATAGCATGCTAGAGCAGTGTTTGAACTCTTTGCAGTTATTATTTAATTAAGTTTGCAGAATTCTATTTGTAAAAAAATGTTCCTATACTGCAACTGATAGATGGTTCTAGCTAAAAAAAATTATATCATCATCCAGTCTGACCCTCCATTGGCTCGAATGCAGCGCCTTCCATCGATCTATATCCTATAAAAACGAAGTGGAGGGATTCAATACTCTGCCTTATCCTTCTTCCTCTAGTAAAGACCCAAATCTTTTTATACCTTATGTTGGTAAGGACCCCAAGATTGCTTGTATTTTATTCAATTGTATTTGCTTGGTTATTCATGTGAAATTCTGTTTTATTTTTTTCGCGCCACTTTGGAATTTTGGTTTGGTATTCAATCGGATTGCTAGTTGGCCTATAAATATATATTTCACATTAAGATCTTTATGGTCTCTATTCGGAATTTGTATTAATATTAATTTTCCAGCTTCCATTTTGTTTTCATTTGTGATGTTTTTAAAGAGAGTAGAATTATTTGGCCACCTAATTAATTCGATGTTTTATAAGTTTATTTTGAATTTATTGATTTAAGGGTTTTATGTCGACTTTAAACAAAACCAAATTGCTAACATTGTATACTTATTATTTTGATTTTATTTTGTACAATAGAGTTGTATTCTATAAATCAAACCACTGTTTCCCATATAAAAATCATACGAAAGTTTTGTTATCAATGGACTGTATAAGATTTTCATTCAAAAATGAATATGTATACAATTATACTTAATTTGCTATCCAGGTCTATTTCTAGGCGACCTGCATATTTGAGTGTGCTCTTTATTAGCATATTGCATATGTACATGTTATATCTTTTTGTTAAGGGCGTGCTTTATGAGAAATCAATTTTTTACAGCCTAAAGCGCCAACTTTAGAACATTCTCTGGGACCTGCCCATCATAATTTACATTTGAACCTAAACGTCTAATGGAATTTTCAATTTCATACACTATATATTTTTTCTCTCCCCCTGTTTTGTTGACGACACACTCCAAAAATCATCAAAACGCTTATCTAACTTTGAAGTCGCTGATTAATTTCTATTTGCCATGTCATTCATTAATTATTAACATGATTTGAAGTACACATTAGTGTTGATCTTAACTACACAGTGCTGACCATTATTTTACAAGAGTACACTTTTATGAAATTATGAATTAAGTTGCATTAGGTAAATTCTGTAATAAATAAATTGAGGTTGTCATTCTGCTTTATTTCAATTTTGATGGAGAACCCACAGAGTAAATATGAAGTTTAACTTGTCATTTATTATGTTATTCATGACACCGTCACACTGATTCAGGACATCCGAACCATACTCACATTTTTTTTAATACTGAACCTGTTTGTTTCTCCAATGTTTTGGTTGTTAGAGTGAACTGTGAACCGATAGGTCCTCCTAAGTGGTGGATTGGCCTATATAGGGTATCTATGTTTTGCGGTTTGTCTTCTCTTTTGTTATAATTCCAACGGGAAACAAATTCCATCTCCCCTTTTTTCCACGTACAACACACATGAGGATCATTAGATGTGGAAAAACTTGTTTAAACTGCGTGAACAGATGTGTAGATATACGTTGGACATTTTAAGTAAGAAAATCTAAATAGTTTTTGTTAAAATTCTGAAAGTGATCGTGTTATATTTAAAAATGTTCATTGTTTATATGAAAAAATGTTCATCATGTTTTCTAAAAGTTTTCGTGTAATATAATAATCAGTTAGTGCTCCAAGTGATTTTTAGATGGTCGAAAAAGCATGGACCGTCTTCTAGGATAATATCAATAGGTTGTTGTATGACCAGTTGAGGAAATTAGTTATAAATAAGAAGATGACATCTAGATCAAGCAAGCCAAGTGCAACTCCTGGTGCTAAACCTGCTGCTTCTGGGGCAAGGAATAATAAGCAAAATGTCTAACCAGCAACATCTACTGTGTAACCTCCTACGTGCATCAGCCTAACCAAGACCATTTCTAAGGCTCAAATGCTGAAAAACTTGATTGAAAAGGCAAAGTGCGGTTTGACTGAGAAGCCGAAGAAGATGAGAAGTAAAACAGTCGAAGTAATGAGGTTCATGAAGAGAATGGCTCTGGTAGTAACAAAGATTTCAAGATGAAGAGGACCACCCATAAAGTTATATTGTTGTTCATCCTTCGTTTAATGATTTTTATAAGGATCATTTCAAGATATCCTTTCAGAATAATCAAGTTTAGGCTTCAAATTGTGACAAATACGGTAAGTATCATTATTATGTGTTTATTAATAAATGTATGTCCATGTCTCCACTTAAACTTATAATAAGATTTCTCAATAGATCAAGGTAGAGCAATGAATTTTGGTTTTACAATTGGGTTCCATATGGTTTAATTAAGAAAGATGTGAGGGAGGAACATGTGCTAACATGGCTCATCAACCATTGGTAACGGTCGGCTATTCACGCCAATCCATCGAATATCTATCAGAAGGAACCTCGCTAGCTGGAATGCTCTGCTTCTGTTCCTCCGCCCGCATCGTGCTATCCAATTCTTCATGAACATTTTTTTCAAACTGTGTGGAATGTTGTTTACATTTCACAAATACTTTTTAAAAAATTGACATGAGTAATTTTTAAATGGTAAGAGCGACTTTTAAAATTTGACGAAGCTTTTATAAATCTATGAGCATTTTTTATATGTTATAAACATTTGATGAACATTTTTTCAAAAAAGTGTATGGAACACTTTCTAAAATTCTGACAATTTATTTTTGAATGGAAAGAATATTTTGTGTAAATGTGATGATTGTTTTATCTAAATGTTTCACATTCTTCAATATATCATAAACATTTTTGTTGGCTCTGGAAAGATTGGTTTAAAGTGCATGAACAAATGTATAGTAATGCTAATTGTTTTTGTTACATTTTAGTAAAAAACATCTAAATAGTTTTTGCTACATTTCTAAAATTGGTAATATTGTATTAAAAAATGTTCATTGTGTATATAAAATTTGTCCTTCATTTTTTTGAAAAAAAATTCATCGTGTAATATAAAAATCAGTTGGTGAAAAACATATAAATAACACTCGAAGCTCTTGAGGTAGACAACAACGTGAAAACTTGATGGTAGGGTTCACCATTTGCACTACAACAGAGGTGAAACACTGGACAAAGGCAAAGGCAAATTTGTCTGACTGCCGATGAAGAAATTGATTGATGATGACCATGATATGCCGTTCTTGACCTGCCATTTGTACTGAATATTTTCTAGCATTTTATACCTTGTATGTTTTTCTATCTTCTATTTCTATTGAACATCAATTTGTTGTAATTGTATTATTACTATCGGGCTGGCCATTCAAGAGGCAGCTGCTTATGTTGTAACTGGATAGCTTTGACGTGAATTCTTTCGCAATTCATAACTATGCTTTTTATGGATGGAGAGCCAATATTAAGTTCATGTTGGAGCTTTCCCGTCAATGCTTTGTATGCTAATTGTTTCTTATTTAAGGTCAGTGCTTGATGAGTTTTTATCGTGAGTTTTTATGGAGAGTCGGAGACAAATTTCTAGAGATTGCAAATCAAATAGTAGCATCGTTGTGCTTGCCCATTCTATCCAGATGCCAAGCCATGTGCATGCTTGATTCATCGGAATTCTAGTGCCAATTTCTTGTCCTTTCGTTTGTGTTGTACAAATGGATGCCTAAGTCTTTCCACTGAATTAGTTAGATATATATGAGAAATGATGTTCTACCATGCTCGGGATATCCCATGCATGTATCCACCGGCCATTGTTACTTTGAGGTTCGTGCCACAAATTTTGTTTTCTTTATAATAAGCTCATGTAACTGCAATTTAGCACCATGTTCATTGTGTGCTAGGGAAGTATATGAAATCTGTTTAGTTATTATTTAACTATGTTGGAAGAATTCTATTTGTAATATGCTCTTGTAACTGCGATTTGGCGCCGTGTGCATAGCATGCTAGAGCAGTGTTTCAACTCTCTGCAGTTATTAGTTAACTAAGTTTGCAGAATTCTATTTGTAAAAAATTGTTCCTATACTGCAACTGATTGATGGTTTCAGCAAAAAAAATTATGTCCTCATCCAGCCTGACCCTCCATTGGCTCGATTGCAGCGCCTTCCATCGATCTATATCCTACAACAACGAAGCGGAGGGATTCAATTCTCTGCCTTATCCTTCTTCCTCTAGTAAACACCCATCTCTTTTGATACCTTATGTTGGTAAGGACCCCAAGATTCTTGTATTTTATTCAATTGTATTTGCTTGCTTATTCATGTGAAATTCTGTTTTATTTTTTTTGCGCCACTTTGGAATTTTGGTTTGGGATTAAATCGGATTGCTAGTTGTCCTATAAATATATTTCACATTAAGGTTTTTATGGACTCTATTTGGAGTTTGTATTAATATTAATTTTCTAGTTTCCTTTTTTTTTATTTGTGATGTTTTTAAAGAGATTAGAATTATTTGGCCACCTAATTAATTTGATGTTTTATAAGTTTATTTTGAATTTATTAATTTAAGGGTTTTACATCGACTTTAAATAAAACCAAATTGCTAACATTGTATACTTATTATTTTGACTTTATTTGTACAATAGAGTTGTATTCTATAAATCAAACCACTATTTCCCATATAAAAATCATACAAAAGTTTTGTTTTCAATGGACCCTATAAGGTTTTCATTAAAAAATGAATATGTATACAATTATACTTAATTTCCTATCCAGTTCTATTTCTTGGCGACCTGCATATTTGAGTGTGCTTTTTATCAGCATATTGCATATGTACATGTTATATCTTTTTGTTTAGGGAGTGCTTTATGAGAAATCAGTTTTTTACAGCCTAAAGCTCCAACTTTAGAACATCCTCTGGGACCTGCCCACGCAAATTTACATTTGAACCTAAACGTCTAATGAAATTTTCAAATTCATACACTATAGATTTTTTCTCTCCCCCTGTTTTGTTGATGATACACTCCAAAAATCTTCAAAACGCTTATCTAACTTTTATGTCGCTGATTAATTTTTGTTTGCCGCGTCATTCATTAATTATTAACATGATCTCAAGTGCACATTAGTGTTGATCTTAACTACATAGTGCTGACCATTATTTTACGAGAATACACTTTTATGAAATTGTGAATTAAGTTACAGTAGGTAAATTGAGGTTGCCATTCTGCTTCATTTCAGTTTTGATGGAGAACCCACAGAGTAAATATGAAGTTTAACTTGCCATTTATTATGTTATTCATGACACTGTCACACTGATTTAGGACATCCGAACCATACTCACATTTTTTTTAATACTGAACCTGTTTGTTTCTCCAATGTTTTGGTTGTTAGAGTGAACTATGAACCGATAGGTCCTACTAAGTGGTGGATTAGCCTATATAGGGTATCTACGTTTTGCGGTCTGTCTTCTCTTTTGTTAGAATTCTAACGGGAAACCAATTCCATCTCCCCTTTTTTCCACGTACAACACACATGAGGATTAATTTCCATGTTCACTATTTCCCCTCATTTATCTATTTATTGTATCGGTAGAATGGATATCAAACAACGCACCAGTAGTGCAATTTTGCTATACTTCCATTAGGCCTAACTTTTCATCCCTCGCTTATGAAATAATTAGGTTGCCTGGAGCAAAATAGCTACCCTGTTTTATGAGTGAATTCATGCACTTCAGGCTAGGGTAGTACTCTTTGTACTTATACATCATGCCAAGCAAGGGATGCTTGTATACTAAGTTTATCTATATTCAATAAGTCTCATATCCATCATATTTTGACTATGTGCCATCCATTGCGTTTTATATGATGTTTTGAGTTCTATGGTTGTGTAATTCCAGTCATGCTTAGTTTATCATAACCTGAATTGCTCTTGTATCCCTCATATTTTGGCACCCCCCCCCCATATTTTGCTAGAGCAAGGTTTGAAAGTCTGCATAATCAGTGCAAGGGATGGTTGTATTTTGGCCGCCGACCCTCTGCATCCTTCCCCCTCTTGCACCACTAGCTCCCAGACCCTTTTTGCCCGGCTGCTCCATCAAGCCACGCTCGACTAGTACGGGAAGCAAACCGATGCATCCATCTACCTCCATTTTTCATTACGTCCATTACCTCCATATTATCTGAACTAATTTCAAATCTATTATTTATTTTTATTTTTGCAGGCTAATTTCAAATCTATTATTGCACCCCGTAGTCTAAGCAAGCTTCAACCAAAATCGCAACTCTCAAACACTAGGCGAAGGACATAAAGAGATATCATGGACAGAGACCAGCACGTAGTACCTCGCAGGAGAGGAGAGGACCAGCAGTGGGCCTGCCTGCCGGCAGATCAAGGAGGAGGGAGGTTAAACCTACATGCAGCCGAGGAAGGAACACGTGTGACACATGATCTGCTGACGGAAATGGTAACGACCGGCTACTCTAAGCCGATCGATCCATCGGGGATCACAAGCAAATACCTTGCTGCTGCTGGAACGCATGCTCTCTTCTCCCCTTCAGTTCCTCCCCTGCCCCGTGCTCTTTGGATCGGATCTCATAATCCTCCATTAATTCGGATGCTTGCAGTGCGCCCTCCCCCTCCTTTTCCCACTTGCAGTGCCACCTCTCCGATCCTCCTACACTGGCCCCTCCTGCACTAATCATACACGAAAATGCACGCGATCAAGCCTAAGGACTCACGGGAAGATATCACAACACAACTCTAAAACATAAATAAAGTCTTACAAGCTTTATATTACAAGCCAGGGGCCTCGAGGGCTCGAATACAAAAGCTCGCATACAAGCGTCAGCGGAAGCATAAGATATCTGAGTACAGATATGAAACAGAAACAGAAAGGCCTTTAGAAAGGCAGGGCAAAATAAAACACTACGATCGAAAGGCGCAGGCCTCCTGCCTGGGACCCTCCGATCCTACTCCTGGTCATCGGCAAGCTCGTAGTAGTATCCACCCTCGGGGTAGTAGTAGCGATCGTCGGTGGGGGCAGCTGTCTCAGGGGGCTCCGTCATCTGGTCACGACAAACTGATATGGGGAGAAAAGGAAAACAAAGCAACCGTGAGTACTCAGAAGTACTCAGCAAGCAAGGATCTACACTACATATGCAACATTATCAAAGGAAGGATGTATATGTGGACTGGGCTGCAGAAAAGCCAGAATAGAGAGGAAAGCCTAGTCCTATCGAAGACTAGCATCTTCAGCGGTCTTGCAGCAATAGAAGAGAGTAGAATAGTACAATATAATGTAGTAGTAGTATTAAGTCTCAACCTCACCCAGAGATCCTTTCTCGACTGCCTGCGAGAAAGCAATCCCAGAGCCATACAGTCATCAACCTCGTCCTGAGATCCCTTCTCGACTCCCTGCGAGAAGCAATCCCAGAGCCTCATATCCAGGTCTCATCTCAAGTTCTAGCTGTATCGATCGAGATACAACTCCGAGTGTCCTTTACCGTAGGACCGACTATCGATAGATGTGTTCTTCCCTGCAGGGGTGCACCAACTTACCCAACACGCTCGATTAACTCCAGTCGGACACACTTTCCTGGGTCATGCCCGGCCTCGGCCAAATGATACACCGCAGCCCTACCTAAAGCTCAGCAGAGAGGTCCCCGTCGGTCTACATCCTAAGCACTCAGGGGTCTTGGGCCATCGCCCTATGCACTCTAGGTCGTTGTGTACAGGGTGGATACCAGCACCGCCTCGGAGGATTGGTACGATCCGACCGTGCCACAATGCTGAACTGGACGTCTGACAGAACTGTCGGCTGATGCTACGATGCAGAACGCCCATACTATGCCCACGTTATGGTTAGTGCTATCAGGCCAGAGGCCTGCTCGGATCAAATATCCAAATCGTTAGTACCTTGGGCTTGCGGTAACGAGCAGAGACTCACGAAAGATGTGACCCCGTCGCCCCGTCTCGAGGACTTGCTGCAAGGGTTAAGAATGCCCGGCCGCGCCTCGTATTCATCACTCGGGCACCATACATGCAACCCGTCTTCATATCACACGCGGGTACCCTTCAGGGTCGATCCGACTTTCCAAGTAACAATAGTATAGTCCAAGTATCCATGTGTCCATAACATCAGGGGAATCCGAGGTATCACCCTCGTTGGATTCCTACTCGATGTATCCGTCAAGGTGAACTCGGAGGAATCACCCTCGCTGGGTTCACAATTGAGGTGTTGTACGACGGCGTCGTTATCGGAAGCGGTGAAGGAGGAATCACCCTCGATGACCACGACCGAATAGCTACTCTACGGAGTTAACATCAGAAGTGCTACACGAGGTATCACCCTCGGCACTCGATAGTAACGCTGCAGTGTCGTTACAACTAAGGGGTGATGTGCGGTGCCGGGGCCTGGTCTTCAATCCCGTTGATCGGGTCTTCTGATCATCCATCAGGGCAGTCGGGACTAGTGGGGTCACTGATAGGTCTCTACCCAGCATATACTAAGCAGTCTTGGTTATGCAGGTAATTATCAACAGCAGGTTACAATAAACAGGCTATGCATCAGAATAGGTAAAGCAGTAGCAGCAACAATTCTAATGCAAGCATGAGAAAATAGAATGGGCGATATCCGGATGATCAAAGGGGGGGCTTGCCTGGTTGCTCGGCGGCAAGGGCAAGGTTGTCAATGGTGTCTTCGGGCTCCGAAGCTGCGTCGGTCTCGGGGAACTGTGTCGGGGTCTAACGAGAGAGAAGAGGGGGGGGGGGGGGAAACAGTATAAATATAGAGCAAACATGAGCAACGCAAAGTACGGCATGACAATAGGCAGTGCCGGGTGTGTCCTGACGTATGGTTGCACGTCACCGAGGAAGGGGGAATCCATCCGGGAATGTTTTCCCGGTTCCGGACATTTGTCAGACAGATGACCGGAGGGGAACGGTTCCATGTTCGGATAGTTAGGGACGTGTGACAGACGAACGGACCGCGTATTCGAATTCGTCTCGTCGTTCTGAGCAACTTTCATGTACAAAGTTTTTCGATCTGAGCTACGGATTATTTCCTACGATTTTCTAAAGATTTTATCAATTTTCTGGAATTATTTTATGTATTTAAATTCAACATTATCTGAAACAGTGTATGCTGACGTCAGCATGACATCAGCAGTCAACAGGGCCGTTGACCTAGTCAAACTGACATGTGGGCCCCACCTGTCATGCTCTGCCTAACTAATTAGGGTTTAGTTAACTTAATGATTGTTTAATTAAACTAACTAATTAATTAATTTAACCTAATCAGAGTTAATTAACTTAGTTAATTACATAATTAATTAATTAATTAATTATTAATTTAATAATTATTTTTATTTTTATTTTACATTTTTTTTTTCTAATTTCTATTTTCCCTTCTTTCTTTTTTTTCTATAGGGCCAGGGCCCACCTGGGAGTGGCTAAGGCCACAGCACGCACGACACGAGGGCCGGCGGCCATGGCCACGGCCAGGGCGTGCGGAGGCGGCCGAAGGGCCGGCTGGAGTGGCCGGCGGCGCGGTGGCCGTGGCGCGGGAGGGGCGCCGTGGGCGTGCGTTGGGGGCGCGTAGGCGTCAAGGGCGCGCGCTGGGGCGCGGCCCAATGCAGCGCGGGGAGCAGCGAGGCGCGGACGAGGATAGGGGCGCGTGAGGGAGAGCGGCAGCAGCCGTTGCAGCAGCAGCGTAGTGCGGCTGCGAGCGGGCGGAGGGCTCGAGGGGGGCGGCACGGGCACGCGCGCGCGGACGGTGCCATCGACAGAGAGAAGGGGAGAGGAGGTGGGCGCTCACGTGTGCTGCAGGGGAACGAGGGGGGCGGCGTGGCTTGGTGTGGCCGATGGGGAGTGGACGAGGACGCGAGGCGGCGACGGTGGGGCGGTCCGGCGAGTGGCGTCGAGGCGCAGCGACGACGGAGAGGCGGGGAGCCACGGGCGACGGCGTGCGGCGACGGCCCGATCCCGATCCAGTTTTGGATCGGGTGAGGGAGAGAGAGAGAGAGAGAGAGTAGCATGGGGGTAGTGTCGGTGGCGGGCTAGGGTTTCGGGTGTGGAGTGGGGGTTATGGGGATGGGGTGGGCCGGCACTGTAGATGGTAGGCCTAAGTGCACAGTAGGATCTTTAGGCCTTTTCCCTTTTCTCTTTTTCTGTTTCTTTTCTTTTATGTTTGCAAAATGTTTGAGTACCAAATGAATTTTGTTCAAAGTGTGACCTAGTCCATAATTAGCAGTACAATGTACCCTACCACCAAAAACTAGTTTGGGTAAATCATCATTTCATATTTGACTTAGATTAATTAAAAGGTTATTAAATATTATTCTCAGCCACTTTTAGAGGAGGTTTGGGTTACCTAATTAATTTATTAAATGTTGGTTACAATTTTAGAACTGTCTCTGTAATCTTTGTTACTTATTGAACATTTTAGTTTCTATGTTGAACAACTTTTATTTTCCACTTTTAGTTTGAATTTCCATTTTAATTTGAATTTGAAATGAGATATGGTGCTAATGATGATTAAGCACTGTTAATCAGGATGACATGGCATTATCAAAGGGGGGATTTCTGTAGCTAACCTCTGGGGGTGTTACAAATCTCCTCCACTAATAAGAATTCTCGTCCCGAGAATTATGAGGTAGAAGGGAAAAATCGGGGTATTCTTGGAAGTTCTCCCGAAGGAACGTTCGGAAAATCCCGAACGACTGGAACATTTTCGATCCCCTCAAGCGGAGAGGCGTTCAACGCTTTCAAGGTGTTTGTTTAGGAGTTATCTGGGCACGGTAATTCACTAGCCCGGATGACTAACGGAGTATGCATTTCCTCATAATGAAGGTCATGAATGAATGCAAATTTTTCAGAGATGAATGAATGTGATGCTGCTGAATTAAATAAAACAGAAGCAGGTATTGAGTTAACGGGAAGGTTACCCATTTCGGTGGCAGGTGGATCTTGGACTTGTATAATATCAATGTTTTAAGCGTGTCCACGACCATAGGTTTTTCGCTTCTGTGCTGAGCCCGAAGATGAGCCAACATCACGATAGGGCTTCTGCGAGTCCTTATGCTTCAATTGAGCGGTCTCAACCAGAATAGCATTGTTCACAAAAGTAGAAAAGTCGTTGAAGTCTTGAGCAGCAAGTGCAAGCTCGATGTCTGGGTGGAGTCCATTGCCGAACTTCTCTTGTCTACGGGCATCTGTGGCGATGTCTTCTTCAGCATAGCGGGAGAGGTCAAGGAATTCCCACTGATAAGCTTCGACAGTCTTATTGCCCTGAGTGAGGTTGCGGAACTGGGTTTTCATCTGGTCCATGATTCCTTGAGGAATATATCGGGCACGGAAAGCAGCCTAGAACTCAAGCAAAGTAACGGCTGTTCCAGCAGGCAGTGTACGTTTGTGGGTGTCCCACCATTGAGCAGCAGGACCCTTTAGGAAAAAGGAAGCGAAGGCGACAAGGTTGGCAGGGGAGACATTTGCCGACTCCATCTCGTGACTGATATCGCGAATCCAGTCATCAGCATCTAGTGGCTTCTCAGAGTTACGGAACTGAGTGGGGTTAAGACGCATAAATTCTGGCAGAGTTATTGAAAGAGGGTTCTGGTTCTGCTGTATGGTAATGCAGCAGAAAACAAAAAAATCCGACCTACGCACCAGCCCAGGACCACTATGGAGACTGCATACAAGGTTTGATCATTTTCGTTACCGACTCATAGCGCAGCGGAAGTAGAGTCGATGACGATCGGCGGTGCAGATCCCCGCAGCTAGGATTTACAACCTCCCAACCGCGAGGATGTATACCCTCATCCGCCACTCGGACAGCCCTCCGGGAGGCAGTCGGACAGTCCCCCGGACAGTGTCGCGGACAGCCCTTCGGGAGGACTCACATAACTCGGACCGTCACTTGGACAGCCCTTTGGGAGGCACTCTCGAATAGCCCCTCGGGCACTAAAATCGAAACTACGACCTCTCTACAGAGTTGCACACATACGGTGTCATCTATCCGGCAGGGCTTCGCCGTCCAGAACTAGTTCCCACCGGAACCCAGACAACCTTTCGGCTCTACGAAACTCTTTTCGTGGGAGGGAGACAGAAGCCAGATCATTGCATGGCATGAGTATGAGAGCAAGGGATGAGTGTGGAGGGCTGCCCCTCCACCTCTATTTATAGGAAATCCCAAGGGGTAGGGTGGTTTTACAATAAAACCCAAAAGTACATGAATGAAGTCCTTCCACCAAGGGCATAGAAGTGAAACCAAGGAACAAGAGGGGCTCCATGGTGGAGCCCCAAGTGTGGACGGCCACACCCCTTGGGGGGCCCCCAAGAGGGCCTCCCAATCCATCCATGTCATCCCTAGATCTTTTGGGATAAAGCCCAAACAAGTGGCTTCCCAAAAAGTAACCCAAAAAGCACTTTCACTATTCACGATGACAATTTTCAGCTTCCGTTCGAACTGAAAATATTTATGTGGGCATAGAACATTTCCAGTACCCACCATAATAATTTTCAACGCGTTCTGGAACAATTCCAGTTTAGTGATTTCATCTGCGAAAAGCATCTGAAGCGGTTCCGGCAGCTCCGGAACATTTCCGGTTTTCATCTCGGAAAATTCCCAGAAGTTTCCAGAATGATTCTGGCACCCTCCAAGAATTATCAGGCATGTACCGAAACCAATTTGACTTAATGGAATACCGCGAAACAACTTTTCAGTTTCACCGGAACTCATCCGGTGACCTCTCTCTGCGGAACTTTTCCGCTGTCCGAAACTTTTTCTGGGTCCGAAACTTTTTCGGTGATTTTCTCTCAGACTCCCTGTCTAGTATTCAGCAGATAGATGACCCTTAAGCATGTGACCCTATAGGTTCGGTGAAGTATAGACATGACACGGAACCCTTTCCGATCAATGATCAACATCGGAGCCGTGGACACCCATATTGACCCCTATACCCACACGAATGAATATTCGAGTGAACCTCCAGTTGCCGTTTGCTATTCCTGTTGCTTCGCGATATGTTACAAATACCCGAGGTGAGACATGATGGCATCCTCGTGGGTCAACAACTTGTCCACTATGCCAGTTACCTCGTTACCGGTATTTGTTCTCTTTTCTCGTTCCCGTGTTCTGGCATCACTGTGATCAAATCACATTGTGTCTGGCCAGACGATGATGGATACCGTAACACCGAGAGGGCCCAGAGATATCTCTCCATCGTCGGAGGAGCAAATCCCAATCTTGAGCTATCAAGTTACTTGACATACTTTTCCATGAACCCGTAAGCCGCCGTAATAGCCACCCATTTACGGATGACGTTTAACAAACCCCAAAGTTCATGAAGCAAGCATGAAGAAAATCGATACTCTCATGGTCTAAGGAATCATGCAAATGTTAACCATCTCTATGTTATTAACCATTAACTTGTGACGAATGAATCTCATAGCATAACATCAATCAGGTCGATTCAACACAAATGTTCTTCTAACATTGTGCCCTCAAAATGGCTGTCATAGACATGCCCATGATCAGGAAAACAGGACCATCATGCAACACTTGAGCTAGTCTTAGAGGCTAGACTAGGAATACATTTTACCGTTTATTATTCCACACGTGCATATGAGTCTTCCTCCGAGCCTCGTGGTTATTGTAGACTCGAGAACCATAGCAGTTATAGCATGGAACATAAACCTAATTATGAATAGGGAGATAATCAAAAACATTTATTATTGCCTCTAGGGCATATCTCCTACATCTGGTTGTTCAGATGTGGGAACTGAGCAATAATCCCAGTCATGAACTGGCGGTTGAGCTCGAATTGTTGCATCATAGCTGCCATATAATCTGGCGGTGGTGGCCGTTCAGGGGCACGACCACGACCACGACCACCTGGTCTAACCATCCTGCTAAGTTTCAACAGGGGTGGTTCAGTAAAAGCAGTTGTGGGTGTTTAGCGAGAAGCATGATGTAACACGACAACAATTAAGCAGTGTAACAGATACATAACAGTAGTCAATTAAGACATACAGATCCATACACAGAGTCGGGTACATGCGAATAGCATAACGACACAAATTTAAAAACTAGACATGATAGGCGGCACGCAGGCACGCGGTAAGGAAGTACACCACGAGATATAGCAAAGGCTACATCAACGTTGGGAAGATCCACTGAAACGGGGTAGCTGCAAGTGCGGACGACGAATGTTCGTCGCGGAAGGATCCATTGCTCCATGTGCACTCTGATGCAGAACCCAGTCTCGAGCTGTAAGAAGAGGTCCACGTGGAGGTGTGTGACCTCCCACAGCCGGCCAATCAATACCAGCATACATCTGTGTCCTGCTCGGATAAAGGATGTGCTCCGGATGTATCCCTGCACGAACAACGGGTAGCAACTGCGTCATGGCATCGTAGAGACGTGCTCGAGTGGCAACCAACTCGACGGCAAGAGCCCAAACAGTGTGATCCAGAGCCTGAGTGCACTGAATCAGAACGCGTGGGTCGTAGCGACGAGGCTCGTACGGGGCACAGATAACTGTGTAGTATCCAGTAGTATCTCCAGTAGGGGCATACGGAATGTATCGGAACTCAGAAGCATCCAAGCTATTGCTGAACTCTCCTCGGAGACGTGCGACAGCAGAGTAGGCGGCATCCTGTACTGCCATCTCAATCGTCACACCGATACCGTGGAAAAGGTGCAGCTCAGTGTCTGAGTCATTGCGCTGATCATAGATACGAACATCAGCATGGTACTGCTCCTGGTTGAACTCGCGGTAATCCTCGTAGACCATGTACTCGGGGTACCAGCGGTAGCCAGCCTGGTCAGGAGGGCGATCAGGACAGCTGGAAAACCAGGGGCACCACGAGCCCAAGTGCGAAGCACAAGCTGCGTCGTAGGGCAAGGTGGAAACAAATGACCCATCTGAAACAGAGGAAATTCAGGATTGTCAAATGACAATGAGAAGTATAATACAACTCGGAGAGAAAGGTTAAACAAAACAATGGAAAGGAAAATGATTATCAGACTAATCAGATCAATGTTAAGGAATTTAGCACAGATATCCAGTTCTCCGGGTAGACGAGATTTACAAGATCCTAAGTGTCGGTGTTAGTAAAATCTTTAACCCGAGTAGATGAGAGATCAGAGTCCCAGAGTAAAGATCGAGGAGTAAAAAGATCCTAATACCACCCAATTGGCGACGTGGGCCCGTAAGCCACACAGCCATGTTAGTAAAACAGTTTTGGACCACTAGACTCAACTTCGGCCAAGGAGTTGGAAAGGGGGTTTCCTACAGGCAGTCGGCTCTGATACCAACTTGTGACGCCCCCGGCTCAATCGTGCACTAATCATACAAGCAAATGCACACGATCAAGCCTATGGACTCACGGGAAGATATCACAACACAACTCTAAAACATAAATAAAGTCATACAAGCTTTATATTACAAGCCAGGGGCCTCGAGGGCTCGAATACAAAAGCT
Source organism: Thinopyrum elongatum (assembly GCA_011799875.1). NCBI lineage: Eukaryota > Viridiplantae > Streptophyta > Magnoliopsida > Poales > Poaceae > Thinopyrum > Thinopyrum elongatum. The sequence continues at coordinate 18,665,998 of CM022297.1, read as the reverse complement.
CGCATAAAAGCGTTAGCGGAAGCATCAGATATCTGAGTACAGATATGAAACAGAAACAGAAAGGCCTTTAGAAAGGCGGGGCAAAATAAAACACTACGATCGAAAGGCGCAGGCCTCCTGCCTGGGACCCTCCGATCCTACTCCTGGTCGTCGGCAAGCTCGTAGTAGTATCCACCCTCGGGGTAGTAGTAGCGATCGTCGGCGGGGGCAGCTGTCTCAGGGGGCTCCGTCATCTGGTCACGACAAACTGATATGGGGAGAAAAGGAAAACAAAGCAACCATGAGTACTCAGAAGTACTCAGCAAGCAAGGATCTACACTACATATGCAACATTATCAAAGGAAGGCTGTATATGTGGACTGGGCTGCAGAAAAGCCAGAATAGAGAGGAAAGCCTAGTCCTATTGAAGACTAGCATCTTCAGCGGTCTTGCAGCAATAGAAGAGAGTAGAATAGTACAATATAATGTAGTAGTATTATTAAGTCTCAACCTGACCCAGAGATACTTTCTCGACTCCCTGCGAGAAAGCAATCCCAGAGCCATACAGTCATCAACCTCCTCCTGAGATCCCTTCTCGACTCCCTGCGAGAAGCAATCCCAGAGCCTCATATCCAGGTCTCATCTCAAGTTCTAGCTGTATCGATCGGGATACAACTCCGAGTGTCCTTTACCGTAGGACCGGCTATCGATAGATGTGTTCTTCCCTGCAGGGGTGCACCAACTTACCCAACATGCTCGATTAACTCCGGCCAGACACACTTTCCTGGGTCATGCCCGACCTCGGCCAAACGATACACCGCAGCCCTACCTAAAGCTCAGCAGAGAGGTCCCCGCCGGTCTACATCCTAAGCACTCAGGGGTCTTGGGCCATTACCCTGTGCGCTTCGGGTCGTTGTGTGCAGGGTGGATACCAGCACCGCCTCGGAGGGTCGGTACGATCCGACCATGCCACAATGCTGAACTGGACGTCTGACAGAACTGTCGGCTGATGCTACGATGCAGAACGCCCATACTATGCCCACGTGATGGTTAGTGCTATCAGGCCAGAGGCCTGCTCGGATCAAATATCCAAATCGTTAGTACCTTGGGCTTGCGGTAACGAGCAGAGACTCATGAAAGATGTGACCCCGTCGCCCCGTCTCGAGGACTTGCTACAAGGTTTAAGAATGCCCGACCGCGCCTCGTATTCATCACTCGGGCACCATACATGCAACCCGTCTTCACATCACACGCGGGTACCCTTCAGGGTCGACCCGCCTTTCCAAGTAACAATAGTATAGTCCAAGTATCCATGTGTCCATAACATCAGGGGAATCTGAGGTATCACCCTCGTTGGATTCCTACTCGATGTATCCGTCAAGGTGAACTCGGAGGAATCACCCTCGCTGGGTTCACAATTGAGGTGTTGTACGACGGCGTCGTTATCGGAAGCGGTGAAGGAGGAATCACCCTCGATGACCACGACCGAATAGCTACTCTACAGAGTTAACATCAGAAGTGCTACACGAGGTATCACCCTCGACACACGATAGTAACGCTGTAGTGTCGTTAAAACTAAGGGGGTGATGTGCGGTGCCGGGGCCTGGTCTTCAATCCCGTTGATCGGGTCTTCTGATCATCCATCGGGGCAGTCAGGACTAGTGGGGTCACTGATAGGTCTCTACCCAGCATATACTATGCAGTCTAGGTTATGCAGGTAATTATCAACAGCAGGTTACAATAAACAGGCTATGCATCAGAATAGGTAAAGCAGTAGCAGCAACAATTCTAATGCAAGCATGAGAAAATAGAATGGGCGATATCGGGATGATCAAAGGGGGGGCTTGCCTGGTTACTCGGCGGCAAGGGCAAGGTTGTCAATGGTGTCTTCGGGCTCCGAAGCTGCGTCGGTCTCGGGGAACTGCATCGGGGTCTAACGAGAGAGAAGAGGGGGGGGGGGAAACAATATAAATATAGAGCAAACATGAGCAACGCAAAGTACGACATGACAATAGGCAGTGCCGGGTGTGTCCTAACGTATGGTTGCACGTCACCGAGGAAGGGGGAATCCATCCGGGAATGTTTTCCCGGTTCCGGACATTTGTCAGACAGATGACCGGAGGGGAACGGTTCCATGTTCAGATAGTTAGGGACGTGTGATGGACGAACGGACCGCGTATTCGAATTCGTCTCGTCGTTCTGAGCAACTTTCATGTACAAAGTTTTTCGATCTGAGCTACGGATTATTTCCTACGATTTTCTAAAGATTTTATTGATTTTCTGGAATTATTTTATTTATTTAAATTCAACATTATCCGAAACAGTGTGTGCTGACGTCATCATGACATCAGCAGTCAACAGGGCCGTTGACCTAGTCAAACTGACATGTGGGCCCCACCTGTCATGCTCTGCCTAACTAATTAGGGTTTAGTTAACTTAATGAATGTTTAATTAAACTAACTAATTAATTAATTTAACCTAATCAGAGTTAATTAACTTAATTAATTACATAATTAATTAACTTAATAATTATTTTTATTTTTATTTTACATTTTTTTTCTAATTTCTATTTTCCCTTCTTTCTTTTTTTTTTCTATAGGGCCAGGGCCCACCTGGGAGTGGCTAAGGCCACAGCACGCACGGCACGAGGGCCGGCGACCATGGCCACGGCCAGGGCGTGCGGAGGCGGCCGAAGGGCCGGCTGGAGTGGCCGGCGGCGCGGTGGCCGTGGCAGGGGAGGGGGGCCGTGGGCGCGCGTTGGGGCGCGTAGGCGTCAAGGGCGCGCGCTGGGGCGCGGCCCGATGCAGCGCGGGGAGCAGCGAGGCGCGGACGGGGACAGGGGCGCGTGAGGGAGAGCGGCAGCAGCCGTTGCAGCAGCAGCGCAGTGCAGCTGCGAGCAGGCGAGGCCGGGGCCGGAGCGGGCGGAGGGCTCGAGGGGGGGCACGGGCACGCGCGCGCGGACGGTGCCGGCGACAGAGAGAAGGGGAGAGGAGGTGGGCGCTCACGTGTGCTGCAGGGGAACGATGGGGGGCGGCGTGGCTTGGTGTGGCCGACGGGGAGTGGACGAGGACGCGAGGCGGCGACGGTGGGGCGGAAATATTTTGAGTACTAAATAATTAGGTTCCCCGGAGGAAAATAGCAACCCTGTTTTATGAGTGAATTCAGGCACTTCAGGCTAGGGTAGTACTCTTTGTACTTATACATCATGCCATGCTAGGGATGCTTGTATACTAAGTTTATCTATCTTCAATTAGTCTTATATCCATCATATTTTGAGTATGTGCCGTCCATTGCGTTTTATATGAAGTTTTGAATTCTATGGTTGTGTAATTCCAGTCATACTTAGGATGTTTATCATAACTTGAATTGCTCTTGTATCCCTCATATTTTGGAACGCCCCCCATATTTTGCTAGAGTAGTGTTTGAAAGTCTGCATTCTTAGTGCAAGGGATGGTTGTATTTTGTCCGCCGACCCTCCACATGCTTCCCCCGCTTGCACCACTACCTCCCGGGCCCTTTTTGCCCGGCCGCTCCATCAAGCCACGCTCAACTGGTACGGGATGCAAACCGACGGATCAATCTACCTCCATTCTTCATTGTGTCCATTACCTCAATATTGTCTGAACTAATTTCAAATCTATTATTTATTTGTATTTTTGCGGGCTAATTTCAAATCTATTATTGCACCCCCATGGTCTTGTTGGGGAACGTTGTAATAATTCAAAAATTTCCTACGTGTCACCAAGATCAATCTAGGAGATGCTAGCAACAAGTGAGAGGGAGTGCATCTTCATACCCTTGAAGATTGCTAAGCGAAAGCGTTACAAGAACACGGTTGATGGAGTCGAACTCGCGGCGATTCAAATCGTGGAAGATCCGGTTCAAGCGCCTAACGGACGGCGCCTCCGCGTTCAACACACGTACAGCCCGGGGACGTCTCCTCCTTCTTGATCCAGCAAGTGGGGAGGAGAAGTTGAGGGAGAGCTCCGGCAGAACGACGGCGTGGTGGCGGTAGAGCTAGTGGTTCTCCGGCAGAGCTTCGCTAAGCACTACAGAGGAGGAGGAGTAGGAGGGGGGAGGGCTGCACCAGGGGCAAGGGTTGCAGCTCCCATGCACCTCCCCACTATATATAGGGGTTGAGGGGGCTGGTTTCTTGCCCTCCAAGTCCATTGGGGCGTTGGCAATGGTGGGAGGAAAGAAATCCCATCCTTTCCCTTCCCCACCGATTGTTATCCCCCCTACGGGTTCGGGAACCATGCAGACATGACCGAGACACCTCTCCGGCCAATAACCAATAGCTGGATCTGGATACCCATATTGGCTCCCATATGTTCCAAGATGATCTCATCAGATGAACCACGATGTCGGGGATTCAATCAATCCCGTATACAATTCCCTTTGTCCATCGGTATGTTACTTGCCCGAGATTCGATCGTCGGTATCCCTATACCTTGTTCAATCTCATTACCGGCAAGTCTCTTTACTCGTTCCGTAACGCATGATCCCGTGGCTAACTCCTTAGTCACATTGAGCTCATTATGATGATGCATTACCGAGTGGGCCCAGAGATACCTCTCCGTCATACGGAGTAACAAATCCCAGTCTCGATTCGTGCCAACCCAACTGACACTTTAGGAGATACCTGTAGTGCACCTTTATGGTCACCCAGTTACGTTGTGACGTTTGATACACCAAAAGAATTCCTACGATATCCGAGAGTTGCACAATCTCATGGTCTAAGGAAATGATACTTGACATTAGAAAAGCTCTAGCAAACGAACTACACGATCTTGTGCTATGCTTAGGATTGTGTCTTGTCCATCACATCATTCTCCTAACGATGTGATCCCGTTATCAACGACATCCAATGTTCATGGTCAGGAAACCACAACCATCTATTGATCAACGAGCTAGTCAACTAGAGGCTCACTAGGGACATGCTGCGGTCTATGTATTCACACATGTATTACGGTTTCCGGTTAATACAATTATAGCATGAACAATAGACAATTATCATGAACAAGGAAATATAATAATAACCATTTTATTATTTCCTCTAGGGCATATTTCCAACAGGTCTAAGCAAGCTTCAACCAAAATCGCAACTCTCAAACTGTAAGCGAAGGACATAAAGATATTTCCACGGACAGAGACCAGCATGTAGTACCTCGCAGGAGAGGAGAGGACCAGCAGTGGGCCTGCCTGCTTGCAGATCACGGAGGAGGGAGGTCAAACCTGCATGCAGCCGAGGAAGGAACACGCACGACACCTGATCTGCTGACAAAAATGGTAACGGCCGCCTACTCTAAGCCCATCGATCCATCGGGGATCACAAGGAAATACCCTGCTGCTGCTGGAATGCATGCTCTCTTCCCCCTTTCAATTCCTCCCCCGCCCCGTGGTCTTTGGATCGGATCTCATAATTCTCCATTAATTCGTGTGTTTGCAGTGCACCCTCCCCCTCCTTCTCCCACTTGCAGTGCCACCTCTCCGACCCTCCTACCCTGGCCCCTCCCTCCCTCGAAGCCTTGCACCACTAGTAAGGAAGATCCCATGCTTGCACCAGATATGGGGAAATATGGTTGTATGCTAAGTTTCTGCTTTTTATTCCTTTTTTTGAGAAAGGAAGTGCGTAGAGTATTCCTGTGACTTTGTTTTTACACTTCAAACCCCTCTTTGTTGATCAGTGATAAGGGTTAAATCCTTTACAAGCATAGGGATCAATGAAATAGGTGCCTCGTCCATGCAAACCCAACTACCTACGGGTACTAGTACTAGGACTAGCAAGTTCATGCACTCATACTAGTACTAATTTGTATCACGAGGTGTGTGCTCAAATAACACATGAGGTAAATCAGTAGTTCATGCACTACACTAATTGCAAGTTTTGCTAGTTCATGCCCTACATAATATCATGCGATCCAATCCTTCATGAACATTTTTATTCAAAACTATGCGAAATGTTTCTTACATTTCATAAACACTTTTAAAAATTTCAGTAATAATATTTAAATTGTGAAAAAATATTATTAAATGGTAAGAATGTATTTTCAAATGTCATGAAGCTTTTATAAATCTATGAACAATTTTTATATGTTATGAACATGTGGTGAATTTTTTTTCGAAAATGTAAGGAACACTTTTTCAAATTATCACCACTTATTTTTGAATGGTAAGAACATTTTTTTAAGAAGGCGTGGTCTTTTTTTAAATGAATTCACATTCTTTAATATATCATGAACAATTTCATTAGATGTGCAAAAACTTGTTTAAACTGCGTGAATAAATGTGTAGATATACGTTGGATATTTTAAGTAAGAAAATCTAAATAGTTTTTGTTAAAATTCTAAAAGTGATCGTGTTATATTTAAAAATGTTCATTGTTTATATGAAAAAATGTTCATCATGTTTTCTAAAAGTGTTCGTGCAATATAATAATCAGTTAGTGCTCCAAGTGATTTCCAGATGGTCGAAAAAGCACGGACCGTCTTCTAGGATAATATCAATAGGTTGTTGTATGACCAGTTGAGGAAATTAGTTATAAATAAGGAGATGGCATCTGGATCAACCAAGGCAAGTGCAATGCCTGGTGCCAAAGCTGCTGCTTCCGGGGCAAGGAAAAATAAGCAAAATGTCTAACCAGCAATATCTACTGTGTAACCTCCTACGTGCATCAGCCTAACCAAGACCATTTCTAAGGCTCAAATGCTGAAAAACTTGATTGAAAAGGCAAAGAGCAGTTTAATTGAGAAGCTGAAGTAGATGAGAAGTAAAACAGTCGAAGTAAAGAGGTTCATGAAGAGAATGGCTCTGGTAGTACCAAAGATTTCAAAATGAAGAGGACCACCCATATAGTTATATTGTTGTTCATCCTTCATTTAATGATTTTTATAAGGATCATTTCAAGATATCTTTTTAGAATAATCAAGTTTTGGCTTCAAATTGTGACAAATACGGTAAGTATCATTATTATGTGTTTATTAATAAATGTATGTCCATGTCTCAACTTAAACTTATAATGAGATTTCTCAATAGCTCAAGGTAGAGCAATGAATTTTGGTTTTACAATTGGGCTCCATATGGTTTAAGAAAGATGTGAGGGAGGAACATGTGCTAACATGGCCCAGCAACCATTGGTAGCGGTCGGCTATTCACGCCGATCCATCGGATATCTATCAGAAGGAACCTCGCTAGCTGGAATGCTCTGCTTCAGTTCCTCCCCCCGCATCGTGCTATCCAATCCTTCATGAACATTTTTTTTCAATCTGTGTGGAATGTTGTTTACATTTCATGAATACTTTTTCAAAAATTGACATGAGTAATTTTTTAATGGTGAAAATTTATTGTTAAATGGTAAGAGCATCTTTTAAAATTTCATGAAGCTTTTATAAATCTATGAGCATTTTTTATATGTTATAAAGCTTTAATGAACATTTTTTTCAAAAAAATGTATGGAACACTTCCTAAAATTCTGACCATTTATTTTTGAACGGAAAGAATATTTTCTTTAAATGTCATGATTGTTTTTTCTAAATGATTCACATTCTTCAATATATCATGAACATTTTTGTTGGCTCTAGAAAGATTGGTTTAAAGTGCATGAACAAATGTATAGTAATGCCAAACATATACATTTGTATAGTAATGCTAATTCATTCGCAAAAAAAAGTATAGTAATGCTAATTATTTTTGTTACATTTTAGTAAAAAAATCTAAATAGTTTTTGCTACATTTCTAAAAGTGGTAATATTGTATTAAAAAAGTTCAATGTGTATATAAAATATGTCCTTCATTTTTTTGAAAAAAATTCATCGTGTAATATAAAAATCAGTTGGTGAAAAACATAAATAACACTCGAAGCTCTTGAGGTAGACAACAACGTGAAAACTTGATGGTAGGGTTCACCATTTCCACTACAACAGAGGTGAAACATTGGACAAAGGCAAAGGCAAATTAGTCTGAATGCCGATGAAGACATTGATTGATGATGTCCATGATATGCCGTTCTTGACCTGCCATTTGTACTGAATATTTTCTAGCTTTGTACCTTGTATGTTTTTCTATTTTCTATTTCTATTGAACATGAATTTGTTGTAATTGTATTATTAGTATTGGGCTGGCCATTCAAGAGGCAACTGCTTATGTTGTAACTGGATAGCTTTGACGTGAATTCTTTTGCAATTCATAACTATGCTTTTTATGGGTGGAGAGCCAATGTTAAGTCCATGTGGGAGCTTTCCTGTGAATGTTTTGTATGCTAATTGTTTCTTATTTAAGGTCAGTGCTTGACGTGTTTTTTTCGTGAGTTTTTATGGAGAGTCGGAGACAAATTTCTAGAGATTGTAAATCAAATAGTAGCATCGTTGTGTTTGCCCATTCTATCCAGATGCCAAGGCATGTGCATGATTGATTCTTTGGATTCTAGTGCCAATTTCCTGTCCTTTCGTTTATGTTGTACAAATGGATGCCTAAGCCTTTCTATTGAATTAGTTAGATATATATGAGAAATGATGTTCTACCATGCTCGGGATATCCCATGCATGTATCCACCGACCATTGTTACATTGAGGTTCGTGCAACAAATTTTGTTTTCTTTATAATAAGCTCATGTAAATGTAATGTTGGTAGAATTCTGTTTGTAAAAAGCTCTTGTAAATGGGATTGGGCACCGTGCGCATAGCATGCTAGACCAGTGTTTGAACTCTCTGCAGTTATTAGTTAATTAAGTTTGCAGAATTCTATTTGTAAAAAATTGTTCCTATACTGCAACTGATTGATGGTTTTAGCTAAAAAAATTATGTCCTCATCCAGTCTGACCCTCCACTGGCGCGATTGCAGCGCCTTCCATCGATCTATATCCTACAACAACGAAGCGGAGGGATTCAATTCTCTGCCTTATCCTTCTTCCTCTAGTAAAGACCCATCTCTTTTGATACCTTATGTTGGTAAGGACCCCAAGACTGCTTTTATTTTATTCAATTGTATTTGCTTGCTTATTCATGTGAAATTATGTTTTATTTTTTTTCATGCCACTTTGGTATTTTGGTTTGGGATTCAATCGGATTGCTAGTTGGCCTATAAATATATTTTGACATTAAGATCTTTATTGACTCTATTCGGAGTTTGTATTAATATTAATTTTCTAGCTTCCATTTTGTTTTGATTTGTGATGTTTTTAAAGAGAGTAGAATTATTTGGTCACCTAATTAATTCGATGTTTTATAAGTTTATTTTGAATTTATTGATTTAAGGGTTTTAAGTCGACTTTAAACAAAACCAAATTGCTAACATTGTATACTTATTATTTTGATTTTATTTGTACAATACAGTTGTATGCTATAAATCAAACCACTATTTCCCATATAAAAATCATACCAAAGTTTTGTTATCAATGGACTCTATAAGGTTTTCATTCAAAAAATGAATATGTATACAATTATACTTAATTTCCTATCCAGTTCTATTTCTAGGCGACCTGCATATTTGAGTGTGCTCTTTATCAGCATATTGCACATGTACATGTTATATCTTTTTGTTAAGGGAGTGCTTTATCATAAATCAGTTTTTTACAGCCTAAAGCGCCAACTTTAAAACATCCTCTGGGACCTGCCCATGCAAATTTACATTTGAACATAAATGTCTAATGGATTTTTCAATTTCATACACTATAGATTTTTTTCTCTCCCCCTGTTTTGTTGACAACACACTCCAAAAATTAGCAAAATGCTTATCTAACTTTGATGTCGCTGATTAATTTATGTTTGCCGCGTCATTCATTAATTATTAACATGATCTCAAGTGCACATTAGTGTAGATCTTAACTACACAATGCTGACTATTACTTTACAAGAATACACTTTTATGAAACTGTGAATTAAGTTACAGTAGGTAAATTCTGTAATAAATAATTGAGGTTGGCATTCTGCTTTATTTCAGTTTTGAGGGAGAACCCACGGAGTAAATATGAAGTTTAACTTGCTGTTTATTTATGTTATTCATGACACCGTCACACTGACTCAGGACATCCGAACCATACTGACATTTTTTTAATACGGACCCTGTTTGTTTCTCCAATGTTTTGGTTGTTAGAGTGAACTGTGAACCGATAGGTCCTGCTAAGTGGTGGATTGGCCTATATAGGGTATCTACGTTTTGTGGTCTATCTTCTCTTTTGTTAGAATTCTAACGGGAAACCAATTCCATCTCCCCTTTTTTCCACATACAACACACATGAGGATTAATTTCCATGTTCACTATTTTCCCTCGTTTATCTATTTATTGTATCCTTAGAATGGATATCAAACAACACATCAGTAGTGCATTTTTGCTATACTTCTATTAGGCCTAACTTTTTATCCCTCACTTATGAAATAGTTAGGTTCCCCGGAGCAAAATAGCTACCCTGTTTTATGAGTGAATTCATGCACTTCAGGCTAGGGTAGTACTCTTTGTACTTATACATCATGCCATGCTAGGGATGCTTGTATACTAAGTTTATCTATCTTCAATTAGTCTTATATCCATCATATTTTGACTGTGTGCCGTCCATTGCATTTTATATGAAGTTTTGAGTTCTATGGTTGTGTAATTCCAGTCATGCTTAGGATGTTTATCATAACCCGAATTGCTCTTGTATCCCTCATATTTTGGCATGCCCCCATATTTTGCTAGAGCAGTGTATGAAAGTCTGCATTCTCGGTGCAAGGGATGGTTGTATTTTGGTCGCCGACCCTCCACATCCTTCCCCCACTTGCACCACTACCTCCCGGGCCCTTTTTGCCCGGCCGCTCCATCAAGCCATGCTCGACTGGTACGGGAAGCAAACCGATGGATCCATCTACCTCCATTCTTCATTGTGTCCATTACCTCCATATTGTCTGAACTAATTTCAAATCTATTATTTATTTTTATTTTTGTGGGCTAATTTCAAATCTATTATTGCACCCCCATGGTCTAAGCAAGCTTCAACCAAAATCGCAACTCCCAAATAGTTAGCGAAGGACATAAAGAGATTTCCACGGACGGAGACCAACACGTAGTACCTCACAGGAGAGGAGAGGACCAGCAGTGGGCCTGCCTGCCTGTAGATCACCGAGGAGGGAGGTCAAACCTGCATGCAGCCGAGGAAGGAACACGTGCGACACCTGATCTGCTGACGAAAATGGTAACGGCCGGCTACTCTAAGCCCATCGATCCATAGAGGATCACAAGGAAATACACCGCTGCTACTGCCACGGATGCTCTCTTCCCCCCTTCAGTTCCTCCCCCACCCCGTGCTCTTTGGATCGGATCTCATAATCCTCCATTAATTCGCGTGCTTGCAGCGCGCCCTCCCCCTCCTTTTCCCACTTGCAGTGCCACCTCTCCGATCCTCCAACCCTAGCCCCTCCCTCCCTCGAAGCCGTGCTCCACTGGTAAGGAAGATCACGTGCTTCCACCAGATATGGGGAAATATGGTTGTTTGCTAAGTTTCTATTTTTTATTCCTTTTTTTTAGAAAGGAAGTGCGTAGAGTACTCCTGTGACTTTGTTTTTACACTTCAAACCCCTCTTTATTCATCAATGATAAGGGTTAAATCCATTACAAGCATAGGGATCAAAGAAATAGGTGCCTCGTCCATCCAAACCCAACTAGCTAGGGGTTCTAGTACTAGGACTAGCAAGTTCATGCACTCATACTAGTACAATTTGTATGACGAGGTGTGTGCTCAAATAACACAGGAGAAAAATCACTAGTTCGTGCACTACACTAATTGCAAGTTTTGCTAGTTCATGCCCTACATAATATCATGCTATCCAATCCTTCATGAACATTTTTTTCAGAACTATGCGAAATGTTTTTTACATTTCATAAACACTTCTAAAAAATTCAGTAATAATTTTTAAATTGTGAAAAAATTATTAAATGGTAAGAATGTATTTTCAAATGTCATGAAGCTTTTATAAATCTACGAACAATTTTTATATGTTATGAACATTTGGTGAATTTTTTTCAAAAATGTAAGGAACACTTTTTCAAATTATCACCATTTATTATCGAATGGTAAGAACTTTTTTTTAAGAAGGTGTGAACTTTTTTTAAATGAATTCACATTCTTTAATATATCATGAACAATTTCGTTAGATGTGGAAAAACTTGTTTGGACTGCGTGAACAAATGTGTAGATATACGTTGGACATTTTAAGTAAGAAAATCTAAATATTTTTGTTAAAATTCTAAAAGTGATCGTGTTATATTTAAAAATGTTCATTGTTTATATAAAAAAATGTTCATCATGTTCTCTAAAAGTGTTCGTGTAATATAATAATCAGTTAGTGCTCCAAGTGATTTCTAGATGGTCGAAAAAGCATGGACCGTCTTCTAGGATAATATCAATAGGTTGTTGTATGACTTGTTGAGGAAATGAGTTATAAATAAGGAGATGACATCTGGATCAAGCAAGACAAGTGCAACTCCTGGTGCCAAACCTGCTGCTTCCGGGGCAAGGAAAGATAAGCAAAATATCTAACCAGCAACATCTACTGTGTAACCTCCTACGTGCATAAGCAGAACCAAGACCATTTCTAAGGCTTGACTGAGAAGTGCTACTTATTGAGCTTGCGTTGGTTTTTTCCTTGAAGAGGAAAGGGTGATGCAGCAAAGTAGAGATAAGCATTTCCCTCAGTTAAGAACCAAGGTATCAATCCAGTAGGAGATACATGCAAGTCTCCAATCTATGCACCTGCACAAACAATCAAACACTTGCACCCAACGCGATAAAGGAGTTGTTAATCCCTTCACGGTCACTTGCAAAGGTGAGATTTGATAGAGATAGATATAAAAGAATACTAAAACGTAAAACAAAGTAAAAGTAAATAAATTGCAGCAAGGTATTTTTGGGTTTTTTGGTTTATAGATCTTAAAATATATGATGGAAAATAGACCCGGGGGCCATAGGTTTCACTAGAGGCTTCTCTCTTGAAAGAAAATAATACGGTGGGTGAAAAAATTACTGTCAAGCAATTGATAGAAAAGCGCAAAATTATGACGATATCCAAGGTAATGATTATGAATATAGGCATCACGTCTGTGTCAAGTAGACCGAAATGATTCTACATCTACTACTATTACTCCACACATCGATCGCTATCCAGCATGCATCTAGAGTATTAAGTTCATAAGAACGGAGTAACGCCTTAAGTAAGATGACATGATGTAGAGGGATAAACTCAAGCAATATGATGAAAACCCCATCTTTCTACCCTTGATGGCAACAATACAATACGTGCCTCACTACCCCTACTTTGTCACTGGGTGAGAACACCGCAAGATTGAATTCAAAACTAAGCATCTCTCCCATTGCAAGAAGAACCAATCTAGTTGGCCAAACCAAACCGATAATTCGAAGAGAAATACTAAGATATCAAATCATGCATAAAAGAATTCAGAGAATATTCAAATAATATTCATAGATAAACTGATCATAAATCCACAATTCATCGGATCTGGACAAACACATCGTAAAAGAATATTACATCGGATAGATCTCCAAGAACATCGAAGAGAACATTGTACTGAAGATCAAAGAGAGAGAAGAAGCCATCTCGCTACTAGCTATGGACCGATAGGTCTGAGGTAAACTACTCATGCTTCATCGGAAGGGCAATAGAGTTGATGTAGAAGCCCTCCATGATTGAATCCCTCTCCAGCAGGATGCCGGAAAGGCCCCAAGATGGGATCTCACGGGAACAGAAGGTTACTGCGGTGGAAAAGTATGTTGGTGGACGCTTCTGGTGGTTTGGGAATATTTCCGAATTTATAGGCCAAAGATTAGGGTTGGAGGACTCTCGTGGGGCCCACAAGCCAGGGGCGCACCCTCTAGGGCACGCACTGAGGGCTTGTGGAGCCCTCAGGACTCTTCTGCCTTCCTCTCCAAGTCCTACGTGTGTCGTCTGGTCCAAGAAAAATCATCACGAAAGTTTTATTCCGATTGGACTCCGTTTGGTATTTCTTTTCTATAAAACTCAAAAAACAAGGAAAAAACAGAAACTGGCACTGGGCTATAGGTTAATAAGTAAGTCCCAAAAACAATATAAAATAGCATATTAATGCATATAAAACATCCAAAACAGATAATAAAATAGCATCGAACAATCAAAAATTATAGATACATTGGAGACATATCAAGAAGCCGAAGAAGATGAGAAGTAAAACAGTCAAAGTAAAGAGGTTCATGAAGAGAATGGCTCTGGTAGTAACAAAGATTTCAAAATGAAGAGGACCACCCATAAAGTTATATTGTTGTTCATCCTTCATTTAATGATTTTTATAAGGATCATTTCAAGATATCTTTTTAGAATAATCAAGTTTAGGCTTCAAATTGTGACAAATGCGATAAGTATCATTATTATGTGTTTACTAATAAATGTATGTCCATGTATCCACTTAAACTTATAATAAGATTACTCAATAGCTCTAGGTAGAGCAATGAATTTTGGTTTTACAATTGGGTTCCATATGGTTTAAGAAAGATGTGAGGGAGGAACATGTGCAAACATGGCTCAACAACCATTGGTAACGGTCGGCTATTCACGTCGATCCATCGGATATCTATCAGAAGGAACCTCGCTAGCTGGAATGCTCTGCTTCAGTTCCTCCCCCCGCATCATGCTATCCAATCCTTCATGAACATTTTTTTTTCAAATTGTGTGGAATGTTGTTTACATTTCATGAATACTTTTTCAAAAATTGACATGAGTAATTTTTAAATGGTGAAAATTTATTGTTAAATGGTAAGAGCTTCTTTTAAAATTTCATGAAGCTTTTATAAATCTATGACCATTTTTTATATGTTATAAACATTTGATGAACATTTTTTTCAAAAAATGTATGGAACACTTTCAAAAATTCTGACCATTTATTTTGAATGGAAAGAATATTTTCTTTAAATGTCAGGAATGCTTTTTCTAAATGATTCACATTCTTCAATATATCATGAACATTTTTGTTGGCTATGGAAAGACTGGTTTAAAGTGCATGAACAAATGTATAGTAATGCTAATTGTTTTTGTTACATTTTAGTAAAAAAATCTATGTAGTTTTTTCTAAATTTCTAAAAGTCGTAATATTGTATTAAAAAATGTTCATTGTGTATATAAAATATTTCCTTCATTTAAAAAAAATCATCGTGTAATATAAAAATCAGTTGGTGAAAAACATATAAATAACACTCGAAGCTCTTGAGGTAGCCAACAGCATGAAAACTTGTTGGTAGGGTTCGCCATTTCCACTACAATAGAAGAGAAACAGTGGACAAAGGCAAAGGCAAATTAGTATGAATGCCGATGAAGACAATGATTGATGATGACCATGATATGCCGTTCTTGACCTGCCATTTGTATAGAATATTTTCTAGCATTTTGTACCTTGTATGTGTTTGTATCTTCTATTTCTATTGAACATGAATTTGTTGTAATTGGATTATTAGTATCAGGCTGGCCATTCAAGAGGCAGCTGCTTATTGTGTAACTGGATAGCTTTGACATGAATTCTTTCGCAATTCATAACTATGCTTTTTATGGGTGGAGAGCCAATGTTAAGTCCATGTGGGAGCTTTCCTGTGAATGCTTTGTATACTAATTGTTTCTTATTTAAGGTCAGTGCTTGATGAGTTTTTTTGTGAGTTTTTATGGAGAGTCGAAGACAAATTTCTAGATATTGTAAATCAAATTGTAGCATCGTTGTGTGTGCCCATTCTATCCATTTGCCAAGGCATGTGCATGCTTGACTCTTCAGAATTCTGGTGCCAATTTCATGTCCTTTCGTTTGTATTGAACAAATGGATGCCTAAGCCTTTCTACTGAATTATAATGATGCATGTATCCACCGGCCATTGTTCCTTTGAGGTTCGTGCAACAATTTTTTTTTCTTTATAATATGCTCATGTAACTGTAATTTAGCACCGTGTGCACTGTGTGCTAGGGAAGTATTTGAAATCTGTGTAGTTATAATTTAAGTATGTTGGCAGAATTCTGTTTGTAATAAGCTCTTGTAACTGCGATTTGGCACCGTGTACATAGCATGCTAGACCAATGTTTGAACTCTCTCCAGTTATTAGTTAATTATGTTTGCAGAATTCTATTTGTAAAAAAATGTTCCTATACTGCAACTGATTGATGATTTTAGCTATACAAAATTATGTCCTCATCTAGTCTGACCATCCATTGGCTCGATTGCAGCGCCTTCCATCGATCTATATCCTACAACAACGAAGTGGAGGGATTCAATTATCTGCCTTATCCTTCTTCCTCTAGTAAAGACCCAAATCTTTTGATACCTTATGTTGGTAAGGACCCCAAGACTACTTGTATTTTATTCAATTATATTTGCTTGCTTATTCATGTGAAATTCTGTTTTATTTTTTTAGCGCCACTTTGGAATTTTGGTTTGGGATTCAATCGGATTGCTGTTGGCCTATAAATATATTTTCACATTAAGGTCTTTATTGGCTCTATTCGGAGTTTGTATTAATATTAATTTTCTAGCTTTCATTTTGTTTTGATTTGTGATGTTATTAAAGAGAGTAGAATTATTTGGCCACCTAATTAATTCTATGTTTTATAAGTTTATTTTGAATATATTGATTTAAGGGTTTTATGTCGAACTAAAACAAAACCAAATTGCTAACATTGTATACTTATTATTTTGATTTTATTTGTACAATAGAGTTGTATTCTATAAATCAAACCACTATTTCCCATATAAAAATCATACCAAAATTTTGTTAACAATGGACTCTATAAGGTTTTCATTCATAAAATGAATATGTATACAATTATACTTAATTTCCTATCCAGTTCTATTTCTAGGCGACCTCCATATTTGATTGTGCTCTTTATCAGCATATTGCATATGTATCTGTTATATCTTTTCTTAAGGGAGTGCTTTATGAGAAATCAGTTTTTTACATCCTAAAGCGCCAACTTAAGAATATCCTCTGGGACCTGCCCATGCAAATTTACATTTGAACCTCAACGTCTAATGGAATTTTCAATTTCATACACTATAGATTTTTTTCTCTCCCCCTGTTTTGTTGACGACACACTCCAAAAATCATCAAAACGCTTATCTAACTTTGATGTCGTTGATTAATTTCTGTTTGCCGCATTATTCATTAATTAATAACATGATCGGAAGTGCACATTAGTGTTCACTTAACTACAATGCTCACCATTATTTTACAGGAATACTCTTTTATGAAATTGTGAATTAAGTTCCAATAGGTAAATTCTGTAATAAATAAATTGAGGTTGCCATTCTACTTTATTTCAGTTTTGATGGAGAACCCACCGAGAAAATATGAAGTTTAACTTGCTGTTTATTTATATTATTCATGACACCGTCATACTGATTCAGGACATCCAAAAGATACTCACATTTTTTTTAATACTGAACCTGTTTGTTTCTCCAATGTTTTGGTTGTTATAGTGAACTGTGAACCGATAGGTCCTGCTAAGTGCTGGATTGGCCTATATAGGGTATCTATGTTTTGCAGTATGTCTTCTCTTTTGTTAGAATTCTAACGGGAAACCAATTCCATCTCCCCTTTTTTCCACGTACAACACACATGAGGATTAATTTCCATATGCACTATTTTCCCTCGTTTATCTATTTATTGTATCCTTAGAATGGATATAAAACAACACATCAGTTGTGCATTTTTGCTATACTTCTATTAGGCCTAAGTTTTCATCCCTCGCTTATGGAATAATTAGGTTCCCCAGAGAAAAATAGCTACCCTATTTTATGAGTGATTCATGCACTTCAGGCTAGGGTAGCACTCTTTGTACATATACATTGTAGGAGATATGCCCTAGAGGCAATCATAAATATTATTATTTATCTCCGTGTTCATCATTATGTTTATGTTCCATGCTATAACTGCTATGGTTCTTGAGTTTACAATAACACGAGGCTTGAAGGAAGACTCGTATGCACGTGAGAAATGATAAACTGTAAAATGTATTTCTAGTCT
Source organism: Thinopyrum elongatum (assembly GCA_011799875.1). Taxonomy (NCBI): domain Eukaryota; kingdom Viridiplantae; phylum Streptophyta; class Magnoliopsida; order Poales; family Poaceae; genus Thinopyrum; species Thinopyrum elongatum. The sequence goes on along the minus strand of CM022297.1, from coordinate 18,648,006 downwards.
GGCCTCTAAGACTAGCTCAAGTGTTGCATGATGGTTCAGTTTTCCTGATCATGGGCATGACAATGCCGGCAATTTTGAGGGCACTATGTTAGAAGAACATTTGTGTTGAATCGATTGTCACAAGTTAATGGTTAATAACACAGAGGTAGTTAATGTTTGCATAATTCCTTAGACCATGAGAGTATCGAGTTTTTTCATACTTGCTTCATGAACTTTGGGGTTTGTTAAACGTCATCCTTAAATGGGTGGCTATTACGGCGGCTTACGGGTTCATGGAAAAGTGTGTCAAGTAACTTGATAGCTCAAGATTGGGATTTGCTCCTCCAACGATGGAGAGATATTCTCGGGCCCTCTCGGTGTTACGGTTTCCATGATCATCTGGCTAGACACAGTGTGATTTTATCACAGGGATGCCGGAACACGGAAACGAGAAAAGAGAACAAATCTGGTAACGAGGTAACTAGAATAGTGGACAAGTTGTTGATCCATGGGGATGCAAGTAAATCTCACCTCGGGTATTTGTAACATATCGCGAAGCAACAGGAATAGCACACGGCTACTGGAGGTTCACTCGAATATTCATTCATGTGGGTATAGGGGTCAATATGGGTGTCCACGGCTCCGATGTTGATCATTGATCGGAAATGGTTCCGGTCATGTCTATACTTCACCGAACCTATAGGGTCACACGCATAAGGGTCATCTATTTGCTGAATACTACACAGGGAGTCTGAGAGCAATTCGTCGAAAAAGTTTCGGCGACAACGGAAGAGTTCCGGAGAGAGAATAGCGAAATAGTTTCGTAAAACCGAAAAGTTGTTTCGGGGTATACCATTAAGTCAAATTGGTTTCGGGACATGCCTGATAATTCTTGGAGGATGCCAGAATTATTCTGGAAACTTCTGGGAATTTTCCGGGATAAAAACCGGAAATTTTTTGGAGCTGCCGGAACCACTTCAGATGCTTTTCGCAGATGAAAATCACTAATCTGGAATTGTTTTGGAACGCATTGAAAATTATTTTAGTGGGTACTGGAAATGTTCTAAGCCCACATAAATATTTTCAGTTCGAACGGACGCTGAAAAATGTCGTCATGAATAGTGAAATCAGCTTTATGGTTACTTTATGGAAAGCCACCTTTTTGGTCTTTGCCCCAAAAGATCTAGGGATGACATGGAAGGATGGGAACCCTTTTTGGGGGGTCCCACAAGGGTTTTGGACGTCCAAGAGGGGCTGCTCCATGGAGCCCCACTTGCTTCCCCATAATGCCCTTTATGTGTGACATAAAACATGGGTATTTTCGGTTTTCCATGTCCCACCCTTCCCATTGGGTTTTCCTATAAATAGAGGTGGAGATGCACTCTCCAAACACACTCTTTCTCACATACAAGTGCCATGCATGATCTGGCTTCTCTCTCCCTCCCAGCGAAATAGTTTCGTAGAGCCGAAAGGTTGTCTGGGTTCTGGTGGGAACTAGTTCTGGACGGCGAAGCCCTGCCGGATAGATGACACCGTATGTGTGCAACTCTGTAGAGAGATCGTAGTTTTGGTCTTAGTTCGAGAGTGCCTCCCGAAGGGCTGTCCGTGTGACTGTCCGAGTTTCGAAGGTCCTCCCGAAGGGCTGTCCGAGTTTCAAAGGTCCTCCCGAAGGGCTGTCGGCGACACCGTCCGTGGAACTGTCCGACCGCCTCCCGGAGGGCTGTCCGAGGGGTAGACGAGGGTATACATCCTCGCGGTTGGGAGGTTGTAAATCCTAGCTGCGGGGATCTGCACTGCCGATCGTCATCGACTCTACTTCCGCTGCGCTACGAGTCGGTAACGAAAAAGATCAAACCTTGTACGCAGTCTTCATAGTGGTCCTGGGCTGGTCCGTAGGTCGGAAATTTTTTGTTTTCTGCTGTGTTACCCTACAGTGGCATCATGAGCCGTGCTATGCGTAGATGCAGGTTACGATCTAGAATACATGGAGATTTATGGGTATTGCATAATATAATTTTGAAGTAGATGAGATCTATTGCCGAAAAAAAATTATGCGGGTGGCAGATGTAATTTGTTACCCGATGTTCTTGTTGCTTCCCTAGAATTTGCGTATTTCTGATCTTGAAACGGCATGGTGGAATTTCACAAAGTTCTGGCAATCCGCGATCCTGAGTGATCAACGAAGTGCTATCATTTCTTTGGGTTCCACCATAGTTGAGATAAACATGAAATTGCGCAAACGAAAGTGCAATGCAGATGTGATCTGCACAAGGGTCATGTGTATGACAAAGTTTAGTATGGGGCTCAAGATTTTATTATCTCGTGCTTCATACACCCTGAAAAGTTAATCTAGCGACTTGAATAATCATACTTGATGATGAACGTTGGTAGCTGCGGTTTAAGTCAAAACCATAGAAGCCACGTAAAATAAAATTTTGCATAAATCGATTAGAGGTGTCTAACTTGGTTTTGCAGGATGACATAAGATGTGGCTGTGATGTGGTATAGCAGTTCTCATATTAATTTAATTTGATTATGTATGAGATGAGTATATGATGTAAATTTATTAACATGACCTGTGTGTCATGATTCGGCATGATGGCTGGAGCCATATGATTGTCACTTTAAATGACCTGCGCGTCAATCTTGTTGTAATGCATTATTTTATTAGCTATAGAGATAGCAATATTATCTGGTGCATCGACAAGGTGGTGGCAATGTTTGCGAAGGTGAACACCGACGCGAATCCCAAAGACGGAGAAATACAAGACTTCTCCGTCAGAAAGGGCTATACCATATCATGCTATTATGAATTGCCTGAGATGTTTATCCCTTATGATGCACCCTTCCTGATTGCGCAGTAGTCGCTTTTATTAGGGTGGTCTCTCACAAAAATATCAAAGTAGTTAGTGTTCTCCCAAGTGTAGCACCGTCACGGCACCTATCTTTTCGGTGTGCGCCATGTCACACGGGTACGAACGATTAGAGAAGTGTGAGGCGGGTGAGTTGAGACCTCACAGCGAGATCACTTGGTTGTCTTGATGTTCAGGCATGACCGTCATGAGCTCGGAACAAGCCCATCGAAAGATGAACAAGAGTCGCATAGAGATGTGATTGGCAAGTTGGCCTACCGGTTGAGATTTTTGTCAGCAGTGGTGTTACACCAATGGCGAACAATTGATATGCAGATCTTGAATCACTCACAATCAATTATGAGAGATATCGATTTGAGTGGGAGCGCACTTTAGAATTAACTTTTTTAAATTCTCAGTGCAATTAATTTTGAACACTGTCTAAGTGTGATTTGCAAAATAGTTGTAGAATAATGGCTCGCGTTTCCACCTTCCCTGTTAAAATTGAATAGCTGTTAAATATCTGGTTAAAACTTTATGGTTGGTAACGTAATGTGAGGAATGTCCTCAAGAGTGTTGAGAAGGACTTTGTCCTATCGCATGCTTTCGGTATCCTCCCGCAAATTCTATGGATGATGTGACACTTGTCCTTCGATCCAAAAGCTAGAATTCGATTACGCTCAAGTGCAAAATGTTTGCTTCCATGAGACCCGAACTTCAAAAGTTTGGGATAGTTATGTGATATTCAGGGAACTAAAAATCATTTTCAGATACAAACAAAGCAATGCTCGTTTGCAAAGAATTAGTAAAGTGTTTACTAGGCATTTGACTGTTAGGAGAGGGATCCAGAAGAACACCTGTCATGTGATGATGGTGAATAAAACAACCACTTAAAGAGAAAGGGAATGTCCAAAGGGTGTTAGTGAGACTTTCACCCCTAGGAAGTCCGAGGCTAACGCCACTCTTAAGTTGGGTGCTTCTTCTGAGAATACAAGAAATACTAAAAGTTAAACTATTAGAAGTATAAAGGCAGAAAGAAAGAAGACTGGAATATCCAGCTGATGTATGAATGTCATACAAGTTTTTGATGTATAGAAGGCTGGTCAAAGATATAGTTCTTGGGAATTATGGTTAAACATGATAATCACTAATTCTTGGGTATTGTGAGTTAATCACAAAGATACGTACCCGCTCGATTGCATTCTGTTGCGAATCGATGTAAGAACAATTATGGCCTAAAAAGACTAGCCAGGAATGAGGTTTTAATACATGCTGGGAACATAGTAAAAGTTACTATACATTCCATCGGTGTATTACCTATGTATTTTCTTTCATAATTCATTTTAGAGCTTTACACACTCTAGCCCTTTGCATAACGTATCTTGCAAGAAGGTTGTTCATAAAAGAACTTTTGATGTTCAGTATTATGAATAAACATAAGGGCCATACTTTCATTATGAATGAGATGTATGTTTTGAATAATGATATTAATATATTACCTCTGTGTTTACTTTCATAATTCATTTTAGAGTTTCATACACTCTAGCACATTGCACAATGTTTATTGCAAAAGGGTTGTTCATGAAACAACAATTGTTGTTCAATATTATGAATAACATGAAGGGCCATGCTTCCATCCAAGATGGGTTGTATGTTATGAATATTGATGGTAAAATGATACATCCGTAACACTGATGCTAAATGTCACAAGACTAAGAGAATACCACACATGTGTGGCACTGCATTTGGTCACATTGGAGAAACCCGCATGGAAAAATTCCATTATGATGGATTTTGAAGTCGTTTGATTTTGAATCATCTGACACTTGCAGCTTTCCTCCGAAAAGTGAAGTGACTGGAATATCATTCACAGGCCATAAGGAACGAGCAACAAACTTATTGTTGATCATACATTTTGATGTGTGTAGTTCAATAAATGTTGTTGCAAGTAATAGATTTATCTATCTTCAGAAATGACTCAAGTAAATATATGGATATTTGCTTGATGAGACGTAAGACTGGATCTTTTGAAATCATTTGAAAGGTTTTCAAAAATGAAGTAGAAGTTATTGTAACAAGAAAATTATGTTTCTGCAATTTGATTGCAGAAAGGAATATTTGAGTTACAAGTTTAGCGAATGTCTGATGAGATGTGAAAAGAGTTTCATAACTTGCACCTACCGGAACACCACTATGAGTGGAATGTGTGTGAAGATGTAATCAAACCATTTATGACATGGTAAGATCAAATATGACATAAAGAAATTTGCCATTATCACTTTTAAAGAGTAATGCTTTAGAGACTGTGGCTTTTACACTGAAAAGAGCTCCATCAGGTCTGTTGAAATGACGGCATGGTATGGTATGCCCAACCATGTTATATCTTTTCTTAACATTTGGAATATGGGGCTTGTGAAAATATTTACAAACCTATTCCAAATCAGACAAGTGCTACTTTGTAGGTTATCCCAAGTAATTGGGTATTCCTCCCTCACTATACCGAGGCGAATAGGTTTGCCACAAATAACGGTATGCTTTTTGAAGAAAATGGTTCTTTCAAAAGGTGAGTGGGAGAATAGTGCAACTCGATGAGATAACAGTATCTTCGTCATCAGATCAAAGGAAAGAGACCTTGTAAGTAATTCCAGAGTTTCCTACTGCGACTGATACAGAAGCCTCTACATGAGATATATGGACTTCGGTCGAACTTGCAGCTGAACCACGTAGGAAAAACTCATGCAAACCTCTCAGGTGCGCATATGAGATATTGTTGTTAGACAACATTATACCTACAATACACAAGGAAGCGTTAATGGGCCCTGACTCCAGGATTGGCTAAATGCCAATATAATCCAAAATAGTTTCCATAAAATGATTCAAGATTTAAATCTTGATAAACCCTCCGGAAGACTTAGACTCTAACGGATTGTATTGGAACTAAAAACTGATACGGATAAAAATGTTTTATCCATAAAGCTCAACTTGTTGCAATAACAAGTTCAAGGAGTTGACTGCGATGAGTTTTTCTCATCATAGCGATGCTTAAAATTGGTTCGGGTTAAACTAGCAATTAATACATATTTCAAGCATGAGATATGAAACATGGATGACGAAAGGATTTCCATATGATGGAAAAGAAACCTAGGACTTGCATTTGTTATAGTCCAACGTATTTTGTCAATCCAGAGGATGCTAGTAAGTATGCAAACTTCAGAGTTCCAGCAATGGACAGAAGAGAGCAAAACGGAGTTGGAATTTTCGTTTTTGATGGAATGGTCAAAGGGGTTTGACTTCATCAATGGGTAACGAAGATGCTTGTGGTTTCAAGAAAGTAAGCGGGAGCATAATAATATTTCTGAAAACCTTGTGTGCTTGACACATTGTTAATTGGAAATAAATTTCTTAACACGAATTAGGATTTCACTTGAAAATAGTTTTTCGATGAAGTGCTTGGGATAAATAGCCTTGATATTAGGCATAATGATCAATGGAGATAGATTTACCTAATGGGGCTGAGCAAAAAATACATATTGACAAGATGCTAACACCATTTAGCACTAAGAACGACAAGGAGTGATTCTTGTCGAAGTCACATGGAAAGAGTTTTTGCAAGACTCGGTGTCCCAAAACACTGATGAGCAAAATACATGATGGAGATTCCACACACTCCTATGTTTGGATTAATCATGTATTCCCTGGTATGTAAAACAACCAGATATGTCCAATACTCCCAAGCTGTTGCGAGTATAGATACCAAAGTGATCAAAAGTATTGATCATGGGATTACAGTGAAAAAAGGTCATTGAGTACTAAAGTAGCACTGATGACATGTTTTCTCGCAAGTGGAGATCATGAAGAGTTCGTTGTAAAAGGTTACATCGACACAGTCTTCATCATTTCTCCATGCAATTTTCGATTTAAATTGAGGGTTTTGTGTAACACACAATATGGTGGCACAGTTAGTTGGAAATTGTTCCAAACAAGTTACTGTGACGAATTCTATAACAGAGGCAAAGTATGTTGCCGCTTTAGAAGCAACAAAGACAAAGATGTTGAATCATATAGTTCATTCATGAACTTAGTATGGTTCCAAGAAGGCTTTGGTCAATGGGACACTATTGTAGATAGTTGCTCGATAGCTCAGTCTGAGGAATCAGGTTTTGACGAATGATTCACATATATACAAAGCCAAGTCCACACAAAATATGAATTTTGTGGATGTGTGAAAATGCGAGGATATGCAAAGGTACACACGGAGCTGAAGTTGTCAGATCCATTGGACATCAGGCTATACCACAAGCGAAGTATTTTTACACCAGTATGCCATAGGTGTGAAGTGCATTGGCATTGACTAGATTATTGACTCTAGTGTAAGTGGGAGTCTGTAGGAGATATGCCCTAGAGGCAATAATAAATGTTATTATTTATCTCCGTGTTCATCATTATGTTTATGTTCCATGCTATAACTGCTATGGTTCTCGAGTCTACAATAACATGAGGCTTGAAGGAAGACTCATATGCACATGTGGAATGATAAACGGTAAAATGTATTCCTAGTCTGGCCTCTAAGACTAGCTCAAGTGTTGCATGATGGTTCTGTTTTCCTGATCATGGGCATGACAATGCCGGCAATTTTGAGGGCACAATGTTAGAAGAACATTTGTGTTGAATCAACCCAAATTGATGTTATGCTATGAGATACGTTCGTCACAAATTAATGCTTAATAACATAGAGATAGTTAATGTTTGCATAATTCCTTAGACCATGAGAGTATCGAGTTTCTTCATACTTGCTTCATGAACTTTGGGGTTTGTTAAACGTCATCCATAAATGGGTGGCTATTACGGCGGCTTACGGGTTCATGGAAAAGTGTGTCAAGTAACTTGATAGCTCAAGATTTGGATTTGCTCCTCCAACGTTGGAGAGATATTCTCGGGCCCTCTCAGTGTTACGGTATCCATCATCGTTTGGCCAGACACAGTGTGATTTGATCACAGGGATGCTGGAACACGGAAACGAGAAAAGAGAACAAAACCAGTAACGAGGTAACTAGCATAGTGGACAAGTTGTTGATCCACGGGGATGCAAGTAAATCTCACCTCGGGTATTTGTAACATATCGCGAAGCATTAGGAATAGCACACGGAAACTGGAGGTTCATTCGAATATTCATTCGTGCGGGTATAGGGGTCAATATGGGTGTCCACGGCTCCGATGTTGATCATTGATCGGAAAGGGTTCCGGTCATGTCCATACTTCACCGAACCTATAGGGTCACATGCTTAAGGGTCATCTATCTATTGAATACTAGACAGGGAGTCTGAGAGAAATTCGCCAAAAAAGTTTCAGAGACAACGGAAGAGTTCCGGAGAGAGAATAGCGAAATAGTTTCGTAAAATTGAAAAGTTGTTTCGGGGTATACCATTAAGTCAAATTGGATTTGGGACACGCCTGATAATTCTTGGAGGGTGCCAGAATTATTCTGGAAACTTCTGGGAATTTTCCGGGATAAAAACCAGAAATGTTCCGGAGCTGCCGGAACCACTTCAGATGCTTTTCGCAGATGAAAATCACTAATCCGGAATTGTTCCGGAACGCATTGAAAATTATTTTAGTGGGTACTGGAAATGTTCGAAGCCCACATAAATATTTTCAGTTCGAACGGACGCTGAAAAATGTTGTCATGAATAGTGAAATCAGTTTATGGTTACTTTATGGAAAGCCACCTTTTTGGGCTTTGCCCCAAAAGATCTAGCGATGCCATGGAAGGATGGGAACCCTTTTTGGGGGGTCCCACAAGGGTTTTGGACGTCCAAGAGGGGCTGCTCCATGGAGCCCCACTTGCTTCCCCATAATGCCCTTTATGTGTGACATAAAACGTGGGTATTTTGGGTTTTCCATGTCCCACTCTCCACACACACTATTTCTCACATACAAGTGCCATGCATGATCTGGCTTGTCTCTCCCTCCCAGCAAAATAGTTTTGTAGAACCGAAAGGCTGTCTGGGTTCCGATGGGAACTAGTTCTGGATGGCGAATCCCTACCGGATAGATGACACCGTATGTGTGCAACTCTGTAGAGAGATCGTAGTTTCGGTCTTAGTTCGTGAGTGCCTCCCGAAGGGCTGTCTGTGTGACCATCCGAGTTTCGAAGGTCCTCCCGAAGGGCTGTCCGCGACACCGTCCGAGGAACTGTCCGACCGCCTCCCGGAGGGCTGTCTGAGGGGTAGACGAGGGTATAAATCCTCGCGGTTGGGAGATTGTAAATCCTAGCTGCGGGGATCTGCACCGCCGATCGTCATTGACTCTACTTCTGCTGCGCTACGAGTCGGTAATGAAAAAGATCAATCCTTGTATACTGTCTTCATAGTGGTCCCGGGCTGGTGCATAGGTCGGAATTTTTTATTCTGCTGTGTTACCCTACATACATCATGCCATGCTAGGGATGCTTGTATACTAAGTTTATCTATCTTCAATTAGTCTTATATCCATCATATTTTTACTGTGTGCCATCCATTGCGTTTTATATGAAGTTTTGAGTTCTATGGTTGTGTAATTTCAGTCATGCTTAGGATGTTTATCATAACCCAAATTGCTCTTGTATCCCTCATATTTTGGCACGCCCCCCATATTTTGCTAGAGCAGTGTTTGGAAGTCTGCATTCTCAGTGCAAGGGATGGTTGTATTTTGGCCGCCGACCCTCCGCATCCTTTCCCCACTTGCACCACTACATCCCAGGCCCTTTTTGCCCGGCCGCTCCATCAAGCCACGCTCGACTGGTACGGGAAGCAAACCGATGGATCCATCTACCTTCATTCTTCATTGTGTCCATTACCTCCATATTGTCTGAACTAATTTCAAATCTATTATTTAATTTAATTTTTGTGGGCTAATTTCAAATCTATTATTGCACCCCCATGGTCTAAACAAGCTTCAACCAAAATCGCAACTCTCAAACAGTAAGCGAAGGACATAAAGAGATTTCCACGGACGGAGACCAGCACGTAGTACCTCGCAGGAGAGGAGAGGACCAGCAGTGGGCCTGCCTGCCTGCAAATCAACGAGGAGGGAGGTCAAACCTGCATGCAGCCGAGGAAGGAACACGTGCGACACCTGATCTGCTGATGAAAATGGTAACGGCCGGCTACTCTAAGCCCATCAATCCATCGGGGATCACAAGGAAATACCCTGCCGCAGCTGGAACGCATGCTCTCTTCCCCCCTTCAGTTCCTCCCCCGCCCCATGCTCTTTGGATCGGATCTCATAATCCTCCATTAATTTGCGTGCTTGCAGCGCGCCCTCCCCCTCCTTCTCCCACTTGCAGTGCCACCTCTCCGATCCTCCTACCCTAGCCCCTCCCTCCCTCGAAGCCGTGCTCCACTGGTAAGGAAGATCCTGTGCTTGCACCAGATATGGGGAAATATGGTTGTATGCTAAGTTTCTATTTTTTATTCCTTTTTTTGTGAAAGGAAGTGCGTAGAGTATTCCTGTGACTTTGTTTTTACACTTCAAACCCCTCTTTATTGATCAATGATAAGGGTTAAATCCTTTACAAGCATAGGGATCAAAGAAATAAGTGCCTCGTCCATCCAAACCCAACTAGCTAGGGGTTCTAGTACTAGGACTAGCAAGTTCATGCACTTATACTAGTACTATATGTATCACGATGTGTGTGCTAAAATAACACATGAGGAAAACCACTAGTTCATGCACTACACTAATTGCAAGTTTTGCTAGTTCATGCCGTACATAATATCATGCTATCCAATCCTTCATGAACAATTTTTTTTCAAAACTATGTGAAATGTTTTTTACATTTCATAAACACTTTGAAAAATTCCGGTAATAATTTTTAAATTGTGAAAAATTATTATTAAATGGTAAGAATGTATTTTCAAATGTCATGAAGCTTTTATAAATCTATGAACACTTTTTATATGTTATGAACATTTGTTGAATATTTTTTCGAAAATGTAAGGACCACTTTTTCAAATTATCACCATTTATTGTTGAATGGTAAGAACATTTTTTTAAGAAGGCGTGAACTTTTTTTAAATGAATTCACATTCTTTAATATATCATGAACAATTTCCTTAGATGTTGAAAACCTTGTTTAAACTGCGTGAACAAATGTGTAGATATACGTTGGACATTTTAAGTAAGAAAATCTAAATAGTTTTTGTTAAAATTCTAAAAGTGATCGTGTTATATTTAAAAGTGTTCATTGTTTATATAAAAAAATGTTCATCATGTTTTCTAAAAGTGTTCGTGTAATATACTAATAGTTAGTGCTCCAAGTGATTTCTAGATGGTCGAAAAAACATGGACCGTCTTCTAGGATAATATCAATAGGTTGTTGTATGACATCCGGATCAAGCAAGGCAAGTGCAACTCCTGGTGCCAAACCTGCTGCTTCTAGGGCAAGGAAAAATAAGCAAAATGACTAATCAGCAACATCTACTGTGTAACCTCCTACGTGCATCAGCCTAACCAAGACCATTTCTAAGGCTCAAATGCTGAAAAACTTGATTGAAAAGCCAAAGAGCGGTTTGACTGAGAAGCCGAAGAAGATGAGAATTAAAACAGTCGAAGTAAAGAGCGTTCATGAAGAGAATGGCTCTGGTAGTAACAAAGATTTCAAAATGAAGAGGACCACTCATAAAGTTATATTGTTGTTCATCCAATTCAAGATATCTTTTCGGAATAATCAAGTTTAGGCTTCAAATTGTGACAAATACGGTAAGTATCATTATTATGTGTTTATTAATAAATGTATGTCCATGTCTCCACTTAAACTTATAATAATATTTCTCAATAGCTCACGGTAGAGCAATGAATTTTGATTTTACAATTGGGTTCCATATGGTTTAAGAAAGATGCGAGGGAGGAACATGTGCTAACATGGGTCAGCAACCATTGGTAACGGTCGGCTATTCAAGCCGATCCATCGGATATCTATCAGTAGGAACCTCGCTAGCACTAGTGCAGAACCGGGCTTTAGCACCGGTTCATTAGGCCCTTTAGTGCCGGTTATGTAACCGGCACTAAAGGGTGGGGACTAAAGCCCCCCCCCCTTTAGTACCGGTTCAACATGAACCGCCACTAAAGAGCCACCACATGGCACGAGCCAGCGCCGGGGGCTGGGAGACCTTTAGTACCGGTTGGTAACACCAACCGGTACTAAAAGTTTGGGGGGTTTTGGGTTTATGATTTATTTTTCCTTTATTTTTGTGTTTTCCATTTAATTCTTTTTCATTTGCTGGTATTTTACGATACTACATATTGTACACGTTATGCATATATATAAATAGAATTTCTCGTACAACCGATCATATATATATATATATATCATCAAATGTCTCGCATGACCATTCACACATACACATGTATATATGCAATTTGGTATATACAATTTCTCCTACATGGAGGCATTACTGCGGTAGCGGGTAATGAAATTCTCCTTTTGGATCTATGACCTGGTCGAGCAAAAATCCCGCTATTTCCTCTTGAATTGCTCGTACGCGATCCGTTGGTAGGAGCTTATCCCGCATCTCGTTGAACTTTCAAGAAGGAGATCAAATATGCATGTATTATTTGTGTGTATATATATTAGATATCGATAATGATGTAAAAATTGTGAATAGTGTTCTGGCAAACGTACACATATCTGTCTATCAGATCTGCTCCTTTTGGACGCCATCATGCGAATGTTCTCGCAAATGTAGTATGCACATAAATCAGTCCCCCGCACCTGCTTCATGGCCTTTACGAGAATAGAATTCAATCAGATAATAATTAATCAAAGCATGATAATTAATGGTATTGAAACTAGAATTAAAGAGATGGTAGCTAGCTAGTACTACTTAATTAATTACCTTGAGTTGATAACATTTCATCTTTTCTTTCCAAGTGCCTTGAACCTGTTTGATGAACTTTTCCCAAGCCCTACCTGCCAGCAAAGAAAATGAATAAAGGAGTTATTAATTAGTTGATATCAGGAAATGACGAACTAAAGAGGCCGACATATATAGTTCGATAATGATTGAAATTACCTGTTGACTATCCCCTTCACGATTTCGTACTCAGTAACTGGTTTAAGTAGTGAGTCCAGTACTTCAACTTTTCCATCTTCAACTTGAATGATTAATAAGATCCAGTGGAAACTGCATGCGCACACGTTTGCATGTATAAATTAAGCGGGCATGTGACTAACACTCATCAACTACCCTAAACCCTATACACTTATTAACATCTAGCTAGTAAGCAAAAACAGAATTTGTAGTACAAGACAGTGTGAGACTCACCCGAAGTTGTAAGGAAGTAGTATATCTCGATTGGTATTTAGGAGCTTCAAGAACTCTAGCAAGCTTTTCTCTTTGTCTTTTTGTTCCCATGGACGCGTCCATGTCTCTTCATTAATGGTATTTGGGTCAATGAACCCAATGCCATAGCGTCCAGCTTTTTTCATTTCATAGATCTTCATCCTGCATAATACCACAGAAAAGAATATAGTGAGGATAATTACAGGTAATGATCAACGAGCACTACAGTAGCAGCTTGAGACTTAAATTAGAGAAAGAAATCACTTACAGACAATAGCAACTGACGATAGATTTGTCGAGTGCGTCTTGATTGAATAACTGAAACAGTTCTGTAAACTCAACGTACAGATATTTCCCATGGTAGTAATACTCTGGCTTGACTTTCACCATGAGAGACTCTCGATTGGTAGTCTTGGAAATTTTCATGTACCATTCATGCAATTCATACATTCTCGTTGAGAGCTTCTTGACCTCCTCAGGCTTGACCATAGGTTCGCCGCGGGTATATTTCCGTTTTATGTCCTCCTCTCTAATCATATCCATGGGCTCGATCACTAGGAGTTGATAAACAGTGATACCGGCCTCTTCGGTCATCCTTCTATGAGCGTCGGTTATTACCAGCTGATCGGCGCCGGTACTCGCATGTGTTGGTACAATGAGCAGGGGGATCGATTGCACCGCCTGTTCTCCCAGCTGAGGAACAGTTTTCCCGCTTTTTTTTGCAGCTGCTTGGCTGGAGCTCGAGCTCGAGGTCGACTCCTTATTTTTTTGTGCTTGATATGCCTTCCTGATTTGGCGCTCATAGTCTGAGTCAATAGGCTTGACAGCTGGTGGTTCAGCCATACGAATAAAGTGGTCAATGACATGCTCAGGTACTTTCTCCTTTGGCGGCGGTGGCGGTTTCAGTCCATAATGGGCCCTCACTTGGGCTTGCACTTCTGTTTCGTTTTCCTCCTCAGTCAGGTTGTAAGGCATCTTCGGAAGAGGCATGAGGCTTGGACTAAATTGGAATCTCTTGCCTCCTGTACCTGTACTTGTACCGCTAGCCACCATAGCTGCGGCGGCTCTCTTCCGCTGTTGCTTAGGCGGCGTAGCCCGCTGAGGCGGTGGAGACGGCTGACGCGGTGCCTGACTTGGAGGAGGAGTGGGCTGACGCGTTGCCGGACTTGGAGGAGGAGGAGTGGCCTGACGCGGTGTCGTACTTGGAGGAGGAGTGGGCTGACGCGGTGCCGGACTTGGAGGAGGAGGAGTGGCCTGACGCGTTGGCGGACTTGAAGGAGCAGGACTCTGCTGAGGTGGTGGCTGATGACTTGCAAGAGCGGGAGTCTGCTGACGCGGTGGCGGATTTGGAGGAGGAGTCGGCTGATGCGGTGTCGGTGGCCTTGGAAAGATGATGCAATCCTTTCTCCGTAGAATGATATGATGTATGGCCTCTCCCAGTGTGTGCTCGTCGTCACCTCCAGGAATGTCAAGCTCTAGCCCCGAATATTGTGCCACCACTTCATCAACCATGACACAAGCATAGCCAGCTGGAATCGGGTTGCAATGGAAGGTTGCTTCAGGGGGATTTGTATAAGCAACGGCGTCCGCCACCTTCATGGATATGTTCTTCATTTTGAAGTGTAGCTCACAATTAGTGTTTTCCATGATGTCATCCACAGGGTATCTATCTAGTAGTGCCTCGCCCGGGGCGGAACCCACGCTGCTTCTCGGCATGGATGGGACGGTGCTATATAATGCTGGATCCGCTAGCTGCTGCCGCTGCTGAGACCCCCTTTCCTGGCTAAGTGAGTCGATCTGCTGCTGCTGCTGCTGGAATTGGAGTGCCAACTCTGCGTGCGCTGATTCTAGGCCTTGAAGGCGTTCTGCTTCCTGCTTCCTCTGCTCCTCCTCCAGCTTCCTCTTCTTCTTCACCTCCATCTTCTTTCTCGCACGGCTTCTGTAGTCGGCGTTCCATTCCTCAAACCCCTCATACCATGGAACAATGCCTTTGCCTCGTGTTCTTCCCGGGTGATCAGGATTTCCCAGGGCGCGCGTAAGCTCGTCGTTCTCTCTATTGGGCGTGAACACCCCTGTTCGAGCCTCTTCTATTGCAACAAGTAGTTTGTGTCTGCTCCTTTAAGACTTGCCTTCTCCAAAACGTTGCCTGTCTTTGGGTCCAACTTCCCCCCATGCGCATAGAACCAAGTCCTGCACCTGGGGGGCCAGCTCAATGTAACTAGAATGACCCCTGCATCCACCATCTGTTGCTCAGCCTTATCCCACTTAGGCCGGGCCACCGCGTAGCCACCTAGCCCCAGCCTATGGTAATGTTCCTTTTTCGCGGCATTGAGCTTGTTTATTCTTGACCGTTCCTTAGCTAATTCCGATTCCTTGAATTTCACGAAAGCGGGCCAGTGATCTCTTTGCTTCTCAAGTGTTCCCGTGAATTCTGGAGTCTTCTTTCCTCCTTCGACGTACTTGGCCCATATACTTTTCTTGTGGTTGTTGAATGCAACCGCCATCTTCCTAAGAGCAGCGTCCTTGACTTTCTGCACATCTGCATCCGTGAAATGATCTGGTAGGGTGAAATGTGACATGAGAGATTCCCAAAGAAGATCTTTGCTCTTTGGTCAACAAAAGTAAGATCTGGACGTTCCTTTGCTGGCTTTTTCCATTCTTGAATGGAGATCGGGATTTGGTCCTTCACAAGAACTCCGCACTAACGAACGAACTTGCCCGCATTCTTCTTAGGCTCGCTTGGTTCGCCATTAGGTTTGATGGCATCGATGTTGTACTTTACGCCATCCTTCAACTTTTTGGCCGGGCCTCGCACTGTCCTGCTGCCTGTAGAAGATTTGCTCGATCCAGAGGGCTGAAAGAAGAAAGATCGATTCGTTAATATATATACAAATCATTTAAAACATGTGATGATCACCAGATGCCTGCTTATATAAATATACCTCGCCGGTCTTTGTTATTTCAAGATCAACATTTTCTTCGTCATCATAATCATAGTTCTGGACTTCATCTATTCATTCGTCTTCATCAAATATCATACACTCACCAGTAGGGTTCAGATATTGCGAGCCGTCATCTTCTTCAAACTCATCTGGGCGAGGGGATGAGCGTATGATGTTGAACAGGGCCTCCTCTCCTTGTCTGCCGGTATTGTCCATAGCTTTTATTTAACTAATCCAAAAGAAATATAAAACAATTTAGTATTCAAATTACAATGCATGCATGCAATCAATAAGGAAAAACTGAATCATAGTACATAATATGCATCATCGAATATAATCTCGAATACATCGTCTCAAATATTATCGAATAATATATATAGTCTCGAATACATCATCTCGAATATTATCGAATAATATATATAATCTCAAATACATCGTCTCGAATATTATCGAATAATATATATAATCTCGAATACATCGTCTCGAATATTATCAAATACGTCACTAGCTAGCTAATACATACTCCCTCCATTCCACAATGTAGTGCCTATAGAATTTTGTGAAAGTCAAACTTTGCCAACTTTGATCAAGTGTATAGAGAAAACTGTCTACATCTACAATACCAAACATGTACATTCTGAAAATATAACTCATGATGTATCCAATGATGTGCATTTGGTATTCTAGATGTACCAACTTTTCTCTATAAATATGGTCAAAGTTTGTAATGTTTGACTTTTGAAAAAATCTATACGCACTACATTATGGAACGGAGGGAGTATCAAATACTATCAAATAATCTAGTTCACTCACGGTTCCTGAGGCGCGGGCGGTGGAAACCCAAAGAGAAGGAACCATCACAGGATCATAGCTCGGGTGAGATCCCCAAAGAACCTGCCAGATATTGGAGAACATGACGTCCAACGCAGCAATGTAGCGACGGACGTGCTCGTCCTCCTCCCTGACATGGCGACTGAAAGGATCGAGATGGACCTAGAGGGGGGGGTGAATAGGTACAATTACAAATTTTAATTGTTACTTAGCAAATTTAGGCGATAAAGCGGGATATGAGATTGAGCCTAACAAATGCAAAGGTGATTCTAGTGCTAAGCAAAGGGAGTAAATACAAACAAGTATTTAGATAGGCAAGCACAATATAATGCAAGTACAGACAAAGAGACAAATAACCACAAGTAGGGAGTTAGGGTTAGGAATAACCGCAACTCCGAGAGACGAGGATATATGCCGATGTTCACTTCCTTGGAGGGAAGCTACGTCACCGTTAGAGAGGTGGATGTTACCACGAAGGCACACCAATGCCACGAAGGCTCACCCTATTCTCCCCTTCAGATATCACCACGAAGGCGATTTCCAACCACTAGTGGTAGACCTTGGGGTGGTCTCCAAACCCTCACAAACTTTCCGGGGGAAATCACAATGAACGATTCCTCACCGAAGAACTCCTACCGCCTAGGAGTCTCCAACCTCCAAGAGTAATAAGAACGATGGGGAAAAGCCCAAGACTTGCTCAATCACAAATTCCTTTGGTCAAGAGAAGGGGAAGGAGTGGATCTATCACTTGATTGGAGAAACTCCCACAAACTCCCACAAATCGCTCCGGGATCTTGGATTTGGTGTATGTGGATGAGAGAGAGAGTGAAGAGTGTTCGTGGGTTAGCTCTAAGTGAATGGTCAACCCTCTCACGGGGTGGGAGAGAGTTATTTATACTACCACCCCATAAGTGGCCGTTGGAGCCACTTAAACTGCGCAGGTGTCGGACGTCCGACAGTTACCGGACGTCCAGTATCTCACAAGACACCGGTCGTCCGACGCATCACCGGTCGTCCGACAATGCAAAGGTGAATGAATATGTGGTAGTCCATTGGTGATGTGGTGATATCCATCGGATATCCGGAACGTGCCGGTCATCCGATGCCTCAAGAGACACCGGACGTCCGACAGGGACCGGACGTCCGACATTTTGGCTCTGGTAGGAACTGATCGGATTTCCGGTAAGGACCGGAAATCCGATGTTTTGGCTCTGTACGTGATGCACCGGATTTCCGGTGAGTACCGGACGACCGGACGGTAATGAGTGACCAGACGTCCGACAGGTACCGGACGTCTGAGATAACAGAGACAAAATGACTGATGTGAGTGTAGAGAAAAACCGTGGATATTTGAGCAAGTCCTTCACGAGACCCAATGTTCCCCTCTTAATAGTGCGGGATCCCTATACTCAAGATCAAACATAAAAAGGCCTAAGCTAGTTGTCTTGTTCCTTCGTTCTTGAGCAATATATATAAGTCCGTAGTCGTGATCCACACACGGTCCTGTGGGGACTAATCCTGAGATATACTTGACAAACAATATTAGTCCCCTATGTGCATATTGTCATCAACATCAAAATACGATTAAGGGCATGATTGCACTTTCAATCTCCCCCTTTTTGGTAGTTGATGATAATATACACATAGCTCTCAACGGATAAAAACAATTCAAAGCTTAGGAGAGATTTGTCGAAGAGCTCCCCCTAAGTGTGAGCAATAGAAACGCATTAAATGCACATATAAGGAGAGCTCCCCCACAAGATAATAACCATTATCAATATTTGAGCAAAATATTTTTGTTGAGCATAACTTCATAACTCAAATGCATACAATCATGATGGATATATTTAAGATCACCACATTTAACGCATAATATCACATCATAGTTAAATGACATCAAACCACTCATAGTACCAAACATATTTCCAAACAACGGACACCCCATACAATAAATCCAAGAAAAGCCAAGCCCAATGAGACTAGAAGACAGACACAGGACACCTAAGATAGATAATTTCTCCCCCTTTGGCATCAACATCCAAAAAGGGCAAAAAGAACGACGCAGGAAGATCACAGATCGTCATCATGATGAGCACCACTGCCCTCGGCGTCATTGAAGAAGTCAGCCCATTCCGGGCCAGAGGGGAACCCGAAATCCGAAGGAGGAGCGGCAGGAAGGCGCTCATCCTCACTGACATCCGCAGCTCCAGACTCTCGCAGCCGCACCTTCAGAGTGTTCTTGGAGGAGATCAGGCGGGTGACGATGTCATGGTTCTGCTGACAGTGAAAGGTGAAAGCCTTCATCATTGCAGAATGAGCCTTACCGATGAACCGGGCAAAAAATCAACACGAAGGAGAGAACGAACCGGAGGAATAGATGAGGGAGATGACGATCTACCTCGGGGTGAGGAACACGGAAGCCGGAGAGGGGAGATCCCCGGAGGGACAGGAGAACCACTCCCCGGCGGCGCGGCGGCTGAAAGGGACGCGGGGTGGGGGAGGGGATCGAATAGGGCAACTGCCCGTTCGATCCCGTCCCCAGATTTATATGGGCCGCGATTTTTACCGGACGACCGACATTTATCGGACGGCCGGTGCCTGAGAGGTGCGTAAAAACTATCCAGACAACGGACGACCGGACGGTGTCGGACGTCCGAGGCCTGGAGTAGAGATCAGCATAGAGAAGTGTCCAGTTAAGAATGCTACACCGGTGGCAATTGAGTTTGCATAGACAACAAAGGATGTTTGACGAGATCGAGTGTGGGCCACCCATACAGTATATGAAATAGAGATGAAAAACAGCCATGAACATAACAGGACACAAATAACCCAAGATGACAGGTATAAACACGCAATCCTTCCAAGAGGAAGGGCGGTGGCCATTGCCAACTTGTGTGAGTATTTGTGACATGGCGCCGCGAAGATTTTAACCTTGGGCCCAAGATCACTACTCCATCATTTAAAGCACCATTTGTCACATTGACATAGTAGCTTTGAGAGTGTTTGGTCTATTTATGCATCATATAGAGAGAAGAAGATTCATGAATTGAATTTCTCTCCCTGAATATATGCCTACACCTAGACAAGACATGAAGTAAATGCATGCATAGGTACAAGATTTCACATAATGCAATCAAGCTCCAAGATACCAAGTTCACGCCTAAGTTGGCAAAACCTTGCTTCATCCAATGGTTTGGTAAAAATGTCGGCAAGTTGCATATCCATACCAACATGATCAATATCAATGTCACATTTTTGCACATGGTCTCTCAAGAAGTGATACCTAATATCAATGTGCTTGGTGCGAGGGTGATCAACAGGGTTTTCAGCAATCTTGATGGCACTTTCATTATCGCATAGAAGAGGCACATGTCTATAGGTGATACCATAATCCTTCAAAGTTTGCCTCATCCATAGCAATTGAGTTGCACAACTTGCGGTTGCAATATATTCGGCTTCGGCGGTGGAGAAGGAGACACAATTTTGCTTCTTCGAGGACCAACTTACCAAAGAACGTCCAAGAAATTGGCATGCACCGGAGGTTGACTTCCGACCCACTTTGTCTCCGGCCCAATCCGCATCCGTGTACCCAATGAGATCAAACTTAGCATCCTTGGGGTACCATAGGCCCAACTTTGGGGTGTGAACAAGGTATCTAAGAATATGCTTAACCGCCTTATGATGACTTTCCCTAGGGGAAGCTTGAAATCTCGCACATATGCCTACACTTAACATGATGTCCGGTCTAGATGCACAAAGATAAAGCAACGAACCAATCATAGAGCGGTAAAGAGATGGGTCAAACGGGATACCGTTGGTGTCTTCATTAAGAACAAGTTTGGTTGGCATGGGTGTCTTGCATGGACTAGCGTCGGTCATTCCGAACTTCTCAAGAAGGTCCTTGAGATATTTGGTTTGGGACACAAAAATTCCTTCTTGAAATTGTTGAATTTGAAATCCGAGAAAGAACTTCAATCCGCATTGAGTGACATCTCAAAGGTCTTGGTCATGGATGCCGCAAACTTCTTGCACAAATGAATGTTAGGAGAGCCAAAAATGATGTCATCTACATAGATTTGGCATAGGATCAAATCACCTTTTTCCCTCTTGGTAAAAAGAGTGGGATCGATCACCCCTCTCACAAAACCATCATCGAGTAGAAACTTTTTAAGATGATCATACCAAGCACGAGGTGCTTGTTTGAGGCCATACAAAGCCTTGTGAAGTTTATACACATAGTCTTTGTGATCAGGGTCAACGAAACCGGGTGGTTGTGATACATATACTTCCTCTAGTAGAGGACCGTTAAGAAAAGCACTCTTCACATCCATTTGATGTAAAGTAAAACCATTGAAAGCGGCATAAGCAAGTAAGATGCGAATAGACTCAAGACGAGCAACGGGAGCAAATGTCTCATCAAAGTCCAAACCTTCAACTTGTGAGTACCCTTGTGCCACTAACCTTGCCTTGTTTCTAATGATTACTCCATTCTCATCTTGCTTGTTCTTGAAGATCCATTTTGTACCAATGACATTATGTTCCTTGGTTGGTCTTTTGACTAGAGACCACACTTTGTTGCGTTCAAAACTGTTCAGCTCTTCTTCCATAGCAACGAGCCAATCGTTGTCCGTCAACGCATCTTGTACCTTGAGTGGCTCAACACTAGAGACAAACGAGAAGTGAGCACAAAAGTTTGTCAATTGTTTACGAGTGACTCTACCTTCCGAAATGCCGGTAAGAATTTGGTCAATGTCAACGCGACCGGCCACTCGAGGCATGATGGAGGTTAAAGTTTCACGAGGTTCAACTTCGTTTCCATCATCATCAACGTCTTCAACATATGGATCATTGATGTGCGGTGGAAGATCTTCTTCATGTTGCATTTGTTGAGGTTCACCATCATCATAAGGTTCATCATCATCAATTGTTGCATGTTCTTGTTCTTGCTCTTGATGATGATCTTGTTCTTGAACTTGATCATGGGGAGGGTCTTGTTCTTGTGTTTGAATAACGGGCTCCTCTTGAGCAATGGGATCTTGTGATGGTGTGGTTTGATTATGAGTGAAGCTCGCATCTTCTTCATCATCATCATGAGGTTCTTGTTCCATTGGAAGAAGACCACCAACACCCATGGTCAAAATGTCTTGAGAAGGATCTTCATCACCTACATCACATAGATCAACTTGCCCCTCATGGGAGCCATTAAATTCATCAAACATCACATCACAAGTTTCTACAACACATCCATTGGATTTGTTGTAGACTCTATAGGCGTGAGAGTTTGATCCATAACCAACAAATATACCCTCAATAGTTTTGGATTGGAATTTTCCTAACCACTCTCTTTTGTTGAGAATGAAACACTTACACCCGAATACACGGAAGTATTTGACGTTTGGCTTGTTACCGGTTAGGAGTTCATATGGGGTCTTTTCCAAGATCGTGCGAAGGAAGAGCCGGTTTGATGCATGGCATGCGGTGTTGAAGGCCTCGGCCCAAAAACTATGAGGAGACTTGTACTCATCCAACATGGACCTTGCCATTTCCACAAGTGTGCGGTTCTTCCTCTCGGCTACACCATTTTGTTGAGGGGTGTAGGGCGTGGAATATTGATGTTCAATCCCCTCATCACTGAGAAACTCTTCTAAGGTGTAGTTCTTGAACTCGGAGCCATTGTCACTTCTTATCGCCAAGATCTCTTTGTCGAACCTTCGTTGAGCTTGCTTGGAAAAATCAATGAAGGTGAACTTTGTCTCGTCCTTGGACTTGAGGAAGAACACCCATGAGTATCTTGAGTAATCATCAACAATGACAAGACCAAACTTCTTCCCACCAAGACTATCCCATGAAGGAGGCCCAAAAAGATCCACATGAAGGAGCTCCAATGGCCTTGAGGTTGATACGATATTCTTGGGTAGGTGCTTTGATTGATGTTGCTTCCCGGCTATGCATGCACTACATACACGATCTTTCTCAAAAGAGACATTGGTTAGTCCAAGAATGTGATCACCCTTTAAGAGATCTTGAAGATTTCTCATGCCGACATGAGCTAGCCGGCGATGCCATAGCCACCCCTTGTCGGCCTTGGCCATTAGACAAGTTGCATGGAATGTGCTCTCTTTCGAGAAATCAACCGTGTAAAGGTTGCCATCCAACTCTCCAACAAAAGCCACTTCAAGAGTATCTCTCTTAAAGACTTTCACATTCGTTAGTCCAAATAGTGTATCATAACCAACGGAAGCTAATTGACGAACAGAAAGCAAATGATATTTAAGGATTGGACAAGCATGACATTTGCAAGGGACAAGTCATTTGTGATAGCAACTTTGCCCAACCCACGAACCTTTCCTTTTGATCCTCCACCAAACACGATGCTCATAAATGGTTGAATTGCTTCCATGAAGTCATAGAGCAATTTGCTATCTCCGGTCATATGATTGGTGCATCCACTATCGATCACCCATTTGACTCCACCGGAGAAGGCAACCTACACACAATTCATGCCTTGGTTAGAGGCACCCATTTTGCAATGGGACCTCTCAAGTTAGTAACAAGGGTCTTAGGGACCCAAATAGAATAGAACCGAAAAGCATTACGAGGACCAACAAATTGAGCATAGACTTCCCCATCCTTTGTCTTACGAAGCACATAGGATGGAGGCATGAATTCCTTCGGCTTGTTGGGAGTGGGCATACCCCTAGTGGTCTTCCCACTCACAACCTTGTCAACTTTACCTCTTCCTTTCTCCTTGTTCCCTTCACGCACAAATGTCTCCTTGATAGGTGTGGTGTACTTTTGAGAAGACACTTTCTTCTTCCTTCTGCTTGGTTCAAACCCAAGCCCTTCCTTGGCAACCACTTCATTGTGGTGACTCAACACCTCATCAAGGTTCTTTTGTCCTTGGGCACAAGTCATGAGCCCTCTCTCAAGTTGAGCTTTTAGAGAGCGATTCTCCTCAAGAATAGATGCTAGATCACCACTAGAATTAGTAGTACAAGCATCAACATTTACAATAGGTGAGGAGTAAGCCTTTGCAAGAGTTTCAAGATAAGTACGTTTGAGTTTCTCAAAATTCTTTGTAAGGAGAGTGAGCTCTTCTTCCTTAGTCTTGAGAGACAAGGATAGAAGCTCACAATCCTTAGAAAGAGTAGCATGGGACTCTTCAAGCTTACTTTTATCATTCATCAACTCCTTGCAAGAGCTCTTAGCCTTTTTCAAGGAGGCAAGTTTCTTAGCATGCATATCAAGGTTTGCACCAATTTTTAAGCATAATTCATCATTTTGTGCTTCCTCATATTGGACTTTCCGCTCAAGGATCTCACATTTTTCCTTTTCCTCAGTAACGAGGGTTTCGAGTTCATTAATGGTGACGGTGTGCTTACTCACCATCTCCATAAGCATACGAAACATAGTGAGCTTCTTTCCTTTAAGGGAGCACATGAATTTATCAATTTTAGCAAACATGGGATCATTCATATCATCATCATCCTCAATGTCCTCCGCATCAAGATATTCATCACTAGGAGTAGGAGGATTTGAACGAGGGGTTACCTTAACCTTATTGGAAGAAGTTTGTTGCTCATCGTCCTCCATCGCGGTCTTCGCCATTAGGCACTTGTGAGCGTTGCCCTTGTAGTCTTTCATGTAGTTGTAGGTGACAACATCGCCACTCTTGTTGACTAACCTCAAAGTGTTTTGGGAATCTTGAGCTACTCCGGCAACACCACTAACATCATCGGGATCGGACTCTTCTTGAGCAACCATTGCCTTTCCATCTCTCTTCTTGAGCTTGGAGTTCAAGGGATTTGGCAACTTCTTCTTTACAAAGGTCTTGGGAAATCTCGGTCTATCTTCTCTCTTCTCATAGGGGCACTCATTTGAGAAGTGGTTGGTCTCTTC
Source organism: Thinopyrum elongatum (assembly GCA_011799875.1). Taxonomy (NCBI): domain Eukaryota; kingdom Viridiplantae; phylum Streptophyta; class Magnoliopsida; order Poales; family Poaceae; genus Thinopyrum; species Thinopyrum elongatum. The sequence goes on along the minus strand of CM022297.1, from coordinate 18,623,181 downwards.
ACAGTTGTAACAAGTTCTCACTTTCTTCTTTGGGAATCTTCCCTTGAATTTTCCCGCGTTAAACTTCTTGACAAAGAGGGCAATATCTTCATATGATGGGCTCTCATCTGAGTCAATCTCATCACCATCTTCATCATCATCATCTTCTTCTTCTTCTTCACTTTGCTCTTCCTCATACAGTTGCTTGGCCTTCAAAGCAAGATTAGTCTTCGGTGATGAGCTACCATGCATGGCAAGATGTTTTGTAGCATTAGCCTTGGATTCCTCAAACAATTGGAACGTGGAGATGATATCATCGGGAGACATTTCCTTGAATCCATATTGGTGCCTTATGTCCCACACCATTTGGTGATGATAAGGAGCAAGAGCATTGAGCAATTTGTCCACAAGAAACCGCTTGGTCAAGTTGAATCCATCTTGGGTCTTGTCACAATCTTAAGACTCAATGTCGGCGGCGAGAGTCATGAGGCGCTCAAGAAGATGCTTGGGGGATTCACCTTTTTCCATACAAAAATATTGCAATGCTCCTTTGGCAATTTCATATTGAGCAAGCCGGAGAGTGGAGGTACCGGTCTTGGTCATCACAATGCTATCCCACAATTCCTTGCCATTTGTGATGTGAATGTACGGCCTTTTCTGCTTGTCTGTCATGCCCTTCCTTATGAGCATGATCGCGGTGTCATTGAGATGCTTGTCATATGCTTCACCCGGCGTGAGATTCTTCGGGTTGACTGGGTTGTAGCCGTTCTCCATAATCTCCAGCATCTCATCGTTGGCAAACCTAAGATGGTCCTGCATTCCAACTCTCCACAAAGAAAAATCGGCAGTGTCATCAAGCAAAGGAGGCTTACCCCCAGGGTTATACTTTGGTTTCTCCACTTTAGATTTTGCATAAAGCCATGACACACCAGAGGCATCACTAGCAGGAGGTTGTTGGCCCAAGGGAGAATGATTCGCATTTGGCCCCGGAGCCACACTACCTGAATTACCAGGTGGTGTGGGATTCGAGGTTAATGCGGTCAACCTCAATTGGACCAAGGCCTCAATGGAGGCATCATGCTCCTCCTTCTGCTTAGCAAGGGCCCGTTCCAAATCCTCAGAAGTGAAGGACTTGGGCTCTTCCGAAGAGGAGCCATCCTTCACCTCAGGATTTGCAACCACGGGGGTCCCATCAGGGTTCATCTCGCTCTAGGGTGATTAAGCGACAAGAATAGAGCACGAGGCTCTGATACCAATTGAAAGGATCGAGATGGACCTAGAGAGGGGGTGAATAGGTACAATTACAAATTTTAATTGTTACTTAGCAAATTTAGGCGATAAAGCGGGATATGAGATTGAGCCTAACAAATGCAAAGGTGATTCTAGTGCTAAGCAAAGGGAGTAAATACAAACAAGTATTTAGATAGGCAAGCACAATATAATGCAAGTACAGACAAAGAGACAAATAACCACAAGTAGGGAGTTAGGGTTAGGAATAACCGCAACTCCGAGAGACGAGGATGTATGCCGATGTTCACTTCCTTGGAGGGAACCTACGTCACCGTTAGAGAGGTGGATGTTACCACGAAGGCACACCAATGCCACAAAGGCTCACCCTATTCTCCCCTTGAGGTATCACCACAAAGGCGATTCCCAACCACTAGTGGTAGACCTTGGGGTGGTCTCCAAACCCTCACAAACTTTCCGGGGGAAATCACAATGAACGATTCCTCACCGAAGAACTCCTACCGCCTAGGAGTCTCCAACCTCCAAGAGTAATAAGAACGATGGGGAAAAGCTCAAGACTTGCTCAAATCACAAATTCCTTTGGTCAAGAGAAGGGGAAGGAGTGGATCTATCACTTGATTGGAGAAACTCTCACAAACTCCCACAAATCGCTCCGGGATCTTGGATTTGGTGTATGTGGATGAGAGAGAGAGTGAAGAGTGTTCGTGGGTTAGCTCTAAGTGAATGGTCAACCCTCTCACGGGGTGGGAGAGAGTTATTTATACTACCACCCCATAAGTGGCCGTTGGAGCCACTTAAACTGCGCAGGTGTCGGACGTTCGACAGTTACCGGACGTCCGGTGTCTCACAAGACACCGGTCGTCCGACGCATCACCGGTCGTCCGACAATGCAAAGGTGAATGAATATGTGGTAGTCCATTGGTGATGTGGTGATATCCATCGGATATCCGGAACGTGCCGGTCATCCGATGCCTCAAGAGACACCGGACGTCCGACAGGGACCGGACGTCCGACATTTTGGCTCTGGTAGGAACTGATCGGATTTTCGGTAAGCACCGGAAATCCGATGTTTTGGCTCTGTACGTGATGCACCGGATTTCCGGTGAGTACCGGATGACCGGACGGTAATGAGTGACCGGACGTCTGACAGGTACCGGACGTCCGAGATAACAGAGACAAAATGACTGATGTGAGTGTAGAGAAAAACCGTGGATATTTGAGCAAGTCCTTCACGAGACCCAAAGTTCCCCTCTTAATAGTGCGGGATCCCTATACTCAAGATCAAACATAAAAAGGCCTAAGCTAGTTGTCTTGTTCCTTCGTTCTTGAGCAATATATATAAGTCCGTAGTCGTGATCCACACACGGTCCTGTGGGGACTAATCCTGAGATATACTTGACAAACAATATTAGTCCCCTATGTGCATATTGTCATCAACATCAAAATACGATTAAGAGCATGATTGCACTTTCAGCGACGTACCACCTCCGGCGGGGCCGGCTCCCTCGGCACCGAAAGTGGCCCACGCGAACGCCACCAATGGAGCTCCGGGTCGACGACGGGACCCGGGGCTGGGTTCCTCACCAAGCGGCGCGCCCCTGAAGGTAGCACCTCCCAGTGGAGCCCAGTCCCGGACATGGCTCCTCTGAAGCAGGGCGTCGTCGCGAACGGGTCGACGGCGAGGATGCGGGCCGGGCATCGTTGACGTCGATAACAAATTTTATATGCAAATGTAACATTTTTTAAATGATTGGATTGTGATTTCTTATATACGACGAAAATCTTTAGTCCCTGGCTATAAGAACAGGATTCAGAATCATAACGGATTCTCTAACCTTTAAGGGATTTAACAAAATGGCGCTATTCTATGATCAAACTTTGACATATGATCAAAATTTGACATATGATCAAATGTTGCATATGTCAAAATTCAAACTTTGGCATATGATCAAACTTTGATATATGATCTAATGTTGCATATGTCAAAATTCAAACTTTGACATATGTCAAAATTCATCTAATTAACATTTATATATCTAAAATTCATCAAACATTCCTATAACTAAAAGTATTAAAAACTAAAAAAACATTCATCTAAAAAACTCATCTAACATTTATATATATCTAAAAAATTCATCTAACACATTCATCTAAAAAATTCATCTAACATTCATCTAAAAAATAAAAAAACATTCATCTAACATTTATATATATCTAAAAAATTCATCTAACATCTTCATCTAAAAAATTCATCTAACATTCATCTAAAAAATTCATCTAACATTTATATAAAACAGAAAATAACTTGTGTGTGTGTGTGCGCGCGCGCGTGTGTGTGTGTGTGCGGCCATGGCGCGGCAGGGGCTCACATCGGCGAGGCGAGGCGAAGGGGGGCGGCAACGGGGACGGCGACGGGCGGCGATGGGGACGGCGACGGGCGGCGACGGGGACGGCGCGCGACGGGGCGGCGACGGCGTCGATCGGGGCAGGCGGCGTCGACGGAGAGGAAGAAACAGAGGAAGAAAGAGAGCGAAACTGAATTTTTTTTCAAGTGTTGGATATATAGGAGGGACCTTTAGTACCGGTTGGAGCCACCAACCGGTACTAAAGGTCTGTTTTGGCCAGGCTAAGCGGCAGGAAGCGCTGACCTTTATTACCGGTTGGTGGCTCCAACCGGTACTAAAGACCCCCCCCCCCTTTAGTCGTGGTTGGAGCCACCAACCGGTACTAAAGGTGGTGCGCTGCCACCCACAGTGCACGAAAGTTTAGTCCCACCTCGCCGAGCGAAGGGCAGCCGCACTGGTTTATAAACCCAGCCGCGGCTGCTCCTTCGAGCTCCTCCCCAAAGCAGGCTTCTGGGCCTAAAACTGTGCGCTGCCTTGTGGGCCTAGTAGGCCTAGCGGGCCTGCATCCTGGCCCAACTATAGGTTGGGTTTCTAGTCATATGCAGGTCGTTGTAGCCCAGTAGGCAGGCATTTTTTTTTGTTTTCTGCGTTATTTTTTTTTATTTCTGAGTTGTTTTTTGCTTTATTTAGAGTTTCTTTGTGAATATTTTTGCTTTAGGTAAAAAATATATAAACTTTCTGTTAGTGCCAGTTGTTTTCAAATTTGAATTATTTGAAATTTATGTGAATCACTAGTTTGTGAATAACTTTACTTTAAAAATAAATTTTTCAGTGATTATTTTTTCTTATGTTTAATATTAGTGTGTTTTATCATTATATTCAATTTGGTTATACTTAGGTTATTTAAAAAAATTAAATGCCTTTGTAACAGATGAGTTTTCGTCCGAAACCCTGATACTTCGAAAGAGATTGTCCATTTTATACATGAAGTGCACCCAGTTTTTGTCGTAACCCTCTCAACTTTTTAGCACATGCTATGTGGGTGAAATGATGATACAATGCCAACTTTCAACCTTTTTAGAGTTCATTTTGTAGTGCTTTTCAATTTCAGGGTCATTTAGCTCAAAAAAATCAGTAAATGAGCTGAAAAATAGCAAATGAAGTCAGAAAGGGTTGGAAATTGATGATGTGGCTTTGAATGGTGCATACTGAACGCACAAAAAGTCTAGAGTTGAAATAAGTTTAAAAAAATGAAATGCCTTTGTAACAGATGAGTTTTCGTCTGAAACCCTGATACTTCGAAAGAGATTGTCCATTTTGTACACGAAGTGCATCTAGTTTTTGCCGTAACCCTCTCAACTTTTTAGCACATGCTATGTGGGTGAAATGATGATACCATGCCAACTTTCAACCTTTTCGGAGTTCATTTTGTAGTGCTTTTCAATTTCAGGGTCATTTAGCTCAAAAAAATCAGTAAATGAGCTGAAAAATAGCAAATGAAGTCAGAAAGGGTTGGAAATTGATGGCGTGGCTTTAAATGGTGCATACTGAATGCACAAAAAGTCTGGAGTTGAAATAAGTTTCAAAAAATGAAATGCTTTTCTAACAGTTGAGTTTTCGTCCGAAAACCTGATACTTCGAAAGAGATTGTCCATTTTGTACATGAAGTGCATCCAGTTTTTGCCGTAACCCTCTCAACTTTTTAGCACATGCTATGTGGGTGAAATGATGATACCATGCCAACTTTCAACCTTTTCAGAGTTCATTTTGTAGTGCTTTTCAATTTCAGGGTCTTTTAGCTCAAAAAATTCAGTAAATGAGCTGAAAAATAGCAAATGAAGTCAGAAAGGGTTGGAAATTGATGACATGGCTTTGAATGGTGCATACTGGACGCACAAAAAGTTTGGAGTTGAAATAAGTTTAAAAAAATGAAATGCCTTTGTAACAGATGAGTTTTCGTCCGAAACCGTAATACTTCGAAAGAGATTGTCCATTTTGTACACGAAGTGCATCCAGTTTTTGCCGTAACCCTCTCTACTTTTTTGCACATGCTATGTGGGTGAAATGATGATACCATGCAAACTTTCAACCTTTTCAGAGTTCATTTGTAGTGCTTTTCAATTTCAAGGTCATTTAGCTCAAAAAAATCAGTAAATGCATGAAAAATAGCAAATGATGTCAGAAAGGGTTGAAAGTTGATGACGTGGCTTTGAATGGTGCATACAGAACACACAAAAAATCTGGAGTTTAAATAAGTTTAAAAAAATGAAATGCCTTTGTAACAGATGAGTTTTCGTCCGAAACCCTTATACTTCGAAAGAGATTGTCCATTTTGTACACGAAGTGCATCCATTTTTTGCCGTAACCCTCTAAACTTATTAGCATATGCTATGTGGGTAAAATGATGATACCATGCCAACTTTCAACCTTTTCAGAGTTCATTTGTAGTGCTTTTCAATTTCAGGGTCATTTAACTCAAAAAAATCAGTAAATGCATGAAAAATAGTAAATGATGCCAGAAAGGGTTGAAAGTTGATGACGTGGCTTTGAATGGTGCATACTGAATGAACAAAATATCTGGAGTTGTAATAAGTTTAAAAAAATGAATTGCCTTTGTAACAGATGAGTTTTCGTCCGAAACCCTAATACTTCGAAAGAGATTGTCCATTTTGTACACGAAGTGGATCCAGTTTTTGCCGTAACCCTCTCAACTTTTTAGCACATGCTATGTGGGCAAAATGACGATACCATGCCAACTTTCAACCTTTTCAGAGTTCATTTGTAGTGCTTTTCAATTTCATGGTCATTTTGCTCAGAAAAAAATCAGTAAATGAGCAGAAAAATAGCAAATGAAGTCAGAAAGGTACACGTTTGTCCGAAGCACAAAAGTACACGTTTCAAATGCCAAAACACATAATCACCGTAACTATTACAAAGATTCCCTACGGTTTGTCCAAAGTGGGACTTTCCAGATATATAAGTCCTGAAACTCACTAGAGAAGAAAGTGATGACAGTGAAGCCGGTCACATCCCAGAGTGGGATCTTTGGGTGTGAAACTTTTTCTTCGCGTGTGTCCCTTTGCGCCATAACCATGGACAATCTTCATCATTTAACTGGATGCTCGGGTCAATATTCACTGTGAAGGGAGCAATTTTGACAAACTTTTCATAATCTTCTGACACGTCTGTCTTGTCATCCACTCCCATGATGTTTCTTTTCCCTGAAAGAACCATGTGGCGCTTTGGCTCATCGTGTGATGTATTCGCTTCCTTATCTTTTCTTTTTCTCGGCCCGGTAGACATGTCCTTCACATAGAAAACCTGCGCCACATCATTGGCTAGGACGAATGGTTCGTCTGCGTACGCAAGATTGTTGAGATCCACTCTTGTCATTCCGTACTGCGGGTCTTCCGTTACCCCGCCTCATGTCATATTGACCCATTTGCACCGAAACAAAGGGACCTTCAAACCACGTCCATAGTCAAGTTCCCATATCTCCTCTATGTAACCATAATATGTGTCCTTTCCCCTCTTGGTTGCTGCATCAAAGCGGACACCACTGTTTTGGTTAGTGCTCTTCTTATCTTGGGCGATCGTGTAAAATGTATTCCCATTTATCTCGTACCCTTTGAAAGTCATTATATTCGAAGATGGTAACTGGGACAGCAAGTACATGTCATCTTCAACAGCGGTGTCATGCATGGCACGTGTCTGCAACCAACCGGCGAAAGTCCCCGTTTGTTCACGTGTAATCCAGTCGTCAGACTGCTCCGTGTGTTTGGAGCGTAGAATATTCTTGTGTTCCTCCATATACGGAGCCACCAAGGCGGAATTTTGTAGAACTGTGTAGTGTGCTTGAGTGAGAGAATGCCCGTCCATACATATTATTTGTTCCGGTCCTAGCGTGCCATTTCCACCCAGTCTGCCCTTATGCCGCGATTCAGGAACACCAATCGGCTTAAGGTCAGGAATAAAGTCAATACAAAACTCAATGACCTCCTCATTTTCATGGCCCTTGGAGATGCTTCCTTCTGGCCTAGCACGGTTATGAACATATTTCTTTAAGACTCCCATGAACCTCTCAAAGGGGAACATATTGTGTAGAAATACAGGACCCAGAACGTTAATCTCTTCGCATAGGTGAACTAGGACATGCGTCATGATGTTGAAGAACGATGGTGGGAACACCAACTCGAAACTGACAAGACATTGCACCAAATCATTCTCTAACCTTGCTATGCTTTCTGGATCGATTACCTTCTGAGAGATTGCATTGAGGAATGCACATAGCTTCACAATGGATAATCGAACTTTTTCCGGTAGAAGCCCCCTCAATGCAACCGGAAGCAGTTGCGTCATAATCACGTGGCAGTCATGAGACTTTAGGTTCTGGAACTTTTTCTCTGCCATATTTATTATTCCCTTTATATTCGACGAGAAGCCAGACGGTACCTTCATACTGAGCAAGCATTCAAAGAAGATTTCGTTCTCTTCTTTGGTAAGAGTGTAGCTGGCATGACCCTGATGTATGCCGTATTTTCCGTGCATACGTTGCTGGTCCTCCCGTGCCTCCGGTGTATCTTTCCCATACACGCCCAAGAAGCCAAGCAGGGTCACGCAAAGATTCTTCGTCACGTGCATCACGTCGATTGCAGAGTGGACCTCTAGGTCTTTCCAATAGGGCAGGTCCCAAAATATAGATTTCTTCTTCCACATGGGTGCGTGTCCGTCAGCGTCATTCGGAACAGATTGTCCGCCTGGACCCTTTCCAAATATTACCTTCAAATCCTTGACCATATCATGTACATCATCACCAGTACGGTGTCGAGGCTTCGTCCGGTGATCCGCCTCACCTTTGAAATGCTTGCCTTTCTTTCTTACGGGATGCCTGCTCGGAAGAAATTGACGATGTCCCAGGTACACATTCTTTTTACAATTATCCAAATATATACTGTCGGTATCATCCAAACAGTGCGTGCATGCGCGGTATCCCTTGTTTGTCTGTCCTGAAAGGTTACTGAGAGCAGGCCAATCAATGACGGTCACAAACAGCAACGCATGTAGGTCAAATTCTTCCTGTTTGTGCTCATCCCACGCACGTACACCTTTTCCATTCCACAGGTGTAAGAGTTCTTCAACTAATGGCCTTAGGTACACATCAATGTCGTTGCCGGGTTGCTTAGGGCCTTGGATGAGCACTGGCATCATAATGAACTTCCGCTTCATGCACACCAAGGAGGAAAGTTATACATATATAGAGTCACAGGACAGGTGCTGTGATTGCTGCTCTGCTCCCCAAAAGGATTAATGCCAACTGCGCTTAGACCAAACCATATGTTCCTTGCATCACCTGCAAAGTCCTCCCAGTACTTTCTCTCGATTTTTATCCACTACGACCCGTCAGCGGGTACTCTCAACTTCCCGTCTTTCTTACGGTCTTCTTTATGCCATCGCATCAACTTGGCATGCTCTTTGTTTTGGAACAAACGTTTCAACCGTGGTATTATAGGAGCATACCACATTACCTTGGCAGGAATCTTCTTCCTGGGGCGCTCGCCCTCAACATCACCAGCGTCATCACGGCTGATCTTATAGCGCAATGCACCGCATACCGGGCACGTGTTCAAATCCTCGTACTCATCGCAGTAGAGGATGCAGTCATTAGGGCATGCATGTATCTTCTGCACCTCTAATCCTAGAGGGCAGACAACCTTCTTTGCTTCGTACGTACTCTCGTGCAATTCGTTGTCCTTTGGAAGCATCTTCTTTAACATTATCAGCAACTTTCCAAATCCCTTGTCAGATACACCATTCTCTGCCTTCCATTGCAGCAATTCTAGTGTGGTGGCCAACTTTTTCTGGTCAGCTTCGCAATTCGGGTACAACAATTTCTTGTGATCCTCTAACATGCGCTGCAACTTCTTCTTCTCCTTTTCACTTGTGTAGTTTCTCTTTGCATCGGCAATGGCCCGACCTAGATCATCAGCAGGCTCATCTGATGCCTCTTCTTCAGCTTCTTCCCGCATTGCCGGCTCAGCTTCTTCCCCCATTGTTGTACCATCGTATTCAGGGAACCCATGGCCAGGATAGCTGTCGTCGTCCTCTTCTTCTTCATTGTCTTCCATCATAACCCCTCTTTCTTCGTGCTTGGTCCAAACATTATAGTGGGGCATGAAACCGGCCTCAAACAGGTGGACGTGAATGGTTTTTGACTTAGAGTAACTCCGATCATTCTTACAACCAGCACATGGACAATACATAAAACCATCCGCCCGCTTGTTTGCCTCAGCCGCAAGCAGAAAAGTTTGCACGCCATTACCGAACTGGGGAGAGCATCGGTCATCGTACATCCATTGCCGGCTCATCTTCATTACACAACACCGAATAGACCAAATTAATATAAGTTCATACATAAAGTTCATACAACACTTATTCTCATAAAACAAACATACAAATAACTCTCTAGCTAAAGCATTTAAATGCAACAACAAATGCGATCAAGATCGCAACTAAGGTAACAATTGATCCAACAGCATAATGATACCAAGCCTCACTATCAATGGCATATTTTCTAATCTTTCTAATCTTCAAGCGCATTTTCTCCATCTTGATCTTGTGATCATCGACGACATCGGCAACATGCAACTCCAATTCCATCTTCTCCCCCTCAATTCTTTTCAATTTTTCTTTCAAATACTCGTTTTCTCTTTCAACTAAATTTAACCTCTCGACAATAGGGTCGGTTGGAATTTCCGGTTCACATACCTCCTAGATAAAAATATCTATGTCAACTTGATGGGCATAATTTGTCATAAACACGAAATGCAACAAATAGTTATAAAAGAGAATATACCACATCCGAATCAAAACCCGGACGAGGCCCGATGGGGACGGATATCAAAACCATGGCACTAGGTATAACAAACAACGTACGGGTAAGATAATTATACAAGTAACTATATATCTAAATCACACAAACATGATTTTTTTTATATAAAAAAGATAAGAACAAGAGGCTCACCACAAGGTGGTGCCGGCGACGGGACGGTGCGGGCGATCGACAGTGGTTAGGATGGAGACGGGAAGGCACTAAGTAAACCACACCTACATATGCAAACTAAGAGTTATTTTGACCTCAAATTGCATATAAATCAAATACTACCACATATAATTCCTCCCAAAATAAAACCCACAAATCACTATACTTATAGAGCATTGCAAGAGCTAATCTAGCAATGAGAGATGAAAGGACAAAGTTGCCAACCTTTGTGATCACTTGGATGGATGGGGTGCCTTCAAATCTTCACAAATTTTGGCAAAAATTGAGTGTGAGCTCGAGAGGAAGAGGAAGAAAACAGAGGAGAGGAAAGGGGAAGAACAGAGCGCTCGGGCTCGACGAAGGGGTTTATATAGGATGACCTTTAGTACCGGTTCGTCTAACCAACCGGTACTAAAGGTTCATATCTAGTCCCGGTTCGTAACATGAACCGGTACTAATGGTGCTGGTGGGGCCCCAGCCTGACAACAGCCTGCCACCACCTCTTTAGTACCGGTCCATGGCATGAACCGGGACTAAAGGTTCGCCACGAACCGGTACTAATGAGCGCCGCCCGCCCAGCCGTTGGACCGGTACCATTAGTGCCGGTTCAGTTACAAACCGGGACTAATGTGCTTCACATTAGGCCCTTTTTCTACTAGTGTAGCTGGAATGTTCCTCCCCCCGCATCGTGCTATCCAATCCTTCATGAACATTTTTTTTCAAACTGTGTGAAATGTTGTTTACATTTCACAAATACTTTTCAAAAATTGATATGAGTAATTTTTAAATGGTGAAAATTTATTTTTAAATGGTAAGAACGTCTTTTAAAATTTCATGAAGCTTTTATAAATCTATGTGCATTTTTATATGTTATAAACATCTGATGAACATTTTTTCAAAAAATGTATGGAACACTTTCTAAAATTCTGACCATTTATTGTTGAATGGAAAGAATATTTTCTTTAAATGTCATGAATGTTTTTTCTAAATGATTCACATTCTTCAATATATCATGAACATTTTTGTTGGCTGTGGAAAGACTGGTTTAAAGTGCATGAACAAATGTATAGTAATGCTAATTGTTTTTGTTACATTTTAGTAAAAAAATCTAGAAGTGGTAATATTGTATTAAAAATGTTCACTGTGTATATAAAATATGTCCTTCATTTAAAAAAAATCATTGTGTAATATAAAAAACAGTTGGTGAAAAACATATAAATAACACTCGAAGCTCTTGAGGTAGACAACAACGTGAAAACTTGATGGTAGGGTTCACCATTTCCACTACAACAGAGGTGAAACAGTGGACAAAGGCAAAGGCAAATTAGTCTTAGTGCCGATGAAGACAATGATTGATGATGACCATGATATGCCGTTCTTGACCTGCCATTTGTACTGAATATTTTCTAGCATTTTGTACCTTGTATGTTTTTCTATCTTCTATTTCTATTGAACATGAATTTGTTGTTGTTGGATTATTAGTATCGGTCTGGCCATTCAAGAGGCAGCTGCTTATGTTGTAACTGGATAGCTTTGACATGAATTCTTTCGTAATTCGTAACTATGCTTTTTATGGGTGGAGAGCCAATGTTAAGTCCATGTGGGAGCTTTCCCGTGAATGCTTTGTATGCTAATTATTTCTTATTTAAGGTCAGTGCTTCATGAGTTTTTTCGTGAGTTTTTACGGGGAGTCGGAGACAAATTTCTAGATATTGTAAATCAAATAGTAGCATCGTTGTGTTTGCCCATTCTATCCAGATGCCAAGGCATGTGCATGTGCCAATTTCCTGTCCTTTCGTTTGTGTTGTACAAATGGATGCCTAAGCCTTTCTACTGAATTACTTAGATATATATGAGAAATGATGTTGTACCATGCTCGGGATATCCCATGCATGTATCCGCCGGCCATTGTTACTTTGAGGTTCGTGCAACAAATTTTGTTTTCTTTAGATTTACATATTTCATTGGTATTTTTCTCATTAATTTCACAGCCATTTATTTGGTGGGTGGTAATATTTGAGATAGCATATGCGTAGGAGCCCTGCTATCTTGACCGTCCATACTCATCGGATCCTCGACGTGCCTACCAGAGTCACCAGAGGGTATTGGGAGCTCATATGGGCACTGTTTCCCTCGTGAGTTGTCGCCGAAACACACAGACACAAGAGATAAGAACAAAATCCATGCAAACTCAGATAGGGACACTGTACCGCACACACGTTCATTTCATCCCCCTGCGGGCAATGGTTGTCTCCTGTGGTAGCATAGCAGGGAATTTTGTGTACACATGGCCAAGTGGGATGAGTGGTGTGGGTCGCGTGGGAAGAAAACGAGCATGCGATAATGGAGGCGGTTGTTTTGTGCCGGAAACAAGATGCACATTTTCTGATCTTCCTTTCTCCTTTTATTCACAGTGATTCACTCATTTTCCATCACAAATTTTCAACCGTTGCCATGCGTAGATTAGGCATAGACGATACACATGCGAGCCGTGCTATTCACCCATTCATGCAGAACCATGTGTGCAAACAAGAAACATGACCGATTTCAAGTTCGTTTGTCATTTGCTTTTTTGGGTATATATTGGTAACCGGGTTGCAGGAAACAAACAAAATATTGCAGGACCTAGGACAGAAACAACTGGAGCAAACAGCCTACGAAAGCCTACTATGTCTGTGTTGTTGTTGTCTGCTAATGGCGAAGCTTAATTTCTTTGGTCGTCGCTTATCTCGAGACCCATGATCGTTTACCAACGACCAGGATAATGGAGTCCCTACACATATCCTCCATAAATCCGCGTCCCCCCACCCCCCCCCCCCCCCCCCCCCCCACCCCCACCACACTGCACCCCATTGTTTCTTTGGAGGCTTGGTAGCCGCAATATAGTGGCATGTTGATTGAGTAGGAAATGATAATTGCTGCATGTTTGGTGTCCAATGTAATCGACGTTATGGCATATGTTATAGTCATGGTTGGCAGTATGGTTGATGATAGCCATGATATTAGAAAACTATGATGTATTCTTGGATTTATTTTGTTTTTAGTTTCGCCAAATTTCTCTTCGGTTTCATAAGAAAGGTGGATTGCGTATGTGCTGGAGCAGGTCTTGCTGACAGCTCGACTGGACTGGCTGGCTTTTTTCCTAAAGTTTTGGATTTGATTGTTCCATATTTGAAGATAAATTCATGCCGTGATACCTGCACGAAGGCTGGTGGTCTGCATTGCTTCCATATTTGTAGGTGATGGCACCTCTCTTTATGTCTCCAATTTATGTGTTTAGGGTGTTGCTGTGTGAGGTTGCATATCAAAACCATGTTGGAGAGTTCTAGAGGCATGGTTGTCAAGCGATGCGTAGGTATTACCCAGAATTGCTAGAAATTAGGCTGGAATACATCTGTCTTGAATTGTTGATCATCGGCTCAAAGCTTGGTTTACGAATGGACATAAGCTCCAGAGATTGGACATGTGCCCCAAACCTACTGCAAGATTAGATACCTCCGGAGTTTGCTTAATTAGTGCTTCGCCATGGCTCCTATTTGATTGCAGACAATTATCTTTTTGCTTATTTTTCCCGTTGTGATAGTTTGTGTCAGGTGCTGGCCAGCTCCAATAAGATACCACGTGTTACGTCAACAAGGTCTGAGTTTCTCTTCTGTCAACCTTTTTTTTTTGTGTGTGTCGTGATCTTCAGTTAAAATGTAATATACTAGGTGATTTTCCCACGCGTTGCGGCCAGAATAAAGATTAATTTCAGATGTACTATGTATGAAGAAAATGATCTAAATCAAGAGCTACTATTATTAATGTAGAAATGTTGCATACTTGCACTATTTGCGAACAAAGAGTATGCATGTGGTTTGCATGCGGTTGCAAAATAGTGTTAGTGGATGCTGACATGGCACAGTTGGTGAGATGGGAGGCCGCATGTTGAGAGAATTATACTTATTGGGGATCAACTATTTAATAATAGTATATAGTATATTCCCCCTTGGTAATATATTAAGCTCTCTTTCTTCCCAAAAAAAAAGATATTCGGCATTGCTGAATTGTGAGCTGTTATATACGCACATGGTAATTATGCTACTTATTAGCTTGATGTTAATTTCGTTGAGTTGTGTATGAGACCTATTTACCTTACTGCTTATTGTAATTTGATGTTTCAAATTGTATGCAAGATACATTTGCAGTAGTTCTTAATTATACGCAACCTGTGAACAGAGGAGAGTTTAATTGAGTAGCTCCAGTTTTACTGGGCGCAGCGAAGCGCGCCATTCCATGTAGTGCATCTTACGTCTAGCTAGCTCCCTAGCAAAGAAGTACGTTGCATGCCAATGCCATGAGAAAAGTGTGCACGAGCTCATACATGTGAGTCTCCCACGTGCATGGACCATATGAGAAAGTATATAATGCACTGGGTATTTGATGTTACCGTTGCACCTAATTTATACTCCTTCCAGTCCTAAATATAAGTCTTCTTAGAGATTTCAATAAGGACAACATAAGAATATTTTAGAGGATAGATTCACTCATTTTGCTTTGTATATAGTCTGCATTAGAATCTCTAAAAAGACATATATTTAGGAACGGAAGGAGTATGTGGTGAGCTAGCCTCCAAACGAGTCCATATCGGCAAAAACGATGAATTTTGGCGTCTTCCCTCCAGCAGTATATCGACTTCTGTCAAACGCAGAAGTCACCCCAGGACCCCAAAACAGTGAGCTATAAGCCACACAACAGGCCCGAATCAGCAAAATGATGTGTTTTGGCGACCTCCCTCTATTCATGGTTCAAGGATTCTTGAACATGGAAAGCGCTCCAGGACCCAAAATGGTGAGCTTATAGCTAGGCCAAAAAAGGGGCCCAAATCGGCAAAAACAACATGTTTTGGTGACCTCCCCCTATCCGCGGTTCAAGGTTTGTCGAACTTGAAAGTCACACAGAAACTCCAAAATGGTGAGTGATAGTTCATGAAATGAGCCCGGCAAAAACGGCATGTTTTGGTGACCTCCCTCTCCGCGGTTTTTCGAATGTGAAACGCCCCGGGAACCCAAAACGGTGAGTTCAAGGACAAGAAAAGAGATTGAAACAAAAAAAAACAGTAAGTTTTGGTGACCTCACTCTTTTCGTAGTTCGAGTTTTTTCAAATGTAGAAATCACCCGAGATCCCATAATGGTGAGCTTATAGGCTACGAAACGGGCCTGAATCAGCAAAAATGACGCGTTTTGGTGACCTCCCTCTAGCATTGGTTCGAGGTTTGTTTAACATGAAAATCACACTGGGAACCCAAAACGGTGAGCTATGGGCCCATGAAACGGTTCCAAATTGACAAGAAATGTGAGTTTTGGCAGCTTCCCTCTATTAGTTGTTTGAGGGTTGCCGAACATGATAATCTCCCGGGACCCCAAAACGGTGAGCTATAGGCCACGAAATGGGTCTGAGTCAGGCAAAAACATCGAGTTTTGGCATCCTCCCTCTAACCGTATATTGAGGTTTGCGAGCTGTAGTATTTTCTTTGCTAGAGGGCCTCATGCGGCGGCACACCACGATCATTCTACGGTGGTATAAACTGCCTTCTCCTGTTTAGTTCTGGCCCGTGACTGCAAATATTTTTCCTTCTTATTGCATTCTGTAGTCTTACAATAAAAAATGCAATGTGCATTAAAACCGAGAACAACCATTACAATCAAAATAGATGATCAGAACAGAGAAGTCATACAAAAGCACATGGCCACAACTCTGTGTTCAGTGCCACAGATCTGCCTTCTGCCCCATCTTGTTTCCAGAATTCAGGATTAAATCACCAGGACCAGATTCTTTGTGATGCGCCCACAGGCATGGCATTCTGGTATGGCTTCACCTTGGCATTTCCCTGAACAAAATCCTGTCCATCATCATGGTCTGGATCAGGTTCAGCTTGTAGATGTAACACAAGTCTATTATGGGAACTCTTTGAATTTCTCTCCATCAACGCTTTCAAGAGCAGCCGCTAACAACACAAGGACAATTGCTAGCCAAACTGCAGGTGACCGGCAACATCACCGCTCGTCTGGCTCCCGGAAAAAAGATTTTTCGGCCCCTCAGCACATGACCTCTTGACTTGGTCCAGTCCAAGGAAGCAGCTTCCTCATTCAACTGAATAGATAATAAATGTATCATGAGAATCGCAGAAAAATGAAACTGAAGAGATAACAACCAAACAGAAAATCATAAGTATATAAAAAAACTGCTTATTAAGAGCAAAAAACGTTGGCATCATGACCAGAGTACACCATATGTGCCTGAAATAAATAATTATTGGTACGGACTAGAAAATGCAAGCTTGTAATTATAGCGAAAAAGATGATCTGCACAAGAAATTTCTACCTAATGAGATTAACAAATAACCTTCCAACTTCACCAAAGAAAGGAGATTTACCTTATGAGAAAATATTTGTATGCGCGCTGTGGAAAAGAAAAACAGTTCATATTCACCTTATCAAAGCCTAGAATGCACTTCGGACTAACACCTACATATCCTACTGGTGTCATTTCAGCACAACATTAGAATCATAGATGCCATGTGTTATGACCGGGGTCACTTATAGCCGGAGGAGGCTCAATGGCGCGACTAGTTAGGGGCTTGACCCAACTAATCTTTATTTTTATTCGCTCATCGAGGATTATATAAACTCTTGTAAGGACACGTTTTGGAATTAAGCAATAAGTCATAACTATTGTCCGGCTCCCTTCAGGAGCCGGAACCCTAAAACCCTAGCCGCCCATGCGCCATCTCCTCCTCGGCCACGCGACCATGGCGCCGACGCACCGTCGCTCGCGCCCTTCGCCTCGCCATCTTCCCTTCCACTCCTACAACTTGAGGGCTAGGCCTGGTAGGATCACATCTCCTATCAATCCGGTATCAGTTGTCTTGGGATCGGTCATGTCTACACCTCTGCCCACTGCCACCCTCCCGCTGCCGACCACCACCACGCCGCCGGCGACCTCCGTGGTGAGCGCGCCGTCCCTATCGGGACCAATGTCCTCCGCCACCTGGACGCCACCGATCGCCACCCCCGCCGTCTTCACACAGGAGGAGATGTCGGCTGCCCTCCGCGATCTCACCCAGGCGGTCTCGGGCTTCCGCACGTTCCTCGCGGGCCCCTATGGACCGCCGTCGCCGGTGCCCTTCACCACCGCGTCGCCACAGCAGCAGCTGCCTCCCTGGGCGGCCTCCGCGGCCCCCGCCATGCAGCAGCCGCCACCCACGGTGCACCCAGGCGCCTCCACCGTGCAGCAGCAGCAGCAACTGTTGCAGCCGCAGCCGCCGAGGACCGCAGCCCTGGGCATCCCGACGACGGCCCCGGCGTGCCCATCCACCAGGTCCGTTTCACCCCGTCGCCATCCCCGTTACCGGCCAGGCTCGCCGGGTCCCTCGAGCCGGTCTACACGATGACCTCGGGCAGGTCGTACGTGCCGCCACCGCCGGCGACGCTCCCGGCCATGTAGCTTGGCGGGACTTCGGGCTCAGCCGGGCCCTATGCAGGCGTCGACGGGCCCCTGTTCTAGGGCGGGCCGCTGATGCCCACCTACTCGGCTCCGTCGTCCTCGCTGCTCCGCGCCGACGAGGCGTACCCCTCCGTCGTCCACGGCCAGACTCCGCCGCGCTTCTCCAAGCTCGAGTTCTCCACCTACGAGGGCACCGTGGACCCACCGAATTGGTTCAACCAGTGCGACCAGTTTTTTAGGGGGCAACGTACGCTCGCGTCCGACCACACCTGGATCGCTTCCTATCACCTCCGGGGCGCCGCACAGACGTGGTATTACGCCCTCGAGCAGGATGAGGGCGGCATGCCCCCATGGGAGCGTTTCCGCGAGCTTTGCCTCTTACGCTTCGGGCCGCCGATACGCGGGAGCCGGTTGGCGGAGCTTGGGCGCCTACCTTTCACCTCAACTGTGCAAGACTTCGCCGACCGCTTCCAGGCCCTGGCATGCCACGCGCCCTGCGTCACGGCTCGCTAGCGGGCCGAGCTTTTCGTCGGGGGTCTGCCAGATCATATTCGTGTGGACGTGGAGATGCGAGGACCACATGACCTCCAGCCGGCCATGTACTATGCCCGCGCCTTCGAGCGCCGTGCGGTGGCCATGCAGCAGGCGTCACCATACCGGGGCGTCCGTCAGCCCTCCCGGCCGCCACCGACACCACCAGCGCCGGGGCGTCTAGCCCAGGCCCCCGCGGCGCCCAACGCCCCGGCCGCGACGGGCCCCTTCCGTCGGCTCACCCCGGCCGACCAGCTCGAGCGCCGTCGTCAGGGGCTGCGCTACAACTGCGATGAGCCCTACGTCCCGGGCCACGTTTGCCCGCGCCTGTTCTACTTGGAGGCCGCGGACTACGTCGAGGAGGACGCCGCCGCCGCCGGGCTCGGCGACCCGATCGCCTCGATTGCCGACGAGGTTCCTCCAGGGCCAGCCCAGCCGAACGCCCTCGTCGTCTCCTTCCATGCACTCGCGGGCATCCGGACGGAGAAGACTATGCTGTTGCCGGTGACGATAAACGGCGAGCGGTTCCTCGCACTCTTGGATACGGGCTCCACCCATAACTTCCTGCCCGGGGCCACCATGTACCGCCTGGCGCTACAGCCGACCGGCAGGGAGCAGCTGCACGTTACCGTGGCTAATGGTGACCGTCTCCCCTGCCAGGGTATTGCTCGGCATGTCCCCATCATCATCGCCGACGAGCACTTCACCGTCACCTGCGTCGGCATCGACTTGGGCTGCTTCGATTTCATCCTCGGCGTCGACTTCCTACGGAATCTGGGTCCCATCCTCTGGGGCTTCGACGCCCTGACGATGATTTTCTGGCGCCTGGCTCGCCGCGTTCGGTGGGAGGGCGTAGGGGGCGCCTCCTCGGTGGCTCCTCAGCCCCAGTTGACGGCGGCCGCCATCGACGCTGAGCATCCCCTGTTGGCTAGCCTGTTGCAGTAGCACAGTGACCTCTTCGACGAGCCACAGGGCCTTCCGCCAGTCCAGCCGTACGACCACCGCATCCACCTGCTGCCGGACACAGCTCCCGTCGCCGTACGGCCGTATCGCTACCCCCAGCTGCAGAAGGATGAGCTAGAGCGACAGTGTGCGGTCATGCTCGCCCAGGGCATCATCCGGATCTCAACATCACCATTCTCCGCGCCGGTGCTCCTCGTGCGCAAGGCCGATGGTTCATGGCGTTTCTGCATCGACTACCGCGCTCTCAACGCCCTGACGTCCAAGGACAAATTTCCTATCCCCGTCGTGGATGAACTCCTGGACGAGCTACACGGGGCACGCTTCTTCACCAAGCTCGACCTCCGTTCGGGATATCACCAGGTACTGATGCACCCGGACGATGTCGTGAAGACGGCCTTCCGCACTCATCACGGCCACTTCGAGTTTTTGGTGATGTCCATTGGCCTCTCCAATGCCCCGGCGACATTCCAGGCGTTGATGAATGACGTGCTCCGCCCCTACTTGCATCGGTTTGTGCTCGTTTTCTTTGATGACATTCTTATCTACAGCTCATCGTGGGCGGAGCACCTGCATCATGTGGCCATCGTCTTCAACGAGATTCGAGCGCACCATCTGCACCTTAAGCACTCGAAGTGTTTGTTCGGCACGACATCTGTCGCTTATCTCGGCCACGTCATCTCGGCGGAGGGTGTCGCTATGGATGCCGACAAGGTCACGGCGGTCACGGCCTGGCCAACACCACACTCACCGCTGGCCCTCCGCGGCTTCTTGGGCCTCGTGGGCTACTACCGGGAGTTCATCTGGGAGTTCGGCCTCATCGCGGCCCCACTCATGCATCTGCTGCGCCGCGACGCCTTTGCCTGGGATACTGAGGCGACCGAGGCGTTTCAGACCCTCAAGCAGGCCCTCACGACAGGGCTGGTCCTCCAGATGCCTGACTTCCACAAGCTGTTCATGGTGGACTGCGACGCCTCGGGCGTGGGGTTCGGCGCCGTCCTCCATCAGGGTGATGGGCCGCTCGCGTTCTTCAGCAGGCCCTTCGCCGCGCGCCATCACAAGCTCGTGGCCTATGAGAGGGAGCTCATCGGCTTGGTGCGGGTTGTGCGTCACTGGCGGCCGTATCTTTGGGGGCGACCGTTCCGTATTCGCATGGATCACTACAGCCTCAAGTTCTTGTTAGACCAATGCCTCTCCACCGTGCCACAGCATCAGTGGATCAGCAAGCTCTTTGGCTTCGACTTCACCATCGAGTACCGTCTGGGCCGCCTCAACATCGTGGCTGACGCACTGTCCCGCCGCGACGCCGACCACGACACGGGCGACATCGACGCCGCAGGGGCGGTCCTCTGCATCCGCTCGGGGCCCTCCTTCGCCTTCATCAACGACATCCACCGCGCCACCGCGAGCGCCGTGGACGCCCTTCACATCCGTCAGCGCCTCGAGGCCGGCGACCTGGAGGAGACGTGGCGCCTGGATGATGGCCTGCTCCTGCACGGGCGCCGGCTCTTCGTGCCGGATCACGGCGACCTTCGTCACCAGGCCTTGCTGCTGGCCCACTCGGCCAGCCACAAGGGTGTGCAGAAGACCCTCCACTGTCTCCGTGCAGACTTCTACATCCCCGGCGACCATGCGCTAGTGCGAGGCTGGGTGCGGTCTTGCGTGACGTGCCAGTGCAATAAGACGGAGACACTACAGCCGGCGGGGCTGCTACAGCCCCTTGAGGTGCCTTCTCAGGTTTGGGCCGACATCTCCATGGACTTCATCGAGGGCCTTCCCAAGGTGGGCAGCAAGTCCGTCATCCTTACGGTGGTCGACCGCTTCTCTAAGTATGCGCACTTCATCGCGCTCGGCCATCCCTACACCGCCGCCTCCGTGGCGCGGGCCCTCTTCGACGGCATCGTCCGCCTCCACGGGTTCCCCTCTTTGATCGTCAGCGACCGTGACCCGGTGTTCACTGGTCATGTCTGGCGCGATCTTTTTCGGATGGCGGGCGTGAAACTGCGCCTGAGTACGGCATTCCACCCCCAGACGGACGGCCAATCTGAGGTGGTCAACAAGGTGATTGCTATGTATTTGCGCTGTCTTACAGGTGATCGTCCACGTGCTTGGGTGGACTGGCTGGCTTGGGCGCAGTACTGCTACAACACCTCCTACCACTCCGCCCTGCTCGCCATGCCCTTCGAGGTGGTCTACGGCCGTCCTTCCCCACCCATCTTGCCGTTTCAGCCTGGGACGGCCCGGTCAGAGGCGGCAAGCGACCTTCTCCGCAACAGGGATGAGATCCTTGCCGAGGTGCGCCAGCGTCTTCTCCAGGCCCAGCAGCTGTCCAAGAAATACTACGACGCCCACCACCGCGAGGCGGAGTTTGCGGTGGGCGACTGGGTGTGGCTGCGGCTCCTTCACCGCACCACGTAGTCACTGGACCCGCGCGCTAAGCGCAAGCTGGGCCCTCACTACGCCGGACCGTTTCCTGTGTTGGAACGCATTGGCAAGGTGGCATACCGCCTTCAGCTTCCGCCTGGCGCATGCATCTATGACGTCTTCCATGTGGGCTTGCTGAAGCCTTTCTGCGGTGAACCGCCGATGGCCACACCGACGCTTCCCCCAACCTCCGATGGACGTCTCCTTCCGGGTCCAGAGAAGGTGTTGAAGGTCCAGCAGAGCTGAGTTGTTTGGCGTTTGTTGGTCCAGTGGCAAGGCCTTCCGGAGGACGACGCCACTTAGGAGCAGCTCAAGGAATTCCGCCAGCACTTTCTAGACTTTCAGCTCGAGGATGAGCTGTTTACGCAGGCGGGGAGAGATGTTATGACCGGTGTCACTTATAGCCGGAGGAGGCCCAATGGCGCGACTAGTTAGGGGCTTGGCCCAACTTATCTTTATTTTTATTCGCTCATCGAGGATTATATAAACTCTTGTAAGGATACGTTTTGGAATTAAGCAATAAGTCATAACTATTGCCCAGCTCCCTTCAGGAGCCGGAACCCTAAAACCCTAGCCGCCCCTGTGCCCTCTCCTCCTCGGCCGCGCGACCACGGCGCCGACGCGCTGTCGCTCGCGCCCTTCGCCTCGCCATCTTCCCTTCCACCCCTACAACTTGAGGGCTAGGCCTGGTAGGATCACAGCTCCTATCACCATGATTGGCTTATCCAGGATTATACAAATCACACAGAAATTTGAAAATACCTAAAAATTATACAGCTTATGTTGTCTCTTGGTCATATCCACCGACAACTTTCAGATCTGTTATCTTCCTCCTCACCCAACTGCAGCAACAGTTGCAGTTTGATTGTGCACACTTTTAAAACAATTATTTCACTAGAAATTCTCAAGTTCCCATCCCAGGTCTGACAAGAATGAAACATACACATATCTCGATCATGGTATTAACCTAAGCTTAAATTCACCAACCCTCATGGCACTGGCTTCAATGAGCATGCCAGGCTGGCAGAATAGGGAAATGGCAACACAGAGAACCGCAAAGTAATAGCACTCTGTTTTTTAGAGAATCATCAATACAATGCTAGACGTAATTTGGCAATCCTAAATAAGTAACAGCAAGGGAGCTTCCGTCTATATCTCCTCCAGTCCATTGCTACAACTGGACGTATATATGTCAAGAACCCTCATGACATGCTGCTTGTCAGGCAGTGTTCAGCCAACAATGCAATGGCCTGAATGATCATGGTATTAACCTAATAAACCCAAAAAAAAACATCTCACTTGTATGAGGGTTATATCCTACAAATACAAATTCCACATATATACAGAAGCTCCCTAGAAAGACAAACAAAAGTATGACTACAGAAATACGACAAACGTTGTAAGCTGCAGTTCAACCCATGTTTGTTTTTTTGCGGGATAGTTCAACCCCTGTTAGACTGGTACTAGAAGCTCACCTTTAGTCCCGGTTTGTGTCATGCACCGGGACTAAAGGTTTTCCTATATAAACCCTTCGTCCAGCCCGCGATCGAGCTCTCTGTTCTTCCCCTTTCCTCTCCTCTCTGTTCTTCCCCAAAGCTCAAGCTCATCCTTTATTTTGTCCAAAATTTGTCAAGATTTGAAGGTCCCCCATCCATCCAAGTGATCACAAAGGTTAGCAACTTTGTCCTTTTATCTCTTGCAATGCTCTATAAGTATAGTGATTTGTGGGTTTTAATTTGGGAGTAATTATATGTGGTAGTTTATTTGATTTATATGCAATTTGAGCTCAAATTAACTATTAGTTTGCATATATAGGTGTGGTTTACTTTGTGCCTTCCAGTCCCCGTCTTAACCATCGTCGATCGCCCGCACCGTCCCGTCGCCGGCACCACCTTGGTGAGCCTCTTGTTCTTATCTTTTTTATAAAAAAAAATCATGTTTGTGTGATTTAGATATATAATTACTTGTATAATTTTCTTACCCGTACGTTGTTTGTTATACATAGTGGCATGGTTTTGATATCCGTCCCCATCGGCCCTCGTCCGGTTTATGATTCGGATGTGGTATATTCTCTTTTATAACTATTTGTTGCATTTCGTGTTTATGACAAATTATGCCCGTCAAGTTGACATAGATATTTTTATCTAGGAGGTATGTGAACCGGAAATTCCAACCGACCCTCTTATCGAGAGGTTAAATTTAGTTGAAAAAGAAAACAAGTATTTGAAAGAAAAATTGAAAAGAATTGAAGAAGAGAAGATGAAACTAGAGTTGTATGTTGCCGATGTCGTCGATGATCACAAGATCAAGATGGAGAAAATGCGCTTGAAGATTAGAATGATTAGAAAGATTAGAAAATATGCCATTGATAGTGAGGCTTGGTATTATTTTGCTGTTGGATCAATTGTTACCTTAGATGCGATCTTGATCGCATTTGTTGTTGCATTTAAATGCTTTAGCTAGAGAGTTTGTATGTTTTTTTATGAAAATAAGTGTGTATGAACTTTATGTACGAACTTGTATTAATTTGGTCTTTTCGGTGTTGTGTAATGAAGATGAGGTGGCAATGGATGTACGATGACCGATGCTCTCCCCAGTTCGTTAAAGGCGTGCATATTTTCTGATTGTGGCTGAGGCAAACAAGCGGGCGGATGGTTTTATGTGTTGTCCATGTGCTGTCTGTAAGAAGGATCAGAATTACTCTAAGTCAAGAACCATTCACGTACACCTGTTTGAGTCCGGTTTCATGCCCCACTATAATGTTTGGACCAAGCACTGAGAAAGAGGGGTTATGATGGAAGACAATGAAGAAGAAGAGGACGACGACAGCTATCCTGGCCATGGGTTCCCAGAATACGATGGTACAACAATGGGGAAAGAAGCTGAGCTGGCAATGCAGGAAGAAGCTGAAGAAGAGGCATCAGATGAGCCCGCTGATGATCTTGGTCGGGCCATTGCCGATGCAAAGAGAAACTGCGCAAGTGAAAAGGAGAAGCTGAAGTTGCAGCGCATGTTAGAGGATCACAAGAAATTGTTGTACCCAAATTGCGAAGCTAACAAGAAAAAGCTGGGCACCACACTGGAATTGCTGCAATGGAAGGCAGAGAATGGTGTATCTAACAAGGGATTTGAAAAGTTGCTGATAATGTTAAATAAGATGCTTCCAAAGGACAACGAATTGCCCGACAGTACGTACGAAGCAAAGAAGGCTATCTGCCCTCTAGGATTAGAGGTGCAGAAGATACATGCATGCCCTAATGACTGCATCCTCTACCGTGGTGAGTACGAGGATTTGAATGCATGCCCGGTATGCGGTGCAATGCGCTATAAGATCAGCCGCGATGACCCTGGTAATGTTGAGGGCGAGCGCCCCAGGAAGAAGATTCCTGCCAAGGTTATGTGGTATGCTCCTATAATACCACAGTTGAAACGTTTATTCCAAAACAAAGAGCATGACGAGTTAATGCGATGGCACAGAGAAGACCGTAAGAAAGATGGGAAGTTGAGAGTACCTGCTGACGGGTCGTAGTGAAGAAAAATCAAGAGAAAGTGGCGGGACTTTGCAGATGACGCAAGGAACGTATGGTTTGGTCTAAGTGCAGATGGCATTAATCCTTTTGGGGAGCAGAGCAGCAATCATAGCACCATGCCTGTGACTCTATGTATGTATAACCTTTCTCCTTGGTTGTGCATCAAGTGGAAGTACATTATGATGCCAGTGCTCATCCAAGGCCCTAAGAAACCCGGCAACGACATTGATGTGTACCTAAGGCCATTAGTTGAAGAACTCTTACAGCTATGGAATGAAAATGGTGTACGTGTGTGGGATGAGCACGGACAGGAGGAATTTGACCTACATGCGTTGCTGTTTGTGACCATCAATGATTGGCCTGCTCTCAGTAACCTTTCAGGACAGACAAACAAGGGATACCGCGCATGCACGCACTGTTTGGGTGATACCGACAGTATATATTTGGATAATTGTAAGAAGAATGTGTACCTGGGACATCGTCGATTTCTTCTGAGTAGGCATCCCGTAAGAAAGAAAGGCAAGCATTTCAAAGATGAGGCAGATCACCGGACACTAGTAGAAAAAGGCCCATTTGTCCCGGTTCCAGTGGCCCATTTGTCCCGGTTCTGGAACCGGGACTAAAGGGTCGGGACTAAAGCCCAATACCTTTAGTCCCGGTTCGCCTACAAACCGGGACAGATGGGGCTCCACGTGGCTGCTGCGGCTTGCCCAAGCAGGAGGGCCTTTTGTCCTGGTTGGTAGCACCAACCGGGACCAAAAAGCATCCACGCGTCAGCAGTTCAGGGGCTGGGGGGTTTTTTTTAAAGGGGGGGGGGGTTTGGGGGTTTTGGGGGGTTAGTTTAGGGGTTTCATATATTGTGTTAGCTAGCTAATAGAGAGAAGTGACCTCTCTTATCTCCGTGCTTGGTCGACGCTACGTACTATACGTATAGAGAGAACTCGCGAGACGCTAGCTAGTAAGGAAATGAAGGAAAGCATTAAGTATACAAGATCGTCATGAACATATATATACAGAGAGAAGTGATCGACCTCCTCCTTCTCTGAGAGATTGGTCGAACAACAAGTTTTCGTATATCTATCCGACGCTACTAGCTACATATATAAAATATAAGATCTCTTACAATCCCTAACATCTGATGTCAAGTTCCACATGGTATTCTCCGGCTTTATTGATGACATGGTCAAGAAAGAATCCCGCCAATTCCTCTTGAATTGCTTTTACGCGATCTTGTGGTAGGAGTTCATCCCGCATCTGCCACATCTAATTTGAAGAAGGGGGTCAATACATATATATGAATGAAACTCAACACAAATGATGGTAATAAAATAAAATTGTGAATATTATTGCTTACGCACTTCATATTGTTTTTCAGAGTAGCCCCCCTCACAGGTCGTGTGGCGGATGAACTCGCAAACATAGTATCCACAAAAATCATTCCCGCCTTCCTGCCGCAATCACTTTACAAGAAATAGAGGTCAATCAAACTAATAAGCAAGCATGCTAAATGGTATTGATGAAACTAGCTAGAATCAATGGGAGATGCGCGGAACTAGCTAGTAGTACTTACTTTCGGGTGTGTAAATCGGAGCTTCCCCGGCAGTCCCGGAGCTTCTGCGGTGAACTCTTTCCAAACCCTACCAGACAAAGAAAACAATTACTTGATATCAGGAAATGAACAAAGTTGCCGATATGGTGCGATAACGATCGATTGAACTTACTTCTCGAGCATTTTAGTCATGGCCGCATACTCCTTGGGGTCTTTTCGTCTCGAGTCTAAGACTGTTACTAGTCCCTGCTCAAGCTTAATCTCTAGGAGAATAAAGTGGAAGCTGCGCACGCATGCATAACTCATCAATTACATTACTATAACCTCGAGTAATAAGGGAAACCGAATATGCACAAGACAGTAACACTCACTTGAAGTTGTAAGGAAAGAGTATTTTATCTTCGTTTTGATTTCGAAGCAACGATTGTAGCAAGTTGGCCTCGGTTTCTTTGGCATTATATTTAACCATCCATTCATCTATGAGATTTGTGTTAATGAACCCAATATCATAGATTTATGCTTTTCTGCATTCGACGATCTTCAATCTGCATAATATAGTGAGGATAATTATATATACATGCAATGAAAGAGCTGAGCTATATATAGAGACTTAATTACAGAAGTAGTACTTACAGACAGTAGCAAGTGACGATTATTTTATCAAGGGCCTTTTGATTGAAAAACTGGAAGAACTCCTTAAATGGAACAGACAACAGATCAATTCCAACGAGGTCGTGCTCCTCTTTAACTCTCAGCGTCAAAGTATCTTTCCCAGACTCGCTGCAGGTGTCCATGTACCACTCATGGAATCTTCGCATCATCGTTGTTAGAGGAGGATGACCAGGTTTGATGAGAGGCTTCCCGTGCCGGTATTTGTGTTCATCCACCTCCATTATATCAAAATGTGCATCGTCGGGCAGGTAATCTGCAGGATTGGTACCGGGCACCATCCCCGGATGATTAGCGACAATATCGCTAGACACCTTGAGCGGGGCGCACGATTGGTTTGCTTGTTCGCCGAGCTGGGGAATTTTTTTTTCCACTTCTTCGTTCTGCTAACCTTCGATCACTGCAAGTACTTCCCAACTGCTCCGCTTCCTGATATGTCCTTTCAATAATGCGCTCATAGTTGGTTTGCGGCGGAGATGGTGGTGGTCACTTCAGGGCATCAAGAGTGCGCTTCGCTTTCACCGGATCTATCTTCTCCTCCAGAGGTGGAGGTTTCTTTGCAAAAAAGTCCCTCACTTGGGCTTTACAGATCTTCGCGTTTTCTTCCTCGGTCATCTCGTATGGTAACTTCTCTAGAGGCTTGAGAGATGGACCGAATCTGTATTGCCTCCCGCCTCTGGCTGTACTGCTAGACGCCGGAGCGGTGGCGTCTCTCTTCCGTTGCTGCTGACGAGTAGTAGAAGGAGGCGGAGTGCTCCGACACGCCGGAGCAGCCGGAGCGGCGGCTTCTGTCTTCCGCCGTTGCTGACGAGGCGGAGGAGGAGGTGGGCTGCTCGGACGCGCCGGAGCAGGCGGAGAAGGAGGCGGAGTGCCGCCCTCATGCGCCGGAGCAGCCGGAGAAGGAGGCGGATTGCCCTGATCACTCACCGGAGGAGGAGGAGGAGGAGGAGGCCGAGTGCCCTGACTCGCCGGAGGCGGAGGCGTCCAGTTCGGAAGCTTGATGTGCTCCTTCCGCCATATACATGGAGTCTTCAGAGCAAGACACAGCTGAGTATCGCCTTCACCTGTAGGGTGGTCAAGCTCGAGCTCCTCAAATCCCTCTGTTACTTCATCCACCATCACAATAGCATAGCCATGTGGAATCGGACGGCAGTGAAAAGTTGCGTCGGGTTCAGGAGGTACAACAGAGCCGGCAGCCGCCATGACTTTGAGGTGCTGCCATTGCGTCATAAGCTGGCAATGCTGAGCCTGCGTGATAGCATCCACGGGGTAGCTAGGAGCCGTGAAGTCAGGCTGCTGAACGAGCTCGGTGGAAGCCACGCTGCTTCTCCGCTGAGATGGCGGGGTAGCTTCTGGGGTAGCTCCGGCACCTCGCTGGCTCTCAACTTGTTCCTCTAGCTTTTGTACACTTGCATTCAGCTTCTGCAGTTCGCTCTGCTCCAGTTTCCTCTTCCTCTCCCGGGTTTTGTAACCGCCTGCACCGGGAAACCCAACCTTCCACGCAACGGAGCCTGGCGTGCCTCGTGTTCGTCCAGGGTGCTCAGGATTCCCGAGGGCCTCGGTCAGCTCGTCATTCTCTCTATCGGGAATGAACGTCCCTTGCTGCGCTGCGGCGATACACTTCTGAAGCTTCTTGACGGGTATTGCAAGTTGCTCGTCCGTCCAAACGCACTTCCCTATTTCAGGGTCCAAGGTTCCCCCAACCCCGAAGAACCAAGTCCTTGAAGGGTCTGGCCAGTTCAATGTCTCTGGTTCGACCCCTTTAGCAAGCAGGTCATTCTCAGCTTTGTCCCATAGCGGCCGGGCTTTGAGGTAGCCGCCTTACCCCGTGCGATGGTGAAACTTCTTCTTTGCAGCATTTATCTTATTTGTCTCTGACATCTTCTTACTCTTGTCCGATGTCTTGTAGGCCACAAATGCGGGCCAGTGATCTCTTATCTTCTCAAATCGGCCGGTGAATTCTGGAGTCTTCCCTTTGTCGACAAACGTTGATTTCAACTCATTCTTCCACCTCCTGAATAGATCTGCCATCTTCTTAAGAGCACACGCCTTGACCAATGGCTCTATAACTGGCTTATCCGGATCCTCCTCTGGAGGTAGGGTGAAATTTGCCTTCAGCGAGGTCCAAAGATCATCTTTCTGTCTATCGGTGACATAAGAAACTTGAGGGTCTTCGTTATTCCTAGGCTTATTCCATAGCTGGATGCTGATCGGGATGCTGTCCCTAACAATAGCTCCGCACTGAGCAGAAAATGCATCCTTGGTCCGCCTCGGTTCAATCGGCTGGCCATCGTTCGCGATTGCTGTGATCGTGAACCTTTCATCCTGACGCAACCTTTTCTTCGGGCCTCGTCTCATTACCGAAGTTTGGCTCGATCCGGAGGGCTTTAAAAGAAGAAAGAAGAGTTAATATATGTACATACCAAAACAATTAATGCATCAATTAGCTAGTCAGCACAGGCTTAATTAATATATATACCTCGCCGGACTTTGCAACAGCTCCCTCCTCCGTTCGATCACCGGAGCCATCATCATGGTCTCCTTCCTCCGGCATTCGGTCACCGGAGCCATCATAATCATGTCCTTCCTCCTCCATTGTTCGATCACCGGAGCCTTCACCCTCTCCTTCCAGACAATCGGTGTCGTTGAGATACGACAAGACATCACCTCCGCCGAGGATGATGTCCCCCAACAACTCTTCTATTTCCAAGTCTCTTTGTTGATCCATAGTTTCTGCAAATATTACAACATGGCAATTAATATACAAACATGAGAGATGGATATATTAGTGGCAAACATAGACCTAGCTAGCTAATCACAACAAGGAATATTAATTAGTGGCCTCGACGCTTCTACGGTTTGGGGTGGCCTCGACAACGCTTCTAGGGTTTGGGGTGGCCTCGACAACGCTCTTTTAACTTGGTAAATTTGGGTGGCCTCGACGCTTCTAGGGTTTGGGGTGGCCTCGGCAATGCTTCTAGGGTTTGGGGTGGCCTCGACGCTTCTAGGGTTTGGTCGGGCGAGAGGGGGTTGATCGACGTCCCCCCTCACGTTGAAGAGTTACCGGAGTTCTCTCATGAATGTCCGACGTCCGGACCGCCTCTCTCATGAATGTCAAACAAGGGATTTAACAAAATGGCGCCATTCTGGATGTGCAGAAAATGGTCCATATTTTTCCTGATCTCATCTACCCTTCTATATGTCATGTTGTCAGTGTCAAAGGATTCAAGAAAACCATGGCTTCATTATTAGCCGGAAGTAACAGGCGCATAATGGTACAAAGCTCTCCAAAATTGTTTTGGAACGGAGTCCCGGATAGGATAATTAGTTTTTTGGTACGAAGTTGAGCAAGAGCCTTCCGAATATCGCTATTTGGAAGGCCTTTGCTGAAATTCGTACCAAAAAGCGATTTATTCTATCCGGAACTCCGTTCCAAAACAACTTTGAAGAGCTTCGTAGCATCATACGCCTGTTACTTCCGGCTAATGATGAAGCCATGGATTTCTTCAATACTTTGACAGACAACGTGACATATAGAAGAATATATATATAGATGAGATCAGAAAAAAATTGGATCAACTTGTGCACATCCATAATGGGGGCATTCTTGATAAATCTATGTTGCATATGTCAAAATTCAAACTTTGACATATGATCAAATGTTGCATATGTCAAAATTCAAACTTTGACATATGATCAAACTTTGACATATGATCAAACTTTGATATATGATCAAATGTTGCATATGTCAAAATTCAAACTTTGACATATGATCAAACTTTGATATATGTCCACCGCGATATAAAATGATACCTAGACTTGTTCGGGCGAGAGGGGGTTGATCGACGTCCCCCCTCATGTCGAAGTTACCGGAGTTATCTTCTAGTGGTTTGGGTGGCCACGAGAGTTTGTCGGGTAGGGGAGGGAGGGGGTAGGAGATCGACAACGCTTATTTTTCTAGGGTTTGGGTGGCCTCGAGAGTTGGTCGCCCGGTATATCGAGAGGAGGGTGAACATTTTACCTTAGTAACTTAGAAAAAAATGTTATCGGGGAAGGGGTATATCGACCCCCCCCCCCATCATGTCGAAGTTATCGGGGAGGGGGTATATCGACAACGACATACATACATGGAAAAAAATGTTATCAGGGAGGGGGCTGATCGACGTCCCCCTCTCGATCCCTCGGCGATCCTCGACCCTCCCCCTCTCGACCCCTCGGTGATCTTTTTTTTTCTTCTTCTTCCTCTTCTTCCTCTCCTCTTCTTCTCCTTCTTCTTCTCCTTCTTCCTCTTCTTATTCTTATTTTCCTTTTTCCTCTCCTTCTTTTTCTTCTTCTTCCTTCTTCCTTCTTCCTCTTTTCTTCTTTTTCCTTATTTTCCTTTTTCCTCTCCGCTAACCTAAAATGCACTAACAGTACAACTAACCTAAAATGCACTAAATCAACTAACCTAAAATCGATATCTACTAACAACCTAAATAAAAAAATTAATACATATATGAAAAAAATCATCATATGAACAAAAAAAATTATATGAACAAAAAAAATTATATGAACAAAAAAAGCATACAACATCTATCATCAACATCATAATATCTATCATCAACATCATCTAACAAAATCATATGAAAAAAAATGTATATGAACAGGGGGTCGGCCGGACCGTAGCGCGGGGCGGCGCGGACCGAGGCGGGGACGGCGCGTGGCAGGGGCGGCACGGCGACAAGGGCAGGGGCGCGGGGCAGGGGCGGCGCGGCGACGGCGTCAGGGGCAGGGGCGCGCGCGGCGCGTCGGGTCAGGGCAGAGGGGCGCAAGAAGCGGCGACGGCGGGGGCAGGGCGTCGGCGACGGCTAACTCGGGCAGCCTGCCGGCGTCGTGGATGGATTTGCCGCCGTCGGGGGGGGGGGGGGGGAAAAGGATGAGGAGAGATCGAAGTGAGGATGGGCGGTTCTGAAAACCTAGTGCTACTTATATACCCAGAGTATTGGTCCCGGTTCATGGCACCAACCGGGACCATACCCCCCTTTAGTCCCGGTTGGTGCCACCAACCGGGACCAAAGGTCATGTTTTCAGCAGCCCAAAGGGCGGGAAACAGGGACCTTTGGTCCCGGTTGGTGGCACCAACCGGGACTAAAGGGGGGCATTGGTCCCGGTTGGTGCCACGAACCGGGACCAAAGGTGAGCATTGGTCCCTGTTCGTGGCACCAACCGGGACCAATGGGCTTGCACAGCGGCGTGGTGGTGGGAGTTTAGTCCCACCTCGCTAGTTGAGAGCGCCCCGCACCGGTTTATAAGCTCGACTGCCTCATCCCTATTGAACTCCTCTGAACTGCAGGCATATGGGCCTCATCTAACACTGCTATGCCTGTGGGCCTGCTGGGCCTTCTGCGGGCCTGAATCCTGGCCCAATTAGCTGGGTTTCTAGTCGTATTCAGGCCGTGGTGGCCCAGTAGGTGGCATTTTTTTGTTTTATTTTTTTATTTTATTTTTTGCTTCTTTTTTGCAGTTTTCCAGTGATTCTTTTTGCTGTTAGGTCACAAAAATTATAGACTTTCTGTTAGTGTCATTAATTTTCAAATTTGAATAGTTTAAATTTGAATTCTTTTAAATTTGTGTGAATCACTAGTTTGTGAATAACTTTACTATAAAAATAGATTTTTGAGTGATTCTTTTTCCTGCTATTTAATATTATTGTGTTTTATCATTATATTAAATTTGGTAATTTTTAGGTTATTTTAAATGTCTATTTTAATCAAGAACGATTTTTTTTATTTTAGGTTTGCTATTAAAGTTTCTAACAAAAAATTTCTTTATGAAAATTCTTTTTGCCATTAATGTTTTGAACAGAAAATACTTTGATAATTTTAGTTGCATAAATTTTATATAATTTTAGTTTAAAAAATACTAGAGGTTTATAAAAGCTTTTTAGTTGATTCCTTTTGCTATTAGAGTTTTATAAAAGCTTTTTAGTTGATTCTTTTTGCTATTGAAGAATATTATAGTTTTGTTTTAGTTGATCATAATAGAATATTTTAATTGATTATTTTAAGTTCATTCTTTTTGCTATTAGTTCATTCTTTTTGCGCTAAATGACCCTGAAATTGAAAAGCACTACAAATGAACTCTGAAAAGGTTGAAAGTTGGCATGGTATCATCATTTCACCCACATAGCATGTGCTAAAAAGTTGAGAAGGTTACGGCAAAAACTGGATGCACTTCGTGTACAAAACGGGCAATCTCTTTCGAAGTATCAGGGTTTCGAACGAAAACTCGTCTGTTACAAAGGGATTTCATTTTTTTTGAACTTATTTGAACTCCAGACTTTTTGTGTGTTCAAAATGCACCATTCAAAGCCACATCATCAATTTTCAACCCTTTCTGACTTCATTTGTTATTTTTCATGCATTTACTGATTTTTTTTGAGCTATATGACCCTGAAATTGAAAAGCACTTCAAATGAACTATGAAAAGGTTGAAATTTGGCATGGTATCATCATTTCACCCACATAGCTTGTGCTAAAAAGTTGAGAGGGTTATGGAAAAAACTGGATGCACTTCGTGTACAAAACGGACAATCTCTTTCGAAGTATCAGGGTTTCATACGGAAACTCGTCTGTTACAAAGGGATTTCATTTTTTTGAACTTATTTGAACTCCAGACTTTTTGTGTGTTCAAAATGCACCATTCACAGCCACATCATCAATTTTCAACCCTTTCTGACTTCATTTGTTATTTTTCATGCATTTACTAATTTTTTGAGCTATATGACCCTGAAATTGAAAAGCACTTCAAATGAACTATGAAGAGGTTGAAAATTGGCATGGTATCATCATTTCACCCACATAGCATGTGCTAAAAAGTTGAGAGGGTTACGGCAAAAACTGGATGCACTTCGTGTACAAAACGGACAATCTATTTCGAAGTATCAGGGTTTCCGGAAACTCGTCTGTTACAAAAGGCATTTCATTTCTTCACATGTAACTGCAGTGATATTCTAGATCAAAGGCATCATCATAATAGTTGTGGAGAGAAAGTCTTCACTTTTTCTTCGCTTGTGTCCTTTGCTTATTGCGCCGTAACCATGGATATTCTTCATCGCTTAATAGGGTGCTTGGGTCAGCCTTGACTTTGAAGGGAGGAATTTCATGAAACTTTTCCTAATCTTCAGACATGTCTGTCTTGCCCTCCAATCCCATGATGTCTCTTTTTCCTGAAATAACTATGTGGCGCTTTGGCTCATCGTATGATGTATTCGCTTCCTTATCTTTTCTTTTTCTCGGTTTGGTAGACATGTCCTACACATAGAAAACCTGCGCCACATCATTGGCTAGGACGAATGGTTCGTATGTGTACCCAAGATTGTTCAGATCCACTGTTGTCATTCTGTACTGTGGGTCTACCTGTACCCCACCTCCTGACATATTGACCCATTTGCACTTAAACAAAGGGACCTTAAAATCATGTCCGTAGTCAAGTTCTCATATGTCCACTATGTAACCATAATATGTGTCCTTTCCCCTCTTGGTTGCTACATCAAAGCGGACACCGCTGTTTTGGTTAGTGCTCTTTTGATCTTGGGCGATCGTGTAAAATGTATTCCCATTTATCTCGTATCCTTTATAAGTCAATACAGTCTAAGATGGTCCCCTGGACAACGAGTACAGCTCATCAGAAACAGTGTTGTCACCTCTGAGACGTGTTTCCAACCAACTGCCGAAAGTTCTGATGTGTTCACATGTAATCCAGTCGTCACACTGCTCCGGGTGTTTGGAGCGCAGAATGTTCTTGTGTTCATCGACATACGGGGTCACCAAGGTAGAGTTCTGTAGAGTTGTGTAGTGTGCTTGAGACCAAGAATGCCCGTCCCTACCTATTATTCAGTCCCCTCCTAGCGTGCCTTTTCCAGTCAGTCTCCCCTCATACCGCGATTGAGGGAGGCCAATCTTCTTAAGGCCAGGAATGAAGTCAACACAAAACCCAATGACATCCTCTGTTTGATGGCCCATGGAGATGCGTCCTTCTGGCCTAGCACGGATACGGACATATTTCTTTAGGACTCCCATGAACCTCTCAAAGGGGAACATATTGTGTAGAAATACAGGGCCCAGAATGACAATCTCGTCGACTAGATGAACTAGAACGTGCGTCATGATATTGAAGAAGGATGGTGGGAACACCAGCTCGAAACTGACAAGACATTGCGCCACATCACTCCTTAACCTTGGTAGGATTTGTGGATCGATCACCTTCTGAGAGATTGTATTGAGGAATGCACATAGCTTCACAATGGCTAATCGAACGTTTTCCGGTAGAAGCCCCCTCAATGCAACCAGAAGCAGTTGCATCATAATCACGTGGCAGTCATGAGACTTTAGGTTCTGGAACTTTTTCTCTGCCATATTTATTATTCCCTTTATATTCGACGAGAAGCCAGATGGGACCTTCATACTGAGCAGGCATTCAAAGAAGATTTCCTTCTCTTCTTTGGTAAGAACATAGCTGGCAGGACCTTCATACTGCTTTGGAGGCATGCCGTCTTTTTCGTGCAAACGTTGCAGGTCCTCCCGTGCCTCCGGTGTATCTTTTGTCTTCCCATACACGCCCAAGAAGCCTAGCAGGTTCACGCAAAGGTTCTTTGTCACGTGCATCACGTCGATTGAAGAGCGGACCTCTAGGTCTTTCCAGTAGGGTAGGTCCCAAAATATAGATTTCTTCTTCCACATGGGTGCGCGTCCCTCAGCGTCATTCAGAACAAATAGTCCGCCGGGACCCTTTCCAAAGATTACGTGTAAATCATTGACCATAGCAAGTACGTGATCACCGGTACGCATGGCGGGCTTCTTCCAGTGATCTGCCTCGCCTTTGAAATGCTTGCCTTTCTTTCGACATTGATGGTTGGTCGGAAGAAATCGACGATGCCCCAGGTACACATTCTTCCTGCATTTGTCCAGGTATATACTTTCGGTGTCAGCTAAACAGTGCGTGCATGCGTGGTATCCCTTGTTTGTCTGTCCTAGAAGGTTACTGGGAGCAGGCCAATCATTGATGGTTACAAACAGCAACGCATGCAGGTCAAATTCCTCCTGTCTGTGCTCATCCCACACACGTACACCGTTTCCATTCCACAGCTATAAAAGTTCTTCAAATAATGGCCTTAGGTACACATCAATGTCGTTGCCGGGTTGCTTAGGGCCTTAGATGAGTACTGGCATCATAATGAACTTTTGCTTCATGCACAGCCAAGGAGGAAGGTTATAGATACATAGAGTCACGGGCCAGGTGCTGTGATTGTTGCTCTGCTCCCCAAAAGGATTAATACCATCCGCGCTTAAACCAAACCATACGTTCCTTGCGTCACCTGCAAACTCCTCCAAGTACTTTCTCTCGATTTTTCTCCACTGCGACCCGTCAGCGAGTGCTCTCAACTTCCCGTCTTTCTTACGGTCCTCTCTGTGCCATCGCATCAACTTGGCATGCTCTTTGTTTCTGAACAGACGTTTCAACCGTGGTATTATAGGAGCATACCACATCACCTTCGCAGGAACCCTCTTCCTGGGGGGCTCGCCGTCAACATCACCAGGGTCATCTCGTCTGATCTTATACCGCAATGCACCGCATACCGGGCAAGCGTTCAAATCCTCGTACGCACCGCGGTACAGGATGCAGTCATTAGGGCATGCATGTATCTTCTGCACCTCCAATCCTAGAGGGCATACGACCTTCTTTGCTGCGTACATACTGTCGGGCAATTCGTTATCCTTTGGAAGCTTCTTCTTCAATATTTTCAGTAGCTTCTCAAATCCTTTGTCAGGCACAGCATTCTCTGCCTTCCACTGCAGCAATTCTAGTACGGTACTGAGCTTTGTGTTGCCATCTTCGCAATTGGGGTACAACCCTTTTTGGTGATCCTCTAACATGCGATCGAACTTCAGCTTCTCCTTTTCACTTTCGCACTGTCTCTTTGCATCAACAATGACCCGGCGGAGATCATCATCGGGCACATCGTCTAGTTCCTCTTGATCTTCAGCTTCCCCCGTTGCAGCATCACCGTATTCAGGGGGCACATAGTTGTCATCATCCTCTTCTTCTTTGTTGTCTTCCATCATAAGCCCTCTTTCTCCGTGCTTGGTCCAAACATTATAGTGTGGCATGAAACCCTTATAAAGCAGGTGGGTGTGAAGGATTTTTCGGTCAGAGTAAGACTTCGTATTCCCACATATAGGGCATGGACAACACATAAAACCATTCTGCTTGTTTGCCTCAGCCACTTCGAGAAAATTATGCACGCCCTTAATGTACTCGGAGGTGCATCTGTCACCGTACATCCATTGCCGGTTCATCTGCGTGCATTATATATAATTAAGTGTGTCAAAAACCATTACAGAACATCATGAATAGATAAGTGACCAAATTAATAGAAGTTCATCATCACATTAAAACCAAAGTACATACATAGTTCTCATTGAACAACATATAGCTCTCTAGAGCTTCTAATTAAACCATACATTGAAACTATGTAAAACATTTCAATGCAACAACAAATGCGATCATAATCGCAACCAAGGTAACAATTGATCCAACGGCATAATGATACCAAGCCTCGGTATGAATGGCATATTTTCTATACTTTCTAATCTTGAAGCGCATTGCATCCATCTTGATCTTGTGATCATCGACGACATCCGCAACATGCAACTCCAATATCATCTTCTTGTCCTCAAATTTTTTCAATTTTTCCTTCAAGTAATTGTTTTCTTCTTCAACTAAATTTAACCTCTCGACAATACGGTCGGTTGGAATTTCTGGTTCACATACCTCCTAGATAAAAAAATCTATGTCATGTTGGTCGGCATAATTGTCATAAACAATAAATGAACCAAATAGTTATAAAATATAATATATACCACATCCGAATCATAGACAGGACGAGGGCCGACGGGGGCGGATACCAAAACCATCGCACTATATAATAACAAACAATAATAAAAGTAAGAAAATTATACAAGTATCTATCTAAATCATACAAGTAAGAATTTTTCTCTTTTAGAAAGAAGATAAGAACAAGAGGCTCACCATGGTGGTACCGGCGACGAGATCGGCGCGGGCGATCGACGGCGGTAAAGACGGGGACGGGACGTGACGGACCGCTAAACCTAGACAATTCTTTAGGAAAATGGAGCTTGGAGGTCGAGCTTGGAGAGAAGAAAGCTTAAGTAGTGTGGCTCGGGCATTTCATCGAACACCTCATGTGCATAGGAGGTGAGCTAGAGCACCACAAAGCCCTCCCCTAGCCGGCCAGAAAAAACAGAGCAGTGGAGTGCTCTGCTTGCGGGCGAGGGGGTATATATAAGCACCTCATTGGTCCCGGTTGGTGGCTGGAACCGAGACTAAAGGACCTCCTTTGGTCCCGGTTCCAGCCATGAACCAGAACCAATGGATGTGGGCTAGGAGCGAGGCCCATTGGTCCCGGTTCGTGTCTGGAACCGGGACCAAAGGGTCCAGACGAACCGGGACCAATGCCCCACGAGGCCCGGCCGGCCCCCTGGGCGCACAAACCGGGACAAATGCCCCCATGGGTCACGGTTCGTCACTAAACCGGGACTAATGGGCTGGCCAGGCCTGGACCAAAGCCCTATTTTCTACTAGTGGGAAGAAGCCTCGCCACCGTACTGGTGATGATGTACTTGATATGGTCAAGGATTTAAAAGTAATCTTTGGAAAGCGTCCTAGCAGACAATCTGTTCTGAATGACGCTGACGGACGCGCACCCATGTGGAATAAGAAATCTATATTTTGGGACCTACCCTATTGGAAAGATCTAGAGGTCCGCTCTACAATCGACATGATGCACGTGACGAAGAATCTTTGTGTGAACCTGCTAGGCTTCTTGGGCGTGTATGGGAAGACAAAAGATACACCAGAGGCACGGGAGGACCAGCAACTTATGCACGGAAAAGATGGCATACATCAGGGTCGTGCAAGCTATGCTCTTACCAAAGAAGAGAAGGAAATCTTCTTTGAATGCCTGCTCAGTATGAAGGTCCCGTCTGGCTTCTCGTCGAATATAAAGGGAATAATAAATATGGCCGACAAAAAGTTCCAGAATCTAAAGTCTCATGACTATCACGTGATTATGACGCAACAGCTTCCGGTTGCATTGATGGGGCTTCTACCGGAAAATGTTCGATTAGCCATTGTGAAGCTATGTGCATTCCTCAATGCAATCTCTCTGAAGGTAATCTATCCAGAAATCATACCAAAGTTAGAGAATGATTTAGCGCAATGTCTTGTGAGTTTCGAGTTGGTGTTCCCACCATCCTTCTTCAATATCATGACGCACGTCCTAGTTCACCTAGTCGAAGAGATTGCCATTCTGGGTCCTGTATTTCTACACAATATGTTCCCCTTTGAGAAGTTCATGGGAGTCTTAAAGAAATATGTTCATAACCATGCTAGGCCAGAAGGAAGCATCTCCAAAGGCCATGAAAATGAGGAGGTCATTAAGTTCTATGTTGACTTTATTCCTAACCTTAAGCCGATTGGTGTTCCTGAATCGTGGCATAAGGGCAGACTGGGTGGAAAAGGCACGCTAGGACCGAAAGCAATAATATGTATGGGCGGGCATTCTCTCACTGAAGCACACTACACAGTTCTACAAAATTCCTTCTTGGTGGCTCCGTATATCGAGGAACACAAGAATATTCTATGCTCCAAACATCCGGAGCAGTCTGACGACTGGATTACACGTGAACAAACGGGGACTTTCGTCGGTTGGTTGCAGACATGTCTCATGCATGACGACGTTGTTGAAGATGAGCTGTACTTGCTGTCCAAGTTACCATCTTCAAATATATTGACTTTCAAAGGGTACGAGATAAATGGGAATACATTTTACACTATCGCCCAAATCAAAAGAGCACCAACTAAAATAGTGGTGTCCGCTTTGATGCAGCAACCAATAGGGGAAAGGACACATATTATGGTAACATAGTGGACATATGGGAACTTGACTATGGACGTGATTTGATGGTCCCTTTGTTTCGGTGCAAATGGGTCAATCTGACAGGAGGCAGGGTAACGGAAGACCCGCAGTACGGAATAACAACAGTGGATCTCAACAATCTTGCGTACGTAGACGAACCATTCGTCCTAGCCAATGATGTGGTGCAGGTTTTCTATGTGAAGGACATGTCTACCAAGCCGAGAAAAAGAAAAGATAAGGAAGCGAATACATCATACGATGAGCCAAAGCGCCACATAGTTCTTTCAGGGAAAAGAAACATCGTGGAAGTGGAGGACAAGATAGATATGTCAGAAGATTATGAAAAGTTTCATGAAATTGCTCCCTTCATAGTGAATATTGACCCGAGCATCCAGTTAAATGATGAAGATTGTCCATGGTTACGGCGCAAAGGGATACACACGAAGAAAAAGTTTTACACCCAAATATCCCACTCTGGGATGTGACCGGCTTCACTGTCATCACTTTCTTCTCTAGTGAGTTTCCGGACTTATATATCTGGAAAGTCCCACTTCGGACAAACCGGAGGGAATCTTTTTAATAGTTAGGGTACTTATGTGTGAGTAATTTCCCATCAATTTTCAACCCTTTCTGACATCATTTGCTATTTTTCATGCATTTACTGATTTTTTGAGCTAAATGACCCTGAAATTGAAAAGCACTACAAATGAACTCTAAAAAGGTTGAAAGTTGGCATGGTATCATCATTTCACCCACATAGCATATGCAAAAAAGTTGAGAGGGTTACGGCAAAAATAGGATGCACTTCGTGTGCAAAATGGACAATCTCTTTCGAAGTATCAGGGTTTTGGGCTAAAACTCATCTGTTACAAAGGCATTTCATTTTTTTAAACTTATTTCAACTCCAGACTTTTTGTGCGTTCAGTATGCACCATTTAAAGCCACATCAACAATTTTCAACACTATCTGACATAATTTGCTATTATTCATGCATTTACTTATTTTTTTTGAGCTAAATGACCCTCAAATTGAAAAGCACTACAAATAAACTCTGAAAAGGTTGAAAGTTGGCATGGTATCATCATTTCACCCACATAGCATGTGCTAAAAAGTTGAGAGGGTTACGGCAAAAACTGGATGCACTTCGTGTACAAAATGGACAATCTCTTTCGAAGTATCAGGGTTTTGGCCTAAAACTCATCTGTTACAAAGGCATTTCATTTTCTTAAATAACCTAAGAATTACCAAATTGAATATAATGATAAAACACACTAATATTAAACAGCAGAAAAAAGAATCACTGAAAAATCTATTTTTAAAGTAAAGTTATTCATAAACTAATGATTCACACAAACTTCAAATAATTTAATTTAAACTATTCAAATTTGAAAACTACTGGCACTAACAGAAAGTTTATAATTTTTTGACCTAAAGCAAAAAGATTCACAAAAAACTCTAAATAAAGCAAAAAACAACTAAGAAACAAAAGAAAATAAATAAAGCAGAAAACAAAAAAATAAATAAATTAAAAAAAGGCGGCCCGCCTACTGGGCCACCACGGCCTGTATACGACTAGAAACCCAACCTCTAGTTGGGCCAGGATGCAGGCCCGCAAGGCCCAGTAGGCCCCACAGGGCAGCGCAGGTGAGGTAGGCCCAGAAGGCCTGCTTTAGAGAGGAGCTCGAAGGAGCAGCCGCGGTGGGGCTTATAAACCAGTGCGTCTGCCCTTCGCTGGGCGATGTGGGACTAAACTTCCTGCACCGTTTATGCGCGAGCACGAGGCCTTTAGTCGCGGTTAGTGGCTCCAACCGCGACTAAAGGGCCCCCCCTTTAGTCCCGGTTGGAGCCACCAACCGCGACTAAAGGCCTGTGCTTCCCGCCGCTTCGGCTGGCCAAAAGTAACCTTTAGTCCTGGTTGGTGGCTCCAACCGGGACTAAAGGTGCCTCCTATATAAGAAGCACTTACGAAATTTTCGTTCTCCATTCTTCATCGACGCTGAACAGCCACCGCCAGGCTGCCGCCTCCGCCCGCGCCGATCGACGCTGCCAGGCTGCCCCCGAGCCCGTCCTTGTTGTCGCCGACGCCGCCGCGCCTCCTCTCCGATCCGACGCCGCCCCCCTCGATCTCGCCCGCGCCTCGCCGTCGCCTCGACCTCGCCCGCGCTGTGAGCCCCTCTCCTCCTCCCTCCAATCGAAGCCGCCACGCCGCCGCAGGTGCACACACGCGCGCGCACACACACACACACAAAATTTGTTCATCTTTTTTTTCATTCATAGATTGGTTTTTTTTACTAGATGTTGTGTATGATGTATATATGTATGAATACAATGTATGATGTATGTATACAATATATGTATGTATGTATACAATTTGCATAGATTTTCTGTTTTTTAGTTTTTTATACTTATCGAAAAAAGTTGCATAGGAAAAAGTTGCAGAGAAAAAAGTTGACCATGTATTGACAATCAAGCATGCTATACCTTTTAGTGTGGATTAATTTGCATATAGGTTTTTTATGTCATAGGTAGAATAGTCTTTTGAATAGAATAGTAAACTAGTAATCGTATAGGTTTTTTGAATATAGGTTTACAATATGAATTTTTATGTCATTATCACTTTGTCATCAAAGAATGCTATACCTTTTAGGAGGATTGTTGATTCATTTCCATTCCGACAAATTTTAGGCGCTCGATATGTCCTATTTTAGCAAAGGTCATGCCGTAATTTTTAATCTTTCAATTATGAACATATATAGGAAATGTCGGACGACGATAAGATCTCCGAGTGCGATGACTGCACCGACGACGGGGGTATGTGCGACAGACCGCACCTAGATAACGGTACATGCTTCTCCCTCACGCTTAAGGAGGGCTTCGAAGGTTTTATTGTATGTAACTTCAGTGGCACGTGTTTCTTCTGAATTAAGCATGGCTTAAGATTTTTGCTTTAACGTGTAATTTCCATTTTTTATAATTTGACTAGTGCACACCCCGCTATGCAAGACCATATCTCCTTGAGAAGCTATCTTTCGAAGAGATGTCCAAGGTGGACACGAAGATAGCTCACCTTAAAACGAAACATGGTTTCGATTTTGAGGTTAAGATCATAAATGAAGTAGGTCACACTCATTTTGGATGTTCAAATTGGGAAGGATTATGCAAGGCCTATGGATTCGAGGAGGATATGAAAATAACATTCGATCTTGGCAATCCGGAAGATGAAAACATTTGGCTGGATCCTAACATGATTCCGATTCTGCCTCCCTGTGAGTTTGTTAAACACATTTGTTAAAATGATCTATATTCCTTATCTAAAAATACTTGTTATTCATACCTGCTGAACTTGTTTTTTTATAATTGACAACTTATTTTCTCTCTTCCGAAGAAATACAAAAGATAATAGACGACACCTACTACAGTCATGGCGCAGAGCTAACTTGGGAGGAGAAGAATTATCTTATCTCCTTTGTTAAAGACGTTCTGCAATTTAAGATCATCTATGGAGTTGGGAAAAATTATGGTAAGTACGTGCCACTAGTCCACGAGTTGTGCGATGCTAACATTCGTGCTAGTATCATGGTAAGATTTTTACTATTGTGTCACTAGTTAGTCCATCTTTTTCATACATTCTTCTCAAGTAAACTTCATTGCTAACTATATATGTTACTATTATGCTCTTCAACAGAAGCTCCTGGATGTGGTTGTGCCTCCATTTATGTTTGTCGAAGGTGAGATGACA
This sequence comes from Thinopyrum elongatum, assembly GCA_011799875.1. Classification (NCBI taxonomy): domain Eukaryota; kingdom Viridiplantae; phylum Streptophyta; class Magnoliopsida; order Poales; family Poaceae; genus Thinopyrum; species Thinopyrum elongatum. Next base: position 18,578,703 of record CM022297.1, on the reverse strand, counting down.
GTTGTTTGCGTACGACCATGGTCGGAGGGTCTCAAATATGCATACTCGACCTCTAAAACAGATGGAGGCCTCAAAATCAAGGCTTGGAGAAAAATAGTGGCTGAGCGAAGGCCACAAAATGGAGACAGTTGGATCTCTATGCTGCATAACGGAGAAGGAGGTTTTTTTTTCTGTTTTATGCTATGCTACCCGAGAGAGAGTAGTAGGTCCTGCTTATACCTTAACTAGTGCAGTTGGTTAACTTATGATGATCATAATGGTGAGATTGTTATATCACTAGCACCTTACCTAGTAGTGGTTAACTTATGATGATCATAATGGTGAGATTGTTATATCACTATGATCAAGATGAGTTGTATATATGACTACGATGATGATGAGTTGTTATATATATCATTATGATGATGATATGAGTTGTATATCATTAGGGTGGAAGAAACACATATTAGATTAAAGTGGATGTATCCAAGTGACCAAGTTGAATATGTAGGAATATATGTAGTGTAAAATATGTTTGAAATGAAAAAGAATTAAATGAAAAACACAAAATTAAAAGAAAAAATAAATCATAAACCCATAAACCCCTAATGTTACCAACCGGGACTAAAGGTCCCCTAGCCCCCGGCGCCGGCTCATGCCACGTGGTGGGCCTTTGGTCCCGGTTCGTGACGAACCGGCACTAAAGGGGGGGGGGGGGGGGGGGGGGGGGGGCTTTAGTCCCCACTCTTTAGTGCCGGTTGCAGAACCGGCACTAAAGGTCCGTACGAACCGGGACTAAATCCCGATTCTGCACTAGTGCATGCACTTAAAATTGCCATGGTTCATACAAAAAATAATTTTCATGGTCAAAGTACTGGAATTGCCAAGGTCAAAATAGTAAAGTTGCCATGATCTATAAACTAAAATTGCCACATAGCAACTTTAGTGTAAACACTACGGCAACTACAGTGTAAACTTCATGGCAACTTTTGGCCAAAAAAAAATTTCATCGAAACATATCAACATGGGATCTAGTTTCGAAGATCTCGTCGAGACGGATTTAATGGTGAAAACAAATTTTTAATTGGATTTTTAATTAGAAGATAAAACATTTTTAACCCGAAAACCATAAAGATTCCCGCTGATGTCATCTGTTTTAACGGCGCAAAATGAATGGTAATTGAGGCGTTTGGGCCATGTTGTTTCGTGCCACACGTGTGGGCGTTATCATTTGGGTTTCTTTTTAGTCCCTTGTTTAAAACTTCTTATTTTATTTTATTTCGCCTAAGGACATTTAAACCATGTATACCTTTTCTATCTATCATGTAAACCGTTGGCAAACTTAAAAAATCACAATGTAGTCAAGAAAATAAAAGGAACGGTGGTACTAGTGGCAATATCAGAGTGCCAGGCCCACCTCTTCAGGACTGATATTGTGATTTTTTTATGCACAATTTTGTAAAAATTTATGCACAATTTTGTAAAAATTTATTGAACTAGAAATTCTCAACTTCCCATCGCAGGTCTGGCAAGAATGAAGCATAGACATACTTCGATCATGGTATTAACCTACACCTCATGGTATCAACCTAAGCTTACAATTCACCAACCCTCATGGCAATGGCTTCAGTGAGCATGGCAGGCTGGCATTATAGGGGAAATGGCAAAACACAGAACAGCAAAGTAATAGCACTCTGTTTTTGAGGGAGAAAAAGCATCAATACATGCTAGACGTAATTTGGCGAGGGAGCTTCCTTCTATATCTCCTCCGGTCCATTGCAGGGCACCTTTTCTTATCTATAGAAAATCACACTGCAGGGGCTTCCCATGTGGTATTTCAGTCCAAAAAAAAAGGAACGGTGGAAGTAGTGGCAATGTCAGAGTGCCAGGCCCACCTCTTCAGGACTGATATTTAACTTATACTACCTAGACAAGCTATGGCACCATCCTAGGCTCATTGGACCATGGTTCAACCCAGACAATAGATTCATCAATCTCTCTCATTAGGTCGACCCCATGCCTATTGTGAAGGCAGCTGATTCTCCCTCTCAGTGAACTTGTAAGTGTGGACGGTTACTCTGCAGAAGATTAGAAAGAAAGAAACTCACAGGCAAGCTTTTCTTTTATAGCATTACCAAGTTCAGGATAAAGGAAATACAACATACATCAATTATCTAAAAGCAGAGCACCCATAGAACAGAGCATCACTTATCTTCTATGGTCAGAACGGGAAATATGGCAACAAATAGAACAGCAAGGATTAAACAATCTTTTTCCAAGAGAAGTAAGAAAACCAACAGCCTAATGCAATGTTCAACACGACACTCAGTGACGTACCTTGGCAAGTTCAGTCAACCTAAATAAGCAACGGCGAAGGAGCTACTATCCATTGCTACTACTGGAAGTACGTATGTGGAACGAGGCAAAATGCAATGTAATGTCCCCAAGTGTGAGTGAAGAAGAAATTAATTCTGACCCGTTAGCCTTGTGGAGGTTAAACACCTAAAGACAACACATAGATACATCAGGACGTTTGCAAACAGTAGAAAGGAATAAAAATGCAGTAATGGAAAGAGAAACAGTTCTTTGCTACTGGTGGGATCCTTTACCAAATTTGTAAAATTTAGGATGCTTAAAAGCCCAGATGTAGTTATAACAGTGGGAGGATGCTTTGTCAGCATGGACTCGAAGAGCCAGAGCACTTTACATGACGAATATCGTCCACTGGTTACTTTTGAGCAAAATCATTCTACAGAAAGAAAGAAAGAAAGAATGTCATTGCAATACAAAAACATAAATAACAGAGGATTTAGCAACTGAAAGCTTGACTTCTTCCTTCATCCCTTCAACTCCAGATTACAATTTTAAAGAAACAAAGATTAATAACATCCATCGTATGTGAAGAACTCTCTATGAACTATTAATATTACACTGAAGTTACAACACCATATTGTTCTGTTAGAGCTGCAAGTAGTCTCAGCATCGGGGGCATATTAATCTCTTGTAGACCCTCGAGAACCCGAACCACTTCACACATAGTCGGCCGATCAAACTCATTATCTTGGATGCACCAGCATGCAACTTTGCAAACCCTTTCAGCCTCTTCCAAATTGAAGTCACCATGCAACTGTGGATCCACCAAACTCTTGACATCTCCGCCATGAAGCTTGCTGATGGCTTGCACAGGGAAATAATCAACATTCTGGTACCTGGTGCTGCTGCTTCTAGTGCTGTATGGTGTTTCTAGTGAGGAATTCCTCCTTCCTGATATGATTTCCAGAAGTACCATGCCGAAGCCATAAACATCAATTTTCGGTGTGATTGCAACTCCGGTAAGCCACTCTGGGGCAAGATAACCAGCAGTCCCTCTGAATGTAGTCATAACTCGGCTAAAATCCCTTCCCACAAACGCAGACAACCCAAAGTCTGCGATTTTAGGAACAAATGATGCATCCACGAGTATGTTTCCTGGCTTAATGTCACAATGTATGATGCATTTGTGACAACTCTCATGCAAGTAGCACAATCCTTTGGCAACTCCTAGGGCTATTTGATATCTGGTGGTCCAATCTAGGACAGCAGCACTGCTCTTCTCAAATAGATGACCCTCAAGAGACCCATTTAACATGTGTTCATACACAAGTAACCTGTGATCACCTTCGCAGCAGAAACCGATCAATTTCACAATGTTGATATGTTGGATCAGTCCAACTGAGCTCACCTCAGCCCTGAATTGCTTCTCTCCTTGACGGGCACCATCAAGTCTTTTCACTGCTATACTAGTTGAGTCCTTCAGGACTCCTTTGTATACAGAACCAAAACCACCTCCTCCCAGCTTTTCTGAGAAGTTTTTAGTAGCACGCACTAAATCAGTGTATCTAAAGGCTATTATCCCACCACCAGTACCTTGATTGTTGTATAATGGCTTGAATTTGTTCTTCCAAATCAGTAACAGCAGCACGAGCATTAGCAATAATCCAAAACCAATAATGCTTGCAGCAGTTACAACTCTTATCTTTGTTTGATTCTTCTTCTTTTCAAACTTTGCAGCCGCGGCAAGGCGAAGGTAAAGGGCATCTTTAGAATTATTGTCAATGCCATCATTCAGATTTACACTGAGCAATTCACCATGCCAGACAGAGCATCTGCTATTGTTATAGGAATAAGCAGTGCAGGAGTAGGAACTGAGACAAGCTTCTTCGCATTTGCTCTGAGTGGTAGCAACATCTATGCGTTGTGGGTTGTAGGGTAACACAACTTGAGAAATGGGGCGGAATATGTCTGTTGAACTTGTCATCTTTTTGTTGTTACCACTAGTGCTGCAATGCAAAGGTGTGTTTCGGATGCATCCTCCTGTTCGATCCTCAAACTCCCAATCCTGTGGTGACTTCTGAGAGAAGCTCTCCATACAGTCACAGGATGGCTGTGCATTGCCATTGCAGACTGTGAAAGGTCCGCAGGTAGCAGCTGGAGTGCAGGCATCGGCAGGCTCAGCACATATGGTTTGCCAAGACTGGTCGGCTTGCGACCAAACATTCAGCTTGACCTGACCAGAGATGTCTAGTGAGACAAACAGGGAAGACGATGATTCCTCCGGCGAAGTGTACATGTAGTACTCCTCTTGCCCGTTGTCGACATATATTGGGTTCATCAAGCCTTTGGTGCGTGGATCCAAATCTATAATTGTCTTTAGTGTTGGTATAACACTCAGTGATGATGTTTTGGAGGATGCCCAATGCCAATAGACTACAGAGGGATTGCTGCGGCGCTTGAGGATAGCGACGCCGCTGGTGTCTAGTTCTAGGCTGTATGAGCCGAGACCCATATCAATGAGGCTCTTCTTTGATATGAACTTGCGACTGAAACCAGTGACCTTGTTCCAGCCAAGCTTGGCGCCAGAAAGTGCGATATCTGTTGGGTAGTCGAAGCTCTGCCACAACATCACTTTGCTATTTGTGAGTAGGACAAGGTTTCCACTGTTCAAGAGAACAGCGGCACCAGAGGTGGTGGTGTTTATGCTACTGGTTTGTGTCCTATTCACAATATGAGTGGACCAAACAAGGGATTCAGTGACGGCATCAGCACGGTTTGTGACAATGACAAGATTGCCGTCACTTGAGAACTTGAGCTTTGTTGAGTTGATGTTGGAATGGGCGATGGGCTCCTCCCGATTAGCAACCCACACGACAGTAAAAACTGGGATCTTATTGAACCATATGCCAAGGTACCAGCTGGAGCTGGAGCTGGAGCTGGTGGCGTTGTGGGACTTACTGATGGTGCTCGTTGCAGGCTGGAAGAAGCCGAGCGCGAACTTGCCGTTCGTCGAGACGAGCTTGTCGCCGACGGCAAGCACTTGGCCTTCAGTGAGGGTATCGCCAGCAGGTGCAGATGAGGAGCAGCAAGGGGTGTGTACGAGGAGAAGCCCAAGTACTAATATGTACAGGAGAGGCATGGGGAAGAGTGTGAATTGCTCTGCTCTGCTATTCGGAGAAGGAAGAAGAGGATTTATATATAGACATGAAGAGGAAGCAATAATATGTTCAGCTGACTGTCTCACGCGTAATGTCACTACGATCCACTTGGGACCAACCAAATTCAGATTAGGACAGCAGTGGCCGAATTCGAAGAGTGTGAATGTGAATGTGCTCTGCTCTGGTATTCAAAGGAAGAAGAGGATGTATATGTAGACTGGGACCGACCAAATTTGGATTATGCAGAATGTCACTACGATCCATTAGGGACCAATCAAATTTAGACTAGGGCAGCAGTGGCCCAATTCAGATTGGGACCACTACCTCTCTGCATAATACAAGGCAGGCAGTATACCATGAAAACTAAGTATGTGCTAGTCGGCAGGGCACACCAAGGAGGACTTTGAGTGATGCTTTCCACCAAGTGTCCAAGTCAGTCATGAGTCTTCCACTAAGTGGCCATGGAATTTGGTCAGGTCAACCATGAGGCTTCCACAAAAGCTGCCGTAGGCCATGGTGAAGTCAATCATGAGTTTTCCACCTAGCTTAACAGGAAAATGACATTTGAGGTATCTTTCACTATGACAGTGAGCTCTTTTTATTTCGCGAATACGAAAAAGTTTTGTGCATCTTTCATTGATATGAAGAAACAGAGTATAAACATGCTAACTGTAAAAAGGGTCGACCAACCCACGATATTCAAGGGTTGTCTTCAGATAGTACAACTTTTAAAAATCCTTTTACTAAACCAGCCCACAATATCTACCTCAATGCTCTACGAACGCAACTAAGATGTTAAGGGAATCATTTCGTCGCCCGCGGCAGTAGCGACCAAATTTCTACGTGTCAACTGCAGAAAGTAATTACACTCTTCGAAATCCAACGGGCTGACCAAGATTCAGACTTATGCAGTAGCATGACCGTACGGATAGAGCCTGAAGCAGCAGATTAGGCAATGACCGCTGGAATAGTGACCACCTAATTACTACTGTTACTTACAGAAAGAAATTGCATCCTTGTAGCAGATGTCAACTAGAGAAATAAAACTAGTTGACCAAGATTCAGGTATGAATCGAGCCGGAAGCAGCAGATTAGGCGGCTCACTTGTCGGCGTAGTGGAGGAGCTAGAGGTGGACGAGCTTCTTCATCTCCGGCGACTGCGCCTCTGCCCACAGATGAGTCGGAACTCTGTCGGCGAACCTGCGGGAGAGAAAGTGGTCGACGAGGCGCTCGAGCTTACCGGCGTCCAAGTGGGGGTCGAGGAGGGTCGGGCGGAGGCGGCCGGTCGGGGACGTCGTAGAGCTGCGTGTCGCTCCCCCATCCGCACCACCTGCACGACACCCGCCTGCATATCCAACATCGGTCGCTGGTATGCTCTCTCCGGCCGCCGCGGCGAGGCTGGGAAGCGGGCCACCGACGGCGGAGGGGTGGGAGAAGAGAGAGGGGAACGGGGCGTCGCCTGCTGGGCTGGACCTGCCGTGGGCCCACCTCAGCGACTGCATATGGACACCGGCCCACCGCTCATGACCACAAGTCCTGTGCTCCCCTCTTTCAAAAAAACAAATTTAAATGTTTTGAAAACATTTGACTTCTTTTCCTTAAATAACTAAGCCGCCGCGGCTAGGCTGGGAGGCGACGGCGGAGTGGGAGAAGAGAGAGACGAACGGGCGTCGCCTGCTGGGCCCAAAGTTGGCTCAATGGACCGTGCTAGTTGGGTTGGCCCGGTAGCACGCATGCCCGGCACGACCCAGGCACAGGCTAAACAGGCCGTGCCCGGCACGACACGTTCCGTTTATTTATTTATTTTTATTTGTAATTTTTTAATATAATATGACCTAAAAAACAACCCAATAAGCCAAAAATGGCCCAAATACTGCTTAGCAGGCCAAGAGCATGTGGGCCTACCATGCCTAGCGGGCCAGCGTGCCAGCCCGATTAGCAGCTGGACCGGTGTGGAGCACGCGGGCTGGCACGGCACGGCCTGTTTACTAACCGTGCCCATATGCCGTTTGGCCAGCTCTGGTTGGGCCTGCCGCTCATGACCACAAGTCATGTGCTCCCACCCTCACATGCTCCCATCTTTCAAAGAACAAATTTAAATGTTTTAAAAATATTTGATATTTTTAGTGTAAAGTATCTCCTTAAATAATTAAGCATCCCTAGGTTTACCGTAATTTTGTAGTAATTCTGTAGAATAAGATTCTTATAAGAAAATTTTCTTTGAACCCTTTGATTTGTACGAACGGATTTCTATTCCTATAAAGGATTGGTTCATATCCTTCACATTTCAAAGAAAGAAAATTAGCTCGGGTCTATGGAAAATGTCATGTCGTATGAATCAAATGTCATCTCTATTACTATGAAAATTAAGATACATGTCATCTTATTTTCTATGCCTTTCCTATTCCTATGGTATTTCTATCCTACGGAATCAAAGGAGTCGTCACCAAAGAAAAGTAGGAAAGGAGTAAAAAGTAAGAAATTCTCACATCCAGCGGCCCCTCCCATTTTATCCCTCATGTGAAACATGTTAATAAAGACACTTAATTAAAAAAATATCTATTAGAAATTACTGTCAAGTAGTACTTCTTGAAGTACGCAATGTCTTTGTTATTTACAATGTATATATTTGCTAATTTTGAGCTTTTGACCATGTTTCTTTCATAGATATTAGAGTTCACAAAACACTATCTGATGAAACATATCTGGGTTTATCAATAGGCCATTGTAGACATTACATTATATCTTGGGTTTATCAATAGTGGTTTTAAAGATATTGTAGTGTCCATCATAGTTATTGCCTTATTGTCACTCCTATGCTTCCCAATATTAACTGCAGTTCATCCCAGAAATGATCATATTATTGAGGCAAAGCACTCTCTAAGAGGATTTCTGACCAATCCCTTATAATTGGTCAGAGGAGGATAAATTCATGTTTTCTCCTTCAACGTGCACCTCACTGAACCCTTATAATGGTTAGAGGAGGAAAAAAATTACTCTGCGGCCGCGCACCGCTAGAATAAAAATCCCCTACTCCACACAACTCCATCTTTTCCACTCCGCAGCTGCCCAAGCCCCGCCGCCACTACCCGCCACCCATCAGAAATGCAGATCCGTGCCGCCACGTAAAGTCCCGAGCATGTGGTCGCGATGGCTCTTCCGCCTCCCGCGGCTACGCGTCCCGCTTCCTCGACCTCCCACCGCCGTCGGCACCGCAGAGGAAATACCTCGGTGTGTGGCAGTGGGATGGTGGCGTGGGTGGCGGAGATCACCGGCCGCGACACCCACGAGAAGATTTGGACTGGTTCATTCCATTCGACGGTGCAGGCAGCGCGGGAGTACATCATATCGGGGCGCCTCCATGACGCCAACACGTGACGCAACTTCCCTGATGGCCTGCCGTAGTTGACGCCCGTCGACCCCAGGGTGGCCAGCGCTGGGAAATGCAGGGACATCAGGAGGCCCACAAGCGCCTCGAGGCCTAGCAAGCCGACAAGGTATACATGGCATTGCTCCACAGCCTGTACCCAGAGCGCGTCGAGGAGGAGCGCCGGTTGTACGAGTTGTACAGACGGAGGTCATCGAACTTTCCTCCAGCGACGGCTCCATTTCCGACAGCGGCAGAGATGGCCAGTGGTGGCGGCAAAACGGTCTAGGGCATGCAGGCGGAGAGGGCCAGGGCGGTGACTGCGGAGTGGGCGAGGAGCCCATGACCGAATCGTACTGGGAGAGGTTGCTGAACGAGAGCGATGGCGAGTAGTTTCTTTAGTTTTTATGCAATCTAGTTTAAATTTTGTTTAAGTTGTGTAAAATAGTTTATGCAACTCGTTGAATCGAGTTCCAATCAAGTTTGGTGAAGTAGTTTGAATCAAGTTTGCACTGAATTTGTGTTCAACTTTTTGAAGGAGTTAAGTTTAGTGGTTTGGTTAGAAACGACACTTTTTTAGAGGGGCAAATATACTCCTCAAAATTATAGGGGATAGGTTAGAGATGCTCTAACAGTCTAACATGTTTCTCAGGCATCATTTGACAACTTACCTGCTGAAAATAAGAGAGACGTCAACAGCCCATGTCATCTGCGTACGAGGATCGAACAATTTGTAACGCACTTGTAGCATCACTCTAGTCCATGCTATCACAGAAAACGTTATAGCTGCAACTATGTAGACTTACTTTTGCACAGCTTCAAGAGCTTCTAAGTTTGAGCATTCTGGCGTTTCCCAGACATGTTTGACATGCTCTCCCGAGAGGGCACCTCCTGTACCCACTTTTCAAAAAAATGCATTGTAAGCACATTTTAAAATGTTAAAAAATTCAAAAGAAAATTTCACGCATACATGTTCGCAAATGTGTGTGCGTGGCACAAAGTTTTGTGAAAAATGTCTTTTTGTTTTGTCTCTGCAAAAAATGACAAATTTTAGTGCTTCTAAATAGCATTCCACGACACAAGTTTTTGTCTTTTTTGCAAAGGCCACAAAAAAGTTTTTTTTTGAAACTTTATGCACACACATGGAATATGGAGACTTATCCGTGCAACATTTTTCAGATTTTTTTAGCATTTAGAAATGTGTTTTCCGAAGTGGGTTCATATATACCCGGATTCATCCATAAACTTCCCATGCTCTCCCTTCCTTTCTTTCCCTGCAATGAACATGCACTAGAGTCTAGAGAGCTGTGGCTAGGATGTCCCCAGCAAACCCATCATGGTGGTATCTCAATGCTGGCGAAACGGACCGCCTGCGTTGGCAAACCATTCAACCGGACTGGTTTTGAATGCGAGCTGGACATCGACAACATCAGGGAAGCCACCCTTAGATCCACTGGACTCTGTATAAGCAGCAGCAAATGGACATTGATTCCACACTACTGCCGGTTCAGCTTTGCACTCAACCACGGCGGACTCGAACGGGCAATGGACTACATAATTCGGTTCATTTCATGGGCTTGGCTATGGCAGGCAATTCTTAGATTAATGGTACTAGAAAGTAGGGACTAAAGAAAAGTAATACTCCCTCCGTCCCACAATATAATATCATTTTTCAAGCTATGTTAACTTAAAAAACGATCTTATATTTCTGTACAAAGGGAGTAGCTTTTCATCTTGTATCTGCCTTGTTGGTATGAAAAGTAAATGGAATTTTACCTGATGAAATATTGGCAAGTGGCTTGAAGCATAGCGCAACATTTCCTTTACAAGATGTCTGAGTTCTGGATGTGGTAATGAATAACCAGCTTACAAGTGACACACCACGGCATGGGTACGCAAGAGCATCCCAAACACAGGATTTGGATGTGCATGTGACCTTCTCCCTCATCACGGACTACCCCAATGTCACTACGGGAATCCGCAAGTGAGACATGAATGCATCAAGTGATCTCAAATCCGAAGTATTCAATCCGATAACAAAAAAACCTCAAAGGGCAAGACTCAATTCACCAAGAAAGAGATAGACGGGAAGAACAGTATAAGATCCAACTATATTGATACAGCTCATGACACATCAAGATCGTGCCAAATCAAGAACACGAGAGAGAGAGCGAGAGAGAGAGAGAGAGAGAGAGAGAGAGAGAGGGAGAGAGAGAGAGAGAGAGATCAAACACATAGCTACTGGTACAAACCCTTAGCCCCGAGGATGAACTACTCACGCATCACGATGGAGGCAGCAGGATGATGAAGATGGCCTCTGTGATGGCTTCCCCCTTCGGTAGAGTACCGAAAAAGGCCTCCAGATGGGACCGCTTCGGAACAGAGGCTTTGGGCAGCAGAGTAAAAGTTCTAGGTTACTTTTCGAAGGTTTCTGGATATATAGGATTTTTCAGCGTCGGATTCACTTCAAGGGGGGTCCCGAGAGTGGCACAAGCTCTCATGGCGTGCCCTAGGTGGGCGCTCCTTGAGCTTGTGCGCCCCCTAGGCACCTTCCGGCTCCCCCCCCCCCCCCAAAAGCTTCTTGAGTCTCTTTCCTTCCATAAAAAATCACCGTAAATTCTTATCGCGTTTGGACTTTGTTTGGTATGGTTTTTCTGCGTAAAAAAGAATATGCAAAAAACAGGAACTCGCACTGGGCACTAGATTAATATGTTAGTCCATAAAAATAATATGAAAGTGCACCAAAACCATGTAGAATTTAAGTAAATATAGCATGAATACTTCATAAATTATAGATACGTTGGAGACGTATCATGCACCTGCATTGCTAGATTCACCATCTTTCACCCCACTGATAAAGGATGTGGTGCTCTGATAAGGCTGAAAGCATTTTAGAAAATGCTTCCACTTCCTCCACCCGATGTTTGAATAGAATTTTCCACCTTTTCAGAGTAATTAGGAGCATCCACCAGACTTGTTTAATATCAGACCAAACAACATTATTGAACACACGTGCATTTCTAGTTTCCATAAGCACCATAATTACAAGCACAAATAAAATTTAGAGCAACATGATTCTTGATCACCGGCCAGAACTTAGCAATGGAATGTAATAAACACCTAGAGGTAAACCCAAAAAAAACTAGGTATGAGCATCCAGGTTCGCTTAGCAACCACACACCCAAAGAAGAGATGATGCACACTCTGTGGGTCAGAACAAAATAGGCAATAATTAGAGTCCTTGTCAATTCCTCTTTTTAAGAGGTTGTCTTTAGTCATGAATTTATTTATTAGCAAAACGCCATAAAAATACATGAACTCTAGGAGGAACTACAATAGACCAAACAACAGGAATAAAAATAGGTTGCACCCCTCTAAATTGATGAGTTGTATAGAGAAATAGTTGAAAATTCTCCATTAGATTCATGTTGTCAAATAAGGGTACCATCTTGTTCAGAGAGGGCAACACTATGAATAATTTGCGCAGGAAAAAACCAAGATTCCATCATCTGAGAGGAAAAAATTCTTCTAAAAGTAAGCTTTATGTTATTTCCATCCGAGACCTAAGCAAGTGTCACACATTGTTTGTGACAAATGTTGTAAACAAGCCAGAATTGGAAAAAAAATGAGGGGAGGTGCCAAATCAAATGTCCTCCCATAATCTTATATGTTTTACCATCTCCAGGCACCCATCTAAACCCATGATTGACAACTTTGGTTGCCGACATCACTCCTTGCCGAAACCTAGAGGGTTTGTGAGCTTTGCATGAAAAAATGTTGGGAGACTTCCTAAGGTATTTCTGGTCAACAAAGGTTTTCCAAATCTTACTATCATCTTTGTTGTATCTATTAATCCCGTTGCTAGGAGACACATGTTAACATCTCTAAGATTGGGGAGCCCCAACCCTTCAAATTCTTTCTTCAGGCAAACTAGATTCTAGTTGGCTAGGTGAAGCTTTCTATTGCCCTCAAAATCATTCAAAGGAAATGAGCTAATTAAGTGTTAATGAGATCTAAAGCCAATTTAAGGAACTTAAAAAAAAGGAAAGGAGGTACACTGGAATACTACTAAGGCAGGCTTTGATCAGGGTTAACCTGGCAGAGTAAGACAAAAGATTTCCCCTCCATCGAGCAATGCTCTTAACAATTTTATCTACAATAGGTTGTATATATATATCACATCTTCTAAGTTTTTCATAACAAAGAGGAATAACTAAGAAATTAACGAGGAAGGTTCCTTTAGAGCAACCAAAAATATTCAAGTAATCCACTACATCCTCATCATTGAGCACGAGAGGAATGAGTTCACTCTTAGTAGTTCATCTTCATACCAGAAACATTCTCAAAACATGTAAGCACTTTTTTTTCTTCAGATTTTTAGCTTTGTCCTGATCTTTGTCAATAAACATGATAGTGACATCTGAATATTGAAGGCAGGTGATACCTCCTGGATAGAATTCAGGACAGAGTCCTTGGATCAAATTTTGCTAACTAGCTTTAAAGAGCATCTTGGTAACCATTTTAATCCAATTAACCCATAGGGAACCAAAATACCTTTTAGTAAGGATCTCTAAAAGGAAGTCAAGATTGACCGTGTTAAAAGCTTTTCCACAATCAAGCTTTAGAACCAGGTCAGGGTCTCCAGATTGGTGGACAGGACGAAGCACCTCATGTGTTGTAACTACGCTGTCTATGATGAAACTCCCCTTAATAAAGTAGTTTGGTTGCCAGCTGTCATCCAGTTCATAAGCCAAGCTAGCCTATTGGTCAATACTTTTGTGAATATTTAAAGGAGCAGTTTAGAAGACTAATTGGCCTGTTATTTTTTCATGTAGGTGGCATATTTCTCTTTTGGAATAAGGGAAAGTACAACAAAATTGAGTACATAAATGTCTAGTTTCCCGACATGAAAATTCTTAAATAGAACCATTAAGTCATTCTTAATGACATCCCAAAATTTCTGGTAGAATAAGAAAGAGAGACCATATGTTCTAGGAGCACCTTTAGGATAAGAACTAGGCACAAGCTCTCTAACTTCTTCAGTAAGTGGGGCCTCATGGGAGGAATGGTTAAGGCTAGTGAGTTTTTCACCTTCAGTTAAAAAGAATCAGCACTTAAACTAAAGCTAGATCTATCTTCTTTTTTAAAAGGTCTTTATGAAAAGAGGAGGCAATATCAATCATCTAAGTGAGATCAAAGGTAACACTATTTGGTCCCTCCAGACAGTTAGAGTTTTCCTCCTCCTTTGATTTGCTACTGCATGAAAGTATTTTGTATTTCTATCACCTTCTAAAATATCTCTTTCCCTAGACCTCTGTCTGTCTTTGATGTGCTGCTGCCTGGACCTTCAGATTCAGAAAGTTGTTTTCTATGGTAGGTCCTCACCCGACGCTTCAGCTTTTCTTGGTGGCAATGGTTGGGGGAATAAGAAATGAAGCATGTATCTAGACTTACTGAAGTTCTCATTGACGTCGGATTCAACCAGGAGTTGCGAAATATGCATTATGCCACATTGCTTTGCGGTGCCACATTGATCAATGTATCACTTCTTTAACTTCTGGTTCCTTGGCGAGTGGCGTCCAATAACCCGATAATGAGGCATCGCTCCGTCCAATGGGATTTCAAGGATTTTTACCCCATCTCTCATTGCGGGTTTCTCTCGCAGTTTTAGTAGCCGCGTGGGGCTGTTGGTTGTGATGTGGGTGTGGGATTGGCATGAAAAGTCACTATTCTCAATCCGCAGTTGGATTAGATGTGACTACAGTAAAGCTCCTCCAAACTATGATGTATACTACAGGCAATGGCGAAGAACTTACATAACTTTATTGCTTACCATTTCGTGGTGCCACCCTTTTTGCAATAAACAGTGTGGTCTACACTGTTTTCTTTGGTTACTTAAATACAAATACATGTAACAACAAATTTGCATTGAAAATATAAGGCCAGTTTTTTAAATAAAAAGAAGAAGAGACTAAAAATGGTATATTTTGAACCGATAAGACCATAAGGTATCCCTCTAATAAAAGTAAAATCATCTTAGGAGGTCACGATAGAGTTCCATGACATGCATGCTTGATTCGAGCTCATGCAACCTAGGACCCCTCTGCCTTCTGAGAAATGATTGTCTAGCAAACGATTTTTTCTGGAATATGTCCTTTTACTGGTTTTTAGATGAAAATCATAGTTGAAATAGTGTATTATAAACCTGAACAAGTCTTATATTTTGGGAAGGATAGAGTGGTGCTTCCATAAAAAAACTTGAATAGCTTCGACAATCACCATACAAAGTTTATTGCTCGATGAAATACGACACTTACACATAATTAATTGTGTCGTCGCAGAAAGAGAAGTTACATCTAGATCATTCGAGGAAGGGGTAGTCGGTATAGCCAATGACGGGGTCAGGTATGTAGAAGGTCATCCTATCATACTTGTTCAGATCCGCACCAACCTCAAACCGCTTTGGCAGGTCTGGGTTCGCTAGGAATAGTCTCCCAAAGGCCACTAGGTCACTGTACCCCTCGACGACCACCTTGCCCCCTTCCTCACGGTCGTACCCACCATTTGCGATGAAGGTACCTTTGAACGCCTCTCGGTACGGCAGCAACCGCTTCGGCACCACTCGCCGGCCATCCACAATGGCCATCCTCGGCTCGATCATGTGGATGTAGAGGATGTCATGGTCGTTGAGCTTTGTAGACATGTAGAGCGCAAGAGAGTGGGGGTCAGAGTCGTGGCAGTCCATGTAGTCGGTGAAAGGGGAGAGGCGGAGTCCCACACGGTGGCCACCGACCTCCTTCACAACAGCATCGACCACCTCAAGAGCGAAGCGACACCGGTTCTCAAGACTGCCACCATACTCGTCGGTGCGGTCATTGGCACTATCCTTGAGAAACTACTCAATGATGTACACATTTGCACCGTGGATCTCCACGCCGTCAAAACCTGCCACAACCAACAAGTGAATTGCTTTATCAATCTAGAATACATGACATATTAGATATCTTGGGCACCCAACTTTCACCGCAGTATTTTATATAGACATGTTAGCAAATACTAAGGCTACTTAAAAAAAAATGTGAAATTTGTACCTAACAAAAGTAAATAAATGTACAAATTCGGATTTTCAAAATAGATCATGAAAAATATCTAATGGTACAATTTCTACTTCACAAAATAATTTGTTAGTTACTCCATCTGTAAAGAAATATAAGAGCATTTTGATCATTTTTTTAATGGAGGGAAGTAGTTGCCAAAGAAAGGAAAATTTTAGCTGAGCTTAAACTTGTTGATTTTAAAACAAGCATGCCGATCGTGTTGGCGATATAAACAGCATATATACGTGGTACATACCGGCGTCGATGGCGTTCCTAGCAGCCTTCCTGAAGTCGTCGACGATGGCAGGTATCTCTTCCACCGTCAGCCTCCTCGGCGGCGAGAACTCCTCTAGCCGGCTGTCGAAGCTCATCTGCGGGCCGACCCCCTTCTCCGTGCTCGACAGTGGCGCGGCGCCGCTGGGCTGCAGCTCGAACGTGGACACCAGGGGCGGGCCCATTTCAATTCATGGGTATTCAGTTGAATACCCATTATTTTTGTCAAAAGATTTCATATATATAATGTATATTACATATATGTATGAGAAAATAAGCAAACTGAGACAATATGTGTGGCTAACAAGCCTTCAGCCCACGTTCTGGTGTCCTGGTTCCCTCTCTTCCCATCCGACATGGGCCAGTAGCTCAATACTGCACTCCTCCGACACCTCCCAGCTCATTCAAAAATAGCTACAGCCTGCGTCATTGCGTCGTAGTGTGAACTCGATTGATCAAACGAACGTGGACACACGTCCGACGTGCCAGATCTGGCAGAAGAAGAGCGCGCCCTTGGCATGCACGGCGGCGACGATAGGCTTCCACGCCTCGACGTGCTCCGCCGTCCAGATCCCTGGGGTGTCGGTATAGCCCTGCGCTGTGTCGGAGATCCCCGTGGCCTCGGCGATGAGCAGGCCCGCCTGTTGGGCTGATTAAGCTGTGGCGACGAGCCAGGCGCGTCGGGTCCGCGGCGGGTAGTGTGTGTGCGTGCAGGCGCAGCACGGGCGTGTCCGTGCGGGTGTGTGTCGTGTGCGTGTGTTTAGGGATAGGCTGTTGGCGAGTCGCGTGGCACGATCGAGTGCGCTGCCGCTGGAGCTCGCCGTGGGACGCGCGCGTCCGAGCGCGACGCGGGCACGAGCGGAGCGGGCGGAGCGCGAGCGATCATGAGGGAGTGGAGGCGTGGGGGATACCCAGGGGCTACTATGAACACTAGTAAAATACACATCAATAATATGTATATCAAATATACGTTTGTTCACTTTGCATCCTTCTTATCCGCCAAGTATTTGGGGCAGTTCCGTTTCCAGTAACCATTTCCTTTGTAGTAGAAGCACTCAGTTTCAGGCTTGGGTCCAGCTTTGGGCTTCTTCATGGGAGCGACAACTTGCTTGCCATTCTTCTTGAAGTTCCCTTTCTTTCCCTCGCCCTTTTTCTTGAAACTAGTGGTCTTGTCAACCATCAACACTTGATACTCTTTCTTGATTTCTACCTTCGCCGATTTCAGTATCGCGAAGTGCTCGGGAATCGTTTTTGTCATCCCTTGCATATTATAGTTCATCGCGAAGTTCTAGTAGCTTGGTGATAGTGACTAGAGAACTTAGTCAATCGCTATCTTATCTGGAATATTAACTCCCACTTGATTCAAGCAATTGCAGTACCCAGACATTCTGAGCACATGCTCATTAGCTGAGCTATTCTCCTCCATCTTATAGGCAAAGTACTTGTCAGAGGTCTCATACCTCTCGACACGGGCATGAGACTGAAATACCAATTTCATCTCTTGGAACATCTCATATGCTCCGTGGTGTTCAAAATATTTTTGAAGTCCCGGTTCTAAGCCGTAAAGCATGGTGCACTAAACTATCAAGTAGTCATCATATCGAGCTTTGCCAAACGTTCATAACATCTGCATCTGCTCCTGTAATAGGTCTGTCACCTAGCGGTGCATCAAGGACATAATTCTTCTGTGCAGCAATGAGGATAATCCTCAGATCACGGACCCAGTCCGCATCATTGCTACTATCATCTTTCAACTTAGTTTTCTCTAGGAACATATCAAAATAAAGCAAGGGAGTTATACGCGAGCTATTGATCTACAACATAGATATGCAAAAACTATCAGGACTAAGTTCATGATAAATTAAGTTCAATTAATCATATTACTTAAGAACTCCCACTTAGATAGACATCCCTCGAGTCATCTAAATGATCACGTGATCCAAATCAACTAAACCATGTCCGATCATCACGTGAGATGGAGTAGTTTTCAATGGTGAACATTTTTATGTTGATCATATCTACTATATGATTCACGTTCGACCTTTTGGTCTGCAGTGTTCCGAGGCCATGTCTGTACATGCTAGGCTCGTCAAGTTTAACCCGAGTATTTCGCATGTGCAAAACTATCTTGCACCCGTTGTATGTGAACGTAGAGTCTATCACACCCGATCATCACGTGGTGTCTCAGCACGACGAACTATCGCAATGGTGCATACTCAGAGAGAACACTTATGCCTTGAAATTTTAGTAAGGGATCATCTTATAATGCTACCGCCATACTAAGCAAAATAAGATGCATAAAAGATAAACAACACATGCAATCAAAATATGTGACATGATATGGCCATCATTATCTTGTGCCTTTGATCTCCATCTCCAAAGCACCGTCTTGATCTCCATCGTCACCGGCTTGACACCTTGATCTCCATCGTAGCGTCGTGGTCGTCTCGCCAACTATTGCTTCTACAACTATTGCTAACGCATAGTGATAAAGTAAAGCAATTACATGGCGATTGCATTTCATACAATAAAGCGACAACCATAAGGCTCCTGCCAGTTGCCGATAACTTTTACAAAACATGATCATCTCATACAACAATGTATATCACATCATGTCCTGACCATATCACATCACAACATGCCCTGCAAAAACAAGTTAGATGTCCTCTACTTTGTTATTGCAAGTTTTACGTGGCTGCTTCGGGCTTCTAGTAAGAACCGTTCTTACCTACGCATCAAAACCACAACGATGTTTCGTCAAGTTTGCTGTTTTAACCTTCAACAAGGACCGGCCGTAATCAAATTTGATTCAACTAAAGTTGGAGAAACAGACACCCGCCAGCCACCTTTATGCAAAACTTGTTGCATGTCTGTCAGTGGAACCGGTCTCATGAACGTGGTCATGTGAGGTTGGTCCGGCCGCTTCATCCAACAATACCGCCGAATCAAAATAAGACGTTGGTGGTAAGCAGTATGACAATCACCGCCCACAACTCTTTGTGTTCTACTCGTGCATATCATCTACGCATATACCTGGCTCTGATACCACTGTTGGGGACGTAGCACGCAATTTCAAAAATTTCCTACGCTCACGCAAGATCTATCTAGGAGATGCATAGCGACGAGAGGGGGAGAGTGTGTCCACATACCCTCGTAGACCGAAAGCGGAAGCATTTGTTAACGCGGTTAATGTAGTCGAACTTCTTCTCGTTCCGACCGATCAAGCACCGAACGTACGGCACCTTCGAGTTCTGCACATGTTCAGCTCGATGATGTCCCTCGAACTCTTGATCCAGCAAAGTGTCGAGGTAGAGTTCCGTCAGCACGACGGCGTGGTGACGGTGATGGTGAAGTGATCTGCGCAGGGCTTCGCCTAAGCACTACGTGAATATGACCGGAGGCGTAAACTGTGAAGGAGGGTGCCGCACACGGCTAACAATTGTTGCTCTGTTTTCTAGGCGCCCCCTCCCCTTGTATATATAGGTGGGAGGGGGAGGGGCACAACCCTAGGGTGCCCCAAGTAGGATTCCTCCTACTTGGGGGCCTAGTCCAATTCGCCCCCCCCCCTTTCCATGTTTTCCGGAGAGGGAAGGAAGGGGGAGAGAGGAGGGAAGGACAGGGCAGGCCGAATTGCCTCCCCTTCCTTTTGTCTTCCCCCTTTCCCTTCCCCTTCCTATTCGGCCAACAAGGGGGGCGCAGCAGCCCATGCTGGCTGATGCGTTTTCCCTCTTGGCCCAATAGGCCCATACCTTTGCCGGGGGGTGCCCGGAACCCCTTCCGGTGACCCGATATGTACCCGGTACCCCCGGAATACTTTCGGTGTCCGAATATGATTGTCCTATATATGAATCTTTACCTCTCGACCATTTCGAGACTCCTCGTCATGTCCGTGATCTCATCCGGGACTCCGAACAACATTTGGTCACCAATCACATAACTTATATAATACAAAATCGTCATCGAACGTTAAGCGTGCGGACCCTACGGGTTCGAGAATTATGTAGACATGACCGAGACACCTCTCCGGTCAATAACCAACAGCGGAACCTGGATGCTCATATTGGTTCCCACATATTCTATGAAGATCTTTATCGGTCGTACCGCAATGACAACATACGTTGTTCCCTTTGTCATCGGTATGTTACTTGCCCGAGATTCGATCGTCGGTATCTTCATACCTAGTTCAATCTCATTACCGGCAAGTCTCTTTACTCGTTCCATAATGCATCATCCTGCAACTAACTCATTAGTCACATTGCTTGCAAGGCTTCTTATGATGTGCATTACCGAGAGGGCCCAGAGATACCTCTCCGATACTCGGAGTGATAAATCCTAATCTCGATCTATGCCAACCCAACAAACACCTTCGAAGATACCTGTAGAGCATATTTATGATCACCCAGTTACGTTGTGAAGTTTGATAGCACACAAGGTATTCCTCCGGTATCCGGGAGTTGCATAATCTCATATTCAAAGGAATATGTATATGTCATGAAGAAAGCTATAGCAATAAAACTGAACGATCAATATGCTAAGCTAACGGATGGGTCATGTCCATCACATCATTCTCCTAATGATGTGATGCCGTTCATCAAATGACAACACATGTTTATGGTTAGGAAACTTAACCATCTTTGATTAACGAGCTAGTCTAGTAGAGGCTTATTAGGGACTCGGTGTTTTTGTCTAGGTATCCACACATGTATTAAGTTTCCGTTTAATACAATTCTGGCATGAATAATAAACATTTATCATGATGTAAGGAAATATAAAATAACAACTTTATTATTGCCTCTAGGGCATATTTACTTCATACAGTGCCTTCGGCGCGTTCTTCAGCCTGTAGGAGGGGCGGCGGACGGCAGCGCTTTTTTTTTTGAATTATGTTTTTAAGTTTTTATGTACAAACATTAATGAAATGTGTCGTGTTTGGCCGAAATGTGATGAGTTTATTTCATGTTTGGCCTAGTTTGGCCGAAATGTGTCGTGTTTGGCCGAGTTTTATATTTCATAAAAACGGCGTCTGGGTTGGGCTTGGGTCGGCGGTAGGAAAACCGACCGCCCCCAAACCGATATTTTCGCCGGCACGCCCTAGGCGGCGCTTTTTCAAGCCCCTCGGGGGCCGAACGGCTGGAGATGCTCTAAGCACATTGCAATGCAGTACCTTGAGAAGCTTGTGCTTCATGATTCATTCCAGATGCCTATGCTTCCCAAGTTAAACACCTAAACACAACACATAAATACATCAGGACATTTGCAAACAGTAGAAAGGCAGAAAAAAAGTGGCAATCGGAAGAGAAACAGTTTTTTGCTGCTGGTAGAGAATCCTTTATCAAATTTGTAAAATTTAGGATGCTTAAAAGCCAAGATGTAGTCATTACAGTAGGAGGATGCTTCTGCTTTGCTTTATCAGCATGGGCTCAAGGAGACAGAGCACTTTATGTGACGAATTCCCATCCACCGGTGGCTTTTTCTTCTAAGTTGCAGCATATAAAAATGTCATTATTAGCCAAGTTACTTCCAGTGGCGAAGGCAGGAATAATTTTTAGGTGTGGTAGAGTTTACGAAGGAAAAAATTTCAATACATAATAGTATAACTATGTGCCGCTCATGCTCGCTGCCTTGGATCTACATTTCTAAATTTAGGTGGAAATCTTCAATTGCTACTAGACCCATCATACAACTATCTAATGAAAGATGCCAAAATAATATAATAGAAAAAACGATTTGGTTTTATTAATAGATAACTAAGCAAAGTATATGAAATCAGAGAAACTAAAACATATATGGAGGAGGAATCCCCACAAAAAACAAAATATATGAAGGAGGGATCCCGGTGATATAAACTACTAACGGAGGAGAAATAATTTGATTTGCCATTGCCCATTCATCTACAGTAATATAGGAGTACCTTAGGAAACTTGTGTCCGGTTAGATCGAGCTTCTTTTGGTTGGAGAGGCGGGCCACCCGCGTCTGGCTGCAAGGGGAATACTATGGATTTTCCGGTGATCTTTGGTGATCGACGCTGATATATATCAATTGCCGGTGGCATTACTGGTCACGTAGCTAGAGACCGGCATGAGCGGCGGCGGCGAGGCGATTCCTAATTAGCGGTTCTTGAAGAAACTAATCACGTCTCTCCCCTCACGTACACCTACGTGTGAACAAACACGCGATTGATCTGTGTTAAGTATATATTTGTGTCGTATGTATTTCGTATTATGACTCACCTCCTAGTTGTGTATAGTTGAGGTTGAGGCCTACTCTGTACTTATATATACGTGCACCGGCACCCCATCAATACAACGATTATTGTATTGCAAAACTATTCATCTACATGGTATCATCTCTGAAGGTCCTGACCTTGGGCGAAGCCGCCGCCGCGCTCCTCCCACGCGCCGCTGCCGCCGCCGCCGCTCCCCACCTCCGCCGCGCCCTCCCCCTCCCGTGCCGCCGCCGCCCCGTGCCGCCAGCTTCCGCCCCTGCCGTGTGCCGCCGCCCTCCCGCCGCGTCGTGCCTCCTCCCTGCCGCGCGCCGCCCCTCTCCTGCCACGCCGCCGCTTCCCACTCGCCGCCGCTGCCGCCCCCTCTCCCTCCGCAGCCGCGCAACCCGCCGCAGCCACCCCTCCCGCCGCTGCCGCCCTCCCCTCCCCCTCCCAACAAAAAAAAACCCTAACCCTTGCCGCATCTTGCCATGGACTCCCCTGGCTCCTCCACCACCACCCGCTCGTCGAACCCCTTCGCCGGCCCTGAGCCCTCCGCCGCCGCCATCCGCGACCTCAACATCGAGGCCCGGGTCCCCATCCGCCTCGACAGCTCCAGCTCCTCGTACTACGCGTGGAAGACTTACTTCAACCTCGTCTTCCGCGAGTTATATACGTGCACCGGCACCCCATCAATACAATGATTATTGTATTGCAAAACTATTCGTCTACAATCTGCAATGGTGCACCCGCTTGATACGCGGGCCTGTGAATCGTGGGCTTATATTGCTAATTCCGCACTTAGGCCTAAGCAAGAAATACGTACGTAACCTATTAGTCATGGGCTCCTGGCACAATAACTACCTGGCGAAATAAGCCGCCGCCAGGAGGCCAATCTTCTTGCGCAGTCCTCCGGCGGCTCCCCTTCGCCGGCGACCTCGGTCGTCGGTGGTGAGGGGGTCGCCGGATCCACGCGTGTGGATTGTTTTACTCTCTCATAGTCTAGATTTTTAGGCTGATCATCGTCTTGGCTTCGGCGGTGACGATGACGGCGCTGAATAAAGATTGTTCGGATCCATCCCTGGCGAGGCCTTCGGTCCTATGGTTGGGGGTGAATTTGGAAACCAGTCTGTTCAAGCAAGGATGGCATGACGGCGGCGGCATCCTCGTGGTGGACCTGTGTCCTCGGGCTCCGCTGTTGTGACGGCGTTTGCTCCAGCGTCGGCGCGGAGCTTGGGAGGTAATCCAGGAGCGGATGCAGATTGTGGTCTGCATCGACGACATCTGGAAGACGGAACGTCTGCTGGGTTCGTGGTTCGTGGATGGCAGGTATGGTTTCCTCCTTCGGCGTCTTAGTCGTGGTGGGGTGCCAGATCTGGAGTTCGATGACGTGTCCGGGGTGTTGTTCTGGTCTAATTCGTTCAACGGCAATGGCTTCACTTTTGGTGAGCCACCTTGGAGGTCTGCAAAGCTGCATATCAGCGATGGAGCCGCATCGAGCTCGTGTGAGGAGGTGATCCGTCATTCTTTTCTTCGGTGGCTGCTATGGTGGTGCCGGAGGTAGGTGACAGGCATTGGTTTGAAGCTCAGAGATGTTCTACTATCTTTTCAGTTTTGTCATGTCGGTCCTTACGTGACTTGTACTTTAATCTCTTTTTTTTAGGGTAAATGCTGCCGCTTTATTTAAAAAACAAACCTCGGAATGTCATCCGAAATAACATCAAGAACAAAGTCTGGTGGCACCCCTAGCCAAACCTTACACAAGTCTTCACCGACCCCTACTTTAGCTAACTTATGCGCGGCAACATTAGCACATCTTCTGGCCCAAGAGATTCTGCTCTCAGCAAAAGTCCCAAGGAGAGACTTGATGTCTTGAACCCACGGGCCTACACCGGAGAGATTCTTACCCGATTGCTGCAGCATGCTTACAACGCCCTGTGCATCCAGCTCAACGTGAACCCATGTGGCATTTATCTCCGCTGCTACCTGCAACCTTCTTCTGCACGCCAGTATCTCCGCTGCTTCCGGCTCTACAACGTTTGGAAAAGAAAGACAAACTGCAGCCAGAAAACCGCCATGGTGGTCTCTGAGTACAGCGCCTCCTCCTTTCTGCCCATGTTTAGAAATAGCACCATCGCAGTTCACCTTGACCCAGCCTTCATCCGGGGGCTCCCAACGCTGCGGTTCTGCATGGTTCGGCTCTCTCGGCGCCCTTGTATGCATAGCTTTCCATTCGGCCATATGAGAGACAATAGTATGCATTATTTCATGTGGCGGCGCTATGAGTTTTTGCTCTCTTGCTGCGTTGCGGGCTAGCCAGAGCCTATATGTGGCCTGCACCATTACCTCCTTCTCTCCGTCGGATGCACCAGAGAACCAGTTAAGTAGCCAGCGAGCAAGAGCCCTGTGGGAGTCAATCGAGCACGGTGGGATCGCCACCGAAACTCCCTTCTCTGAGTGGAGGAGCTGCCAGAACCTCACTGAATGTTGGCATCACCAGAAACGATGATGAATCGTCAGTTCTCGGCCACAAACCACACAAAAAACACCCGGTTTGATTCGACGTCGATGTAGTTCGTACCCTACAGCCAAACCATTCTTGATCATGCGCCACATGTGTATTTTTGCTTTAGCAGGAGCACTTGTCTCCCACGTCGCCATAAACCCCTTATGCGTCTGCACCGAATCAGAGGCCTCCGGCTGTCCAGTCCTCGATCGCCCCACAGATCTCTTCAAATGGTACGCAGACTTGACATTGAAGCAACCATTTTTTGTATAGTTCCATGCCAAATAATCCTGCTCGTCCGGCCCACCTATTGCAATCTGAAGGATATCATGCGCGTCACTCGGCTGAACATTTCGTTCACTATGGCTGAGTCCCAAGCGCGCCCATCATCTGTGAGCAGGTGTGCCACACGTGTCACTCCCGGCACGTAGATTTGACCCAGTGGTCTCATACTCCCTCTTATCGGAATCCAGTTGTCATGGTGAATATGAATATTAGATCCATCCCCTATACGCCAAATCAGTCCTTCCCGAAGAAGGTCTCTGCCATGTAATACACTTCTGTAAGTGTAGGAAGCGTTAGAAGGGCAAGTAGTTTCTTCTTTGAAGTAGCGTGCTTTAAGGACCTTCGCACATAAAGAGTCTGGTTCTTGCAGAATTCTCCAGGCTTGCTTCGCAAGCAACGCTTGATTAAACGCCTCAGGGTCGCGGAACCCCAGACCACCAACCCTCTTTGCAGCACACATCTTTTGCCAAGAGATCCAATGCACTTTCCTTTCACCATTCGTTGCACCCCACCAGAATTTCAAGGAGATCGAAGTCAGGTTCCGGCACGTTTTCTTTGTGAGCTGAAAACAACTCACGGTAAAAGTAGGTACATATTGAAGACCAGATTTAATCAACACTTCTCTTGCTGCTTTGGACAACCCTTGCCCCTTCCAACCACATACTTTCTATTTAGAGCTCTCCGTGACATACTTGAAAGTGCCCTCCTTGGATCTACCAACCAGTGTTGGTAACCCAAGGTATCTCTCACTAAGAGCCTCGGACTCAACTCCAAGAACTCCCTTTAGCTCACCTTTCAATTCCTCCTAGCATCCCTTACCAAAAAAGATGGATGATTTTTGCAAATTGACCCGCTGTCTCGAGGCCGCCTCATATGACGCCAGGATCCACTTCAGGGCTTCCATGTTAGCCCTCGACCCCTCCATGAAGACAATATTGTCGTCCGCGAAAAGGAGATCTGTCACATGGGGGCCAGTGCTCCCAAATGACACCCCCTTTATCTCTGCATCTCTTTGAGCTTTCTTCAACAGGGCCGAAAAACCTTCAGCACAGAAAAGGAAAAGGTATGGGGAAAGGGGATCACCCTGTCGAAGCCCCCTTGAAGGTGAAAAATTCCTGGTGTATGCACCATTTAGTTTGACAGAGAAAGTTGCTGTAGAAATACACCGCATTATCATCATAATCCAAGGTTGAGAAAAAACGACCCGTTCCAACATCTGCTGCAAAAACACCCATTCAACTCTATCGTATGCCTTCATCATGTCCAACTTGACCGCACACAGCGGCTTCTTCCGTTTCCTCGTCCTAATAGCGTGAACGCACTCATAGGCCACAAGCACATTGTCTGTAATAAGGCGCCCTGGTACAAACACACTTTGCTCCTCCGATATAAGGATAGGAAGGATACTTTTCAACCTGTTTGCGAGGACTTTTGTAGCAATTTTATATAACACGTTTCACAGACTAATTGGTCTAAACTGAGACAACAACTCCGGTGAGTTGGTCTTCGGAATCATAACTATAACAGTGTCATTGAAAGCGGCTGGAGCAGCAACACCACTCAAAAAATCCCGCACAGCTCGGCATACATCCCCGCCTACCTGCACCCAGTGGTGCTGGTAGAAGAGAGCTGGGAGTCCGTCTGGCCCAGGCGCCTTTGTTGGGCCCATCTGAAAAAGCGCCCATCTGATCTCCTCATCGGTGATGGGAGATGTTAGTGCTGCGTTCATCTCCGGCGTGACAACCTGCTCAATGTGTTGGAGTAGATCATTTGCTCCTACCGAGCCATCCGATGAGAAGAGTGCCTCATAAAACTGAGCAGCCATCTCTCGCATTTGTTCATCAGTAGTACATCTGGACCCATCATTCCTACGCAGAGCTTTAACTGTGTTTTTCTTTTTCCTATGCGAAGCTCGGTTCTGGAAATATTTGGTGTTTTGGTCCCCAGCACTCAGCCAATCCACCCGCGATCGCTGTTTGTACATAATTTCTTCCCTTGTATAAATTTCTTTGAGCTGCTCCTCGATCTCGCGGACCTCCAGTGAGGACCCAGAGACGAGCGCCCTCGTTTTTTGCTTCTGCTAGCTGGCTTTTCAACTTGATTATCGATCATCTAATGGAGCCAAAAACTTCCCTCGCCCACCTTTGCATGGAACCCGTCATGCATCTAAGCTTCTGCCAAACCGCTCCTAGTCCCTGCTCACCTATTGCCGCTGCCTCCCAAGCCTCCTCGAACATTGCCTGATAGTTTTCATGCCGTGTCCATGCTTCTTCATATCGAAAGGGCCTATCCCCCGGTCCCCTTTGACGCGGAGCCGTCTCCAACGCCCTAACCAGGATGGCTTGATGGTCTGACTCCTCAGTCATAATATGCTCGACTATAGTCTCCGGGAAGAGCTGCAAAAAATTGTCCGTGCACACAGCCCGGTCTAACCGGACTTGGATATTCTCTGTTCCTTCCCTTTTGTTGTCCCATGTATACTGATAACCCATAAAACCCAAGTCTGCCAGGCCGCAGTCGGCTAGGCAGTCTCGAAAGTCCTCCATTTGCAAGAACGGTCTAGGGTTACCCCCAATCTGGTCCGACTGAAACAGAGCCTCATTAAAATCTCCAAGGCATATCCAGGGTAGATCATCTTGAGCCCGCAAATATCTTATAGCATCCCATGATTTTTTCCGCAGCTTCGTGTGGGGTTCTCTATAGAATCCAGTGATTCTACAGGTCTTCCCCTCACTCGACACCTCAGCATCTATAAAGTACTGGCTCCATGGACGCACTGAAACTTGCAAACGATCTCTCCACCACAAAGCCAGGCCTCCACTTTTCCCTATACAGTCCACTGCTACACCACAGTTAAAGCCCAAGCTCCACTTAAGTCTCTCCATTGCTCTCGCCCTCTTCTTTGTTTCGCAAAGAAAAACCACCGCTGGGTTGTGGTACCGTATCATGTCTCTAAGTTCGCCAACTGTCGAGTCCAACCCCAAGCCCCGATAGTTCCAGGCTAGCAGATTCATTGCGCTCGGCGGCCCCGTCCCTCCGGGTCCGCCGCTTTATCATTGTTCTCCGAAATCCTTTCAAACACTAACGGCTTCTTTCGCCTGTTGTCCCGAATAAAACCATCATGCACAATCTGTCGTTCTGGGTCATCCTTCGCCACCCAGAGCTG
This sequence comes from Thinopyrum elongatum, assembly GCA_011799875.1. Lineage (NCBI taxonomy): Eukaryota > Viridiplantae > Streptophyta > Magnoliopsida > Poales > Poaceae > Thinopyrum > Thinopyrum elongatum. The sequence goes on along the minus strand of CM022297.1, from coordinate 18,550,356 downwards.
CCTCGGCCTCCTCTTCTTATTCACTTGCTCAGGGCGGTGACTAACGCTTTGGTATGTTTGTCCAAGATCCGGTCTACTCTTCCTCACATAGTAGGCCCTCTTCCTGTCCTTCGAGCCGAACAGCCGTGAACCAGTGTCCACGTCCGTTCGTTTGCCCTTGTCCTCGCGAACTGCATGTGATGACTGAACGTCTTCCTTTCCCTTCCTTTCCCAGTTCTTCTGTGGATCCCCTCTGTACCTCTGCTCCTCAACGAGTTTATTACGTAGTTCTTTCTCCCTGCGGTTCTCCAGGTCATCCCTCAAATCCCTCTCCAAAGGGGCCGTTTCCTTTGCTCTAGACATGCCCGGGCTGTGTTCTTCTCTTCTCCTGTCTCTAGACTCAATGCCAGTGCGCGAGGCTGCAGACCTTGACAGCTCCGGCTGCAAATTTCGTTTAATAGGCACATCACGAGCCCTCGAACCGCCCTGTTTACTCCAGTCACTATCCCCCGTCTTGCTGCTCCCCAGACTGTTGTTACTGCTCACCGAGGCTCCCTGGGATCCCTCTTTCAACAAACCTGTTTTTCCAGACGACGCCCGGAGCCAGCCGCCCCAATGCTGTGAGGAGTCCACCGGAGGGACACATATCCCATTCACATGCACTAGTCGCCCACATTCAAAACAGAAGTGGGGGATCTTTTCATAACTGAAGTCATACCAAACGCCCCTCTTGTCCTCAGGTGATGATTTTAAATAAAAGCCCCTCACTAAAGGTTCATAGACTGAGATTGTTGCACGAACCCTAAGTTGGTTCCCTCTAGCCAATCCTTCCTTGTCCACATCCACCCGGATCACTCTTCCCAACCAGTTCCCAAGAGCCTTCCCCAGTTCTTCCGTGCGCTTATGAGAGGGCAGATCGAGCACTTGGAACCATACATCGATCTTATCAAATACCATCTCCGAGGGCCGTGTTCCACCTTCATAATTTTTCAGAATCAGAACACCGAAATCGTATTGCCACGGCCCATTATAGAGAGCATGTTTCCAATCTCCCTCACAACCAAAGTGCACTTCGAACACATTATTTCCCAGATCTCTGAACTTCGTCTCCTTGTGCAGTCCCCAAGCCCTATGCATCGTTCTCTCCAGGACTGTCCTGTTGAGGGGTCTAGGTGCGCACGATTTGCCCACCACTGCCCATCTTGCCGTAGGTGAAAGCATCTGTTCGGAAGTCTGAAAGACCAGGCCCTCTATTTCCTTGTCCATCAGTACCATGCTACCCATCCTTGCAGACAAACTCGCAGCCGGATCCGGAGTCTTGCACTCCGTCGGGGACTTTGACGAACCCCTGCTTGCTGAACCCCCGGGGTTCCTCGCCCGCGGCGTTGCCGCCACGGACGCCCCCGGAGTCGCCTTTGTTCTCGGAGTTGCTGCGGTCATCCCATCCATCTTCTCCGCCATCAGCCGCCCTGCTAGCGGATCAGATCGCTGCCGGTCCGTGGCCATGAGAGCGCCGTCGCTCACCTAGCCGCTACCGGAGACCCCGACACCCCCGCCGGCAAAACCCTAACCCTAGCGCAGGAAGAAAATCGCCTCGCGGTCGCCTCCTGATGCCTCAGAGCTTTCCTGCATGGTGGACCCACAAATCCTCGTGAGATTAGACTTGCTGATGTGTGTACTTTGATCTTTATAATATGAATGAGACCCGTATTACCATGCAATAAAAAAACTACCTGGCGAAATTGGAGGAGGCGATCCATGTGGGGAGACGCGGAGTCGTCCTCCTCAAAAATGACAAAAATGACGTGAACTTTATCAACTCAAATCATATATTCAGATATAGAGTATATATACGCAGTGTTTTTGTCAAATTTTAGGTGTGGCAGCTGCCAAACCTCGCCATATAGCTGGCTTCGCCCCTGGTTACTTCCTAGAAAAATAATTCTAAGGAAAGAAAGAATGCATTGCATTACTATATAATATGGTGAATATTATTAAATAAGAATTCTATCATCATTATAATCTCCAAGAAAGGCAATAATATCCGGGCACCGCTAGGCATCAGACTACTGATAGTTTACATCTATCAGACTAGTTGTATGTCGTTGGATCAAAAGCGGTCGTACGTCCGATCTGATAATTATTCCACGCGATAGATTAAATGCTTCCGATCGCTAATTGCTCGCTGCTTCCTAACTGCTTCCACAAACGACGGCCTCTCCCCTTGTTGCATGGTTCTCTCGGAAGCATATCTTTCCGTAACAACAACTTCCATAACTCACGCGAGTCTCCATTCCTGCTTTTCATGTCGGGCTACCTGCTTCCTAGGAAACAAATCTTGGATGATTAAACTTTGTTAGAACGTTGCTTTGGATGCATCCCTTCAACAGCTCCCACTACCATGACAATTTCTAAAACAAACTTCATGTATAGACGTTGCTTCCATATAAGAGGTCTCTAATCATGTATGATAAGTGCCATGGAAATTTCCAAAACAAAATTCCCTTTATTCATGTTGCTTCCATATAGTGTACAGACGATTCTTCCTTCCATTTGATACTTGATTGAATGACATGATAAACATAAAACATGCTTCCAACATTACAGGCCATGCTTCTTAATTCTTTGTCACATTTTTCCGAAGCAGTATCTTGATTCGTTTTGTGATAAGAAGCATGTATGGCTGTACTTTGAAACACAGTTTTATGGTGGTTGAAGCATGAAAATGTAGTACCAAAATATTGCTAATATAGTGTTGGTTTGAAACAAATTGGAATTATGTTTCCAAAGAAATTAAAATATGCATCCAAAAGAATCTGAGTTTGCTTCTATAAAATGATACATGGCATATAAGGTAAGCTTTTGTGCCATCTAGCATAATGCAGACCAATGATCCAATGGTGGCATGTGTCCTTCCTATGGTGGTCGTGCTTTCTTTTGATGGTATGTGCAATATATATCTAACATAAATTTGTTTCGGGGACGATAAAACGCTACTTTCTATTAGATAAAAAAATAAAAAATTATGCATCCGAAGAACTAGAAATTACAATTCACAGTGTGTGCCTAAACCCATTCAAGCAATAACATCTCACACAACTTCTATTTGTCTTTCGTCACCCCCCCCCCCCCCCCCCCCCCCCAATGGTAGCTTTCGTCGCTCCGATGATGTCCAGAAAGCATGCTCTGACATGCCCTTCAGCTGCTGCATACCACCACACATTTGCATGCATAAGCTCACAAACACATCAACCAAATCACCAGCAAATGGCTTGAAGCAAAAAAGATGACTCTACTTGAAGCAATAACAGGTTTGGTCGGAAGCATAGAAGCAAAGGTATGTTTGATGAATAACTAAGGAAAACATGTGGGTGGGTCTGATGTATAAAAACTGGCATTTAGAAGCAATAATAAATAGTATGGAAACTCATAACTACATGAACTAGAAAATGGCTTGAAAATCTTTCTGTCTTAATATTGTTAGGATAGGAAGCATGAAAGTATATAATGGAAGCACCATGAAATCATATAGAATGAAATAACAAATGCGCAAACTTACATACAAAGTGAGATGCCGGTGCAGGGGATGGGATGAACGCACACATGTTGTGATCTAATTTACATTCAGAAGGCTATGATGCAGTAGAAATAGAAATACTAAATTAAGAAGCACTACTGTAGTGGCGCAATCGTTCGATACATAAGAAGCACATAAATGAGACCTAGGAAGCATGGATATGTAAAACAAATTTTTGCTGGTATCAAAGTGGAGTCATAGAACACTGAAAATGGAAACAAACTAAGATTGCAGCTAACATGCAGATGCATGTTTTGTGTCACCTGCATAAACAATTCACCATTTTTCTTTGCCCAATGGAAGCAAGCTCTCTACTCTCTACTTCACATAAGCATATATATTACAATTAAGAAGCATAGCTCCGTATCAATCTTGTCTATTAACCATTGTACCAGACCATCGGGAGTTGACATGGAGCCTATATTCAAAAGATTTACCCAACCTCAATCTTGAACTACTGTTTTCCAATGCAGTGGCAGATTTGAAGTTCCAGTTGCCAGTGGATGAAAATATATATGGTATATACAAGATAGGTAGAATATATGATATACAAATGGGTTCAAATTGAAGGATAGAAAATTAAATCTAGAAGCAAAACAATAAATGTTTGGCCACCAAGGGGATGGATGTTTTGATTCACCAACATATTCATTGATTTTTTTGGCATTTGGAAGCAAACTATAGAGCCAATCTGTGTATCAATTTAGATGCTATGAAACTAAGAAGCACGAACATAGTAGTTGGGAACAGATCTAAACTTGGATGGAAGCATGGAAATTTGAAATCAGGTCAAAAAACTAATATTACCTCCAAGATTGTGAATCACATAATTTGATTCGCATGAGAAACTAGCCAAAATTCGTAGATGAAATAATGATCCATTACACATCTTATATAACATAGATACGCTCAACGAAGTTCATCAAACCAAGAATTGCATCTAGAGTAACGCAAATCAAATCAAGTGATGAACACTGAATCAAACCCTTGTTCAGGTGAGTACATACCAGGGGGCGATGGTTGGGATACGCGTGCAGCATATTTGCCAAGCCAAAACGGTGCACCAGCGCGGTGGGACGAATGGTGACGGGGCAGGGTCTGCGGGCAACGGGGATGGCGATGGCGATGGGGGCTACGCTGTCGGCTGTGAGAGCAAGATTCATCGAGGCAGACCGTTGCAGGGTCTTTGCACTAGCTACCTGATGCAGTTGTAGACGTCGCGGAGTTTGGGGGGAGTAGGATGGTGGCGGAGATAGTCAGCACGGCGAGGGAGTTCGGCGATCTTGGAGCTGCGCTCGCCTAGGATGCGAGACGGGTGGGGTGGGTGTGGTCTGGCGAGCGAGATTAACCCGGACGTGGCATAATGGGGAAGGCGAGATTTTCTTGGATCGGATTAATTTGGGCAGTTTGCTTAGAAATATAGGCCGTGGGATCAGAAAAGCATCAACGGCACATCACTCGTCTGGGAAAGGTATCCTATCAGACTACTGAATATAAGTGTTTCCCTAGAAGATTTGTTAGTTAATTAAATACGAGTATTTTCTAAACAGGCTCGCATGGGCAACCCAATAGTACGTCCTGAAATTTTAATTAAGTCACCATAAATACATGGCCAATATCTTGTTTTCTTATGGTCTATCAGCAGGTCCGCACATGATTAAGGCATCGTAAGTTTACATCGCCGGCCTTCTGTTTTTATTAGGTGGTTGGGGCTGTGGCTAGTGGGTTCGCCCACTTCCTCCACACCGTAAATTCACCTCAGGTTTTCTTCTTCTTAGGTAACAAGTGTGGCCTGAGGTGAGGAATAAGAATTCCCCACTCAGGGTGACGAATAGCGCGAGCCATATATATATATATATATATATATATATATATATATATATATATATATATATATATATATATATATATATGACAGCACTATTCTAATCCCAGAATAAGAATAGTTATTTGGATCACAACGCCCTATATATATAGGGAGCGATCGACATGTTCCGGAACAGACGGACTGAATAAAAATCCAACCCACCCACCCCACTACCGTACCTCTCCCCAACTCCCCCGATCCACCCGCTGCCCACCACATCCTCCGATCCACCGCCGCCGCCTGCCCCGCCTCCTTCAGGCGCGCCGCTACCCTCGCCTTCTCCTGGCGCCGCCGACGGCCTCCTCCCGGCGCGTCGCAGCCCTCGCCTTCTCCTGGCGCCGCCGACCGCCTTCTCCCGGCACGCCTCCACCCCGCCTTCTCCCGACGCGCCTCCGCCCCGCCTTCTCTCGGCGCACCTCTGCCCCGCCTCCCCCCGATGCACCACCCCCGGCTCCTCCTGGCCGCCCCTGCCTCCTCCTGGCCCGCCGCTGATCTCGCCTCTTTCCGGCGAGTGTCCGACCCGCAGCTGTTAGCCGCCCTGCCTTTTCCATGCCGGCCGCCTCCTTCTCCCCCGTCCACTACGCGCCAACGTCGCCGCCCAGGCGCGGCCTCGATCCGGTGGCACCGCCGCCCACCACTACCAAGACCCCAGCCCACCGTCACCCACCAGCACGATGCCCCTCTGCGCGCGGATCTGACCTTCCCTCTGCTCCGGCGCGGCCTTCCATCCCCTCCGGCGCGACCTTCCATCCCCTCCGGTGCGGCTGCCCTCTCCTTCGGTGCTCGAGGCCGCTGGCGCTCTTCCCTGCACCTCCGAGCTGCAGCAAGCACTGCTCGCCGCCCCTGCCGCAGCACAGGGACGGCGCTTTCCTTCTCGTGCTCAAGCTTGACGGTTCCGCTCATGCTCCTCTCCCCATCTCCCTTACCGAGGCAGCGGCTCTCGAATCGGCTGCGCCATGGCCGAGGAAGGAGGACGTCGGCGGCCTGCCATTATTTCCCCTTCGGCTTTCTTTGCCATGGATGTGTGCGTGCGTGCTATGTGCGTGAGTGCGCTATAGCCATTTATGTAAAAAAGGCATTTTCAATTAGGTAAAACAACTTGATGGTTGTCGAAGTTCAGACATTTGTATTGGTGACGTTGGGGTTAGAATGAGAAGTAGTGCCTGCAGTTTTGTACCCGTAAGGTGTTTGTGTGTGCGACTGGCTGCTACACACACCGTGTTGCTGCTGCTGCTTCTTTGACTTTTAAATTTTTAGTCACTTGCAATTTTTTTTCTTTGGATATATGTGGTCCAGTACACTTGTTCTACCAAGTAGAAGCGTATGTGCTTCTTAGCGCCCACGTATGTGAAATCTGTTTGCTGATTCACTTGATGACATGTACCAAAGTTCAAATAGAAAAAACGGGCAAGTTCAATGATTCTAAAGATCAAATTTCCCTGTTTTAAGAAAATAAAACTATGAAGTTTAAATTTAGAAACCAACCAAGTTCGATGTTTACAATAATAATAAACCATGAAGTTCAATTTCAAAAGACGGAGCAGTTCGATATTATATTACAAAAACTCGAATTTTTCACGTTACTAACGAATAAACCAAGAAGTTCGGTTTGAAATAATGAAGTTCGACATTTACTAAAAAAACTCCAATTTTTCACATTTCTAGAAATACACAAAGAGGTTCAAAAAATTGAAAAAAATAGAATGGTTTGATGTCTATAAAAAATCAATTTTTTTGTTGCTAAAGGGTAGAATCGTTTTACAAAACAACCAAAAAAACAAAAGCAGTTCAAAAAATGTTTTTAAAAAACGGCCATCCCCATTTATAAAAAAACTAGAAGTTCACATTAAATTAACGGGATCGGTCCGATGTTTATGACAAAACTATGATTTTCCCCGTTACTAAAGAACAAACCAAGAAGTTCAAAAATAAAAAAGGAGCAGTTCAAAAAGTTTTAAAAAAGATGGTGTTTCTACATTTAACTAAAAAATGGAGAAGTTCAAATTTTAATAACATAGAAGTTCAAAATGTTTATAAAAAACCAAGAAGGTCAAAATAAAAAACCGAGAAGTTTAACAAGTTTTTAAACATGGATTTGCCACTGTTTTTTTTTAAGATCTGGAACTTCAAATTTAAAGAAGTGAGCAGTTCAATGTTTATTACATAACTAGGACTTTTCCCTATACTAATGAATAACACCAAAAAGTCTTAATTTAAAAAAATGAAGTTGTTTGATGTTTATAAAAATCTTAGATTTTCCCCGATACTAAAGGTACACAATGATGTTGAAAATAAAAACGGTAGAGTGTCTATGAAAAACTCAGATATTTTCACCTAACCGAGAGAAGTTCAGATTGATAATTGCCAGAAGTTCACGTACTACATGGTGTGCATTTTGTATTAAAAAAGAATGAAAAAGCAATGGCTAAAAGTTTTGTTGCTAGAAAGTTGAAGTGCTCAGCCCGAGAAAGTTCAAATTTTTTTGTGAGAGAGGTTGAACAAAAATACGTGACAGAAGTTCAAGGTGAAAACAGTGGGAAGTTCAACTACTACACGGAATGCATTCCATATAAAAATATAAGAATAGAAAATAAAAAGCTTAAAAGGTTTATTGCAAGAAGTTCACGTGCACCTCCATGCACGGTTCAGAATTTATATTGCGGGACGTCCGACCTCCAATTACATGTTTAAAAAATGGCCAAAAATAACGTCCGACCTTCAATTGCGTGTAATTCGATGTATACACAAAAATATGACAGAACTTCATCGTAAAAACAGCGAGAAGTTCAAGTACTGCAAGGAATGCATTTCAGGTGACAATAAAAGTATAGAAAAATAAAAACTTAAAAGGTTTGTTGAAAGAAGTTCAAGTGCTCTGTCAGGGGAAGTTAAAGAATTCTTGCGAGAGAGGTTCGCCTTGTATTTTCATGTTCAAAAACACAAAATAGAAATTGTTTTTTGCGTTTAAAAATAATTCTCTCAATCCACAAAGATGTCCAGTTATTATTTGGGAGCAATTTGATTTCAAAAAGAAAATAAAAATTCAAATTATAAAAATGGAAAAAGTTTATGTACTACATGGTGTGTATTTAATATGAGAAAAATGAATTAAAATGCAAGGTCCAATTTTGTTGTTGTTATAAGTTCAAGTCCTCGGTCGGAGAAAGTTAAAAAATTTATTGTGAGAGAGGTTTGTGCAAAAAGAATATCATTTGTGTAACACTGACGAATGAATGAGAAGATTATAAACGAAAATACGTCACAGAAGTTCAACGTGAAAACAGCAGGAAGTTCAATTACTACACTGAATGAATTCCAGATGAAAAACTTTTAAAACCGTCGCGAGTATGAAAAAATGATCAACACGGGAAAGTTGCTTGTTTACAGTAGCTTTTCATCGGTATATCACTTGCTCAATTCCAGTGAGTGGATGGAGAGCTACGAGAAAAAAAAGCACGTGAAAAACAGAGTGAAGTTCAAGTAGACATGCCGAGAAGTTCAAGTTCTTCACGCGGTGCATTTTCAAGAATTTGTTTTGCGATAAAGGCAAAATGAATAATCTCGCCGTTTTTGAAATTACTTGAAAACGGCTAGGAATCAGAGAAAACCATCAACATGAAAAAGTTTCGCACTTTCCGTAGCTTTTCAATGGTATATTATTTGCCCCATTCCGGTAAAGTTTGTAGAAATTACCTAAAAAATACGTTTTTAACCATTTTCAAAATTGACTTTAAACCGTAAATAATTGGGAGAAACAATATATACCAAAAAGTTTCGCATTTGTTCAAGCTTTCCAACGCCATATCTTTTGCTGCATTCGGACGTACGGTTCAAAAATTAACTCAAAAATACGAACACGGTGGAACTTGTACCTTTTCTAAATTACTCTTAAACTGTTCAAATTTAGAAAAAACTTTCTAACTGAAAAAGTAGCGCATTTTCATAAGCTTTCCAACGCCATATCATTTGCCTCAATTGGATTAGCCGTTTAGAAATGGCATCGAAAATACGAACTTGGTTGTTCGATTTGCGAAATTTTATGATTTTCCAAATTACTCTTTAACCATAGGAAATTAGAGAAAACTATCAACATGTGGAAGGAGCGGTTTTGCAGCAGCTTTCCAACGCCATATTATTTGTGTCATTCCAATAAACGGTTTAGAAATGCGATCGAAAATACGATTCACGTTTTTTGTATGAAGAAAAAACGGTTTTCAAAACTGCTCTTAAACCGCTTACATTTTGCCAAAAATTCAACTTGAGTCATGATACTTGTGTCCATAGCTTTCCAACGATATATCGCAAGCCCCATTTGGGCAATGTTGGCGGAAGTTCAACCTAGCACCGGGGGAAGTTCAGGTCAAACAACTCAGGCAGTAAAATTGCAAAAAACGCAAGTTCATCATGACCCGAGAGCCAAATCCACCAATGAGCGAGATTCGTATTTAAAACGGGCATTTAGTTGTTAAAAACAGTTTCTAGATTACACTTACATCATATAGAACACGACTGACCAGAATAATTCGTGCGCGGAGACACGGTTGCGAAGATAACCCGAAGGTCGGTTTCCTATAGAGGGAAGTTCAGATGTGTAACTCAGGAAGTTCATGTTGTGATCGGAATAGTGTTTATATATATATATATATATATATATAGTAGCACTATTCTGATCCTAGGATCAGAATAGTTATTCGGATCACGACGCCCCTAAGCGCACCTATATATGAGCGGCGAGGTCCTCCCGAGCTCCCGAACTGGAAGCGACCAAAAAAACGCCCACGACCCACCAGTCCACCACCTCCCACGATCCTCCACCAGCGAGCCCGGGCAACCTCCCCGATCCACCGCGCGTGCCGCCGCCAGCCCTGGATCCCGCGCGCCGCCGCCGACCCCCAAGATCCTGCACGCCGCCGGCTCCCAGGATCTTGCGCGCCGCCGCCAACCTTGGATCCCATGCGCGTCGTCGCCGTTCCTGGACCCCACGCGCCGCCGCCGGGCCTTGGTTCTCCGCGCGACGACCAACTCTCCCTGGTTCAACGGCGGTCGTCGTCCTCCCGCTGCAGCTAGCCAACTCCGCATCCCTCCTCCACATGCTGACCTTCCTCCACACGCCGACACGGCCTTCCTCCACCTGCCACTGAAGCCCAGCAAGTCAAAGAGCAGCAGCAAAGGCAAGTTTCAGATAGGGCATTCAGTAAAAATTTGAGAAGTTTCTAGTTACTAATAGATGTTGCTCGTGTTTATTTGGTTGAACTGAATGGTTGTAGATGAAGAGATCAAACTAAGTTTTTGTGGTTGTAGATGAAGAGATCAAACTAAGTTTTTGTGTATTTGTGTGCATGCAAGGCGCTCGAACAAATTCCCCTGCTAATGGCAGAATCTGTAGTTCTAGTTGTTGGCTAACTGACGGTCACTTAATCTAGTGCAAGCAGCACCATTTAAAAGTAGGTTACGGCCTTTCCCCCTTCTCAACTTTTTTAATTGCAAACCGTGGGATTTGGTTGTGGCTAGCGGCAAGAAAAATAAGAGAAGCAGTAGTGACTGACCGGTGGTTGAGTTGAAGAAATGGTAGTTGCAATTTGCTTGGTCGTGGTGGCGATTTCAGAGTGCTACTCAAAGTTTGCGATAATGGGCATTTTTTTCATGGGTTGGACTCGTTTGTGTTGCTGAAGCCTTCACATGTCGTGTAGTCTTTCTCCTGCTCCCAAATACATTTTGGGTCAGTTTCGTATTTGTTTATATCAGTCGCCCAGGTCACGATCTCTGAATCTCATTGTGTTGTCTACAACACCTACTGTTCCAAGTAAGCTTGTCTGTCTGTCGTCATACTTTGTTGCGGATCACAAGAGCTGCGATAATGGTTTTTTAGTGCTATTTTTTTGTTCCATTTGTACAACCGAACTTGATGTACTTCTTTTCACGAACGGCACAACTCTGCCCCCACGTCCAAAAGGTGACCTTCTCCCGTACTACATACTGACCTTCTTCCTCTCTTGTTGTATCTGGGTGAGCAGCAAAAAACTGGAGCAACATCCCCCATCCGACAGTCTATAATTGACGCTCAGAAAGAACAGGGTGAACAGGGATGAAAATTTCAAGGATGTTTTTTGCATAAAAAATCAGAGAAAGTTTTGCTCATACAATGGTTGACTTCTAAATATAATGTGCGTCAGACATAATGACGCTTTGTGTCCGTGCTAGTTCATAATCTGGCATGTACTACGGTTAATTGGTTATACACCGGCCGTCCATGGTATGTATGCCTCTCCCTGCCTTCGAAGGCGCCACTACCCACATGGAACCCCTGCTCCCACGCATCGGCGACCAGCCATATCCAAACCTCGCACGCACATCGTCGCACTTGCATTTCGATGCTCCAATGCCTACTGGCACTGCCTACATCTTCGCCCTACAAAAAAGCTCTAGCAGTGTTCAATTCTTATGATTTCTTGCAGCAGTCCATTGTATATTACACAAGAAGAAAAAACTAATAGTAGGTTGCAGATGTTTTGTTTTGTGAATGTCGTAGGCTTGCAGCAGTTTAGATGTGGGTTCAGTAAATAAATTGTTCCCAGTTTAGATGTGGATTCAGTAAATAAATTGTTCCCAGTAAATAATAGTAGGTTGCAGTTTAGATTGTCGTAGGCTTGCATGCCAGGGTAGACTGCCGGCAACCCTGGCCTCGTCGCCACCCTTGACCCCGACGCGCTCCCGCCGCCAGCTACCCCAACCCGACGCGCCTCCAGTCGCCGGTCGCTCGGCCCCATCGGCCCCCAACCGGAGACCTGATCCGGGCCGCCGCGGCCTCCTCCGCCCAGGCGCCCCCGGCCTACTCCGCCCACTGCGCCACCCCTCCCGCCGTGTCGGACCTCCCCTGTGGCCCCGCCTCCGCCGCCCCTCCCGCCGTTGTATGTTGGTACAAAGCTTGATGATGTATTGGTGTGCTACACTTGATGATGTATTGGTTGTGCATGTAGCACACGAAGTGTATGTGTATTGTTGTGTGTAATTTTTTTGAAATTCAATAGCATGCGAAGTTCGTGTTTCAGAAATTCATAAGTTCACGTGTACCACATACTGAAGAAAAAGATGGAGAAGTTCGATGATTATAGAAAACTAAGATTTTCCTCGTTATTAAAGAATGAAAACAAGAAGTTCAAAAATAAAATAACAAGAAGTTCAACTTTTTAAAAATAGAGCGCTTCAAAATTTCATAAAAAAGATTAAGAAATAAAACCAGGAAGTCCATATTAAAAAGATGGAGAAGTTCGATGATTATAGAAAACTCAGATTTTCCTTGTTATTAATGAATGGAAACAAAAAGTTCAAAAATAAAATAACAAGAAGTTCAATTTTTTAAAAATATAGTGCATCAAAATTTCATAAAAAAAATTAAGAAATAAAACCAGAAAGTCCATATTAAAAAGATGCAGAAGTTCGATGATTATAGAAAAATCAGATTTTCCTCGTTATTAAAGAATGGAAACAAGAAGTTCAAAAATAAAATAACAAGAAGTTCAACTTTTAAAAATAGAACGCTTCAAAATTCATAAAAAAGGATTAAGAAAATCAGATTAATATTTATAAAAAACTCAGATATTTTCACGTAACCGAGAGAAGTTCAGATTGATAACTGCCAGAAGTTCACGTACTACACGGTGTGCATTTTGTATTAAAAAAAGAATAAAAAAGCAAAGACTAAAAGTTTTGTTGTTATAAGTTCAAGTCCTCGATCGGAGAAAGTTAAAAAATTTATTGTGAGAAGGGTTTGTACAAAAGGAATATAATTTGTGTAACACTAACGAATGGATGAGAAAATTACAAACGAAAATACGTCACAGAAGTTCAACGTGAAAACAGTAGGAAGTTCAACTACTGCATTGAATGAATTTCAGATGAAAAACTTTTAAAACCGTCGCGAGTATGAAAAAATGATCAACACGGAAAAGTTGCGTGTTTATAGCAGCTTTCCATCGGTATATCGCTTGCTCAATTCAGATGAGTGGATGGAGAGCTACGAGAAAAAAAAAACACGTGAAAAACAGAGTGTAGTTCAAGTTGACATGCCGAGAAATTCAAATTCTTCACGCGGTGCATTTTTGAAGAATCTGTTTCGCGGTAAAGGCAGAACGAATGATCTCGCCGTTTTCGAAATTACTTGAAAACAGATAGGAATCAGAGAAAACCATCAACATGAAAAAGTTTCGCATTTTCCGTAGCTTTTCAACGATATATTATTTGGCCTATTCCGAAAGAGTTTGTAGAAATTATGGCGAAATTACATTTTTAGCCATTTTCAAAATTGACTTAAAACCTTAAAGAATTGGGAAAAGAATATATACCAAAAAGTTTGGCGTTTGTTCAAGGTTTCCAACGCCATATTATTTGCTGCATTCGGACGTATGGTTAAAAAATTAACTCGAAAATACGAACTCGGTGAAACTTGTACTATTTTCTAAATTACTCTTAAACCTTTCAAAATTAGAAACAAAAATTCAACATGAAAAAGTAGCGTATTTTCATAAACTTTCCAACGCGATAACATTTACCTCAATTGGATTAGTCGTTTAGAAATGGCATGGAAAATACGATCTCGGCTGTTCGGTTTTTGAAATTTTACGATTTTTGAAATTACTGTTTAACCATAGGGAATTAGAGAAAACTATGAACATGTGGAAGGAGCGGTTTTGCAGCAGCTTTTCAACGCCATATTATTTGGCTCATTCCGATAAACGGTTTAGAAATGCGATCAAAAATACGATTCACGTTATTTGTATAAAGAAAAAATGGTTTTCAAAACTGCTCTTAAACCGCTTGCATTTTGCCAAAAATTTAACTTAGGTCATGATACTGGTGTCCATAGCTTTCCAACGGTATATCGCAAGCCCCATTTGGGCAATGTTTGCGAAAGTTCAACCTAACACTGGGGGAAATTCACGTCGAACAACTCAGGCAGTGAAATTGTAACAGACACATGTTCATCACGAGACGAGAGTAAAATCCGCCAATGAACGAGATTCCTATTTAAAACGGGCATTTAGTTGCTAAAACTAATTGCAGATTACACTTACATCACATAGAACACGACTGAGCAGAATAATTCGCGCGGGAAGACACGATTGTGAAGATAGCCCGAAGGTCGGGTTCGTACAGAGAGAAGTTCAGGTTGTGTAACTCAGGAAGTTCAAGTTGTGATTAGAATAATATTTTGATCCTGTGATCAGAATAGTGTTTATATATATATATATATAGTAATCCTATTCATCACCCAGGGTGAATAATAAGATAATCTTACGATCGCTTCATAAATAAATTACATTTAGAGTACAAATAGTTATATTCATATTGATTCACTATGTAAAATTTGGTATAAGAAAACAAAAAAATAGGTTATAAGACCAGAAATATCGCATTTTATGTAAGTTTTACACTATGTTTTTACGTTCGTAATTTTATGTAACATAAAATATTTTTTACGGCGAGTATAAATTTTCTTACGTTCTCTTTTTACGTATAAAATAAGACAAAATTTACAAAACCTAAAAATACGGTGCATTGACCTCAAAATAGAGAGAGGGTGAAGAACAACTATTCATCACACAGGGTGACGAATAGCGCGACCATATATATATATATAGTTCTGCCATATTTTGCCTTGCAATGCTTGCTTATCACAAAAATGCAAATAACAGATTATTTAGCAACTGCAAGCTTGCTTTATCCCTTCCACTCAACATTACAATTTTGAAGAATGTGCTGAAACAAAGATGAGTAACATTGATAGTATGCGCAACACTATATGAATTCATATATTACATTGAAGTTGCAGCTTCAGACAGTTCCATTAGACCATAAGAGCTGCAAGTAGTCTTGGCATCGGGGGCAAATCAATCTTTTGAAGACCCTCAAGAACCCGGACCACTTCACCCATAGGCGGCCCATCAAACTCATTATCTTGGATGCACTAGCATGCAACTTTGCAAACTCTTTCAGTCTGGTTCAGTTGTATTAAGAATCATATGACTATGCCTTTTGGAGTAATGTGTGTCAACGCGCAATGCCAACAATTAGTATACTCTACCATATCCCTGCATTGGCGGGCGCTATGGCAGAACCGCCACTGCTACAATGGTTTCTGTGGCGGGCAGCAATAGAGAGCTGTGGCGGGTAGAAACTAACGCCCGCCACTGGAAGCTACGTACCAGTTGCGGGCGCACGCCCGCCACTGGTGCAGTTATAACAGTGGCGGGAGGTCGGTGTCGGGCGCCCCTGGGAACATGGCTCGCCACTGTTGGCCTTTTTGCTCCCGCCACTGCTAGGCATTCCTGCAGTAGTGTCATGTGTAGATAATAGTGCTAGTTGATCGTTCTGATACCAAATCATTGTACATGTGGGACACAGTCAAGAAAGAAATCCATCTTTTGGACACAAACAAAATTGGTGCTCATGAAAGCGATGTAAGGGCTCTACATTTTGGGAAAATAGCGGATCTACACTTAACAATGACAAATTGTATTGAAGCATTTTATCCAAGATGGAAATGGCCAAAAGAAACATGGCCTATAAAACACAAGAATGAGATCTGCACTAGGTGCGCCAGGTTAGACTACCAACTATCTAAATGAAAATCTAGTTGCATCATTGTTAAGTGTATTCATTTGAAAGTCTTTATTTACAGGGAAAATTCTGTTATGTATGCTATGTATTGTGCTCTTTACCACGATGGCAATGCTCTAGCAAGGCGACTGAATAATGTATGTCTGGTTTCAATTTTCTAGTAATGAATCGTTCTTTGTCAACTATATTGTTTTGATATGTACTATTGCTACTCGGGTAATACATGTATCAATTTTTTAACGCAGGCTGAACTTATAGAGATGAATGCAAAAGACCTGTGGACATACTATGCATGAAAAGCAACAACGCAACGCTGCCACTGGAGTACACTCTCCTCGCAAAGGTCTATGCATGCCATGTAGCTAGAGTGATATAAATTAGCAATCCGGGCAACTTTTCTTCACACGAAAGTGTCGCTTTTGGGAATAGCTGGAATATTTTATGTGAAAACACTGCTCGAACGCAGTGCTAATGTCTGTATGAGCACTGGTTTTTATTTTAGAATTCACCGTGTAAAACCGTTTGCTTTATTAGTGGATGTCCATAGTCGATGACCATGTGTTTGAAAACTTTTGCAACTATTTGTGGATATGTACGACAACAACAGTGTTCACTTGTTTCGATCACTACCAATTTCTTGTTTAAATACAATGACTCGTACGGAAAGAAAAGTATATGAGGAAATGTAGCTACACGGACGAGTTTTTTTTTTTTTTGACAATCAAAGGTATCTCTTTATTTATTGGAAAATAAGTTTACATCATTGACTAAAGGAGATACAACTGAGGGAGGAGGAACAACTATCCATGTGCTAGAATCATTATATTTAGCAAGCTGGGCAAGTTCATGAGCAATCGCATTTGCCTCTCGGTTCTCATGTTCGAAGGAAACTTTCACAAACTCTCTGGACATGAAGTAGCAATTGTTGAAGATCGCTGCTGCATTACCTGCAGTATGCATGTCACTCTTCATGGCCTCAATAACTTCAGTGCTATCAAAGCTAATAATCAACCTGTTACATCCCATCCCTTCAGCCAGCAAGAGACCCTCCTTGAGTGCCATAGCTTCAGCAGTCACAACATCTTAAACTACAGAGGTTTTTGAGTTTCTGGCAGCAACAAACTTGCCCTTGTTATCTCTGATTGTAGCCCCAGTAGTGCCTTGGAGTGTGTCCTCATCAAAAGAAGCGTCAATGTTAACCTTTACAAAGTCTCTAGGAGGAGGATTCCAAATCACTTTCCTCACCCTCGGTGTGTTGCTTGAAGCTACAAAGGAGTTTCTAGCAAGCACCCGGATAGCCATTGCCGATCGTTCCGGTGACTAAACCTTCTCTTCATTACAGTGTTGACGCCGCTCCCACCATATGTACCAACAAGTGACTGCCAACATCTCCGGATTTGTTTGACAGCCCAGTACATGTTCAATTGGAGTCCTTGCCGAAAGAAAATATTCAAAAATTTGTTGTCCCTCTCAGAATCTCAAGCATACCTCGTTTATCAGGATGTGTAGGCCCAATTCCTTCCAAACTTTTTTCGCTCTCGGACATGTGAATAACATATGTTTCAAATCCTCGCCGCCATGATCACAAACTGGACATTGTCCTGAGACCTTGATATGGCGGTTTGCAAGTATAACTCGACATGGTAAAATGCCATGCATCACCCGCCAAGAGAAAATTTTAACCCTGGCTGGCATTCTTAGTTTCCATGTTGACTCCCATATAGGATGAGGCCTAGTACCTTCGTCATAGCGCCCCTGATCACACTTACTGCCATACCGAGCCTCCCACTCAACATGGTAAGTAGTTTTAACTGAGAACGAACCTGAAGGAGTCAATGCCCATGCCACAAAATCATCCATATGGTACCAAGCCAATGGAATAGAAAGAATTCCGTGAGCATCAACCGGCCAGAAAACACTTCTTATCAACTCCTCGTCCCACTGGTTAGTACTTGGATTGATTACATCATTAACTTGGGACAAAATGTTCTTAGCTACACGAACGATTTGGTAAGTCTAGGTGAATAGAAACATATCACAAGTAGGACAAATATGAATATATAAATGGTTAACTCAGACTACATATAAGCAGTACCAGACGGAAAAATCATGGGCCAACAATTTTGCTCAACCGTAGGCTGAGCCATAACACTTGTTTCCCCTAAAAGCCCTAGCATGTAACTACAAATTCGAGTGACATTTAACTGCCAGATTACAGTTCATTACATAATAAGGATTTTTTTTTCTGTCACAAGTGTCTGATTACAGTTCATTACGGCATACCGTTAATATATTGAACATGTACTTAGTGAACTAGTGCTACGTTTAAATCAGCACATGTGAAATACAAAATTCATGCTTACAGACCACATTTGTAATAACCAAAAGATGGCTAAATTGTGCGACCATATCATTTAATTATAAGATCTATGTAATATATTGACGAAACATAAACACCAGTCAAAATTGGAAAACAAATCGCTCTCGTATTGGCAGCACACAACTTCCCCATAATTTTTGTAAGCAATGTTGAACAGATCTGGAGTTGTCCCGATAGATAAACACGATAATCTCAATAAAATATGGGAGGAGAGAATACCGGTGAGAAATAACCAGGCGAATGCATCTCCATTTGAGCCTTCGCAGTATGCGGATGAATCTGTAGTTCAAATGTACCCAGGGCGATAGAAACAACTAAATCGCCAACTTAGAGAACCGCAGGTCGCCACATCTCAATTTAGGTCACAGACCACGAGAGCAAGCGGAGATATGGTTGAAGTATGTCTGACAAAGGGACCCCACATGGTATTATTACAGTTTCAGATATTTACAGAGGTGCACATGGGTTGAGGTTGTGTATGCCCCATCAAAATACGTAATATGCACTACGTTGATCGGACGTATACAACACAAATCTCGCATCACGGTCGTGTGGGCTGTGCATACCTGGTAGAAACCGGCACTACTAGAAAAAACACTCTCCAATTTGTACTAACAGAACGCCCGTGCGTTGCTACGGGCTATCCACCATGTTATCTCTAACAACCGGTCCAACACAAACACCCCATCCCTCGATGCACCTGCCATTTTTCTGTAGGAACCTCCCCTTCCCGCTCAGTTTCCCGTTGTAGTGGGGCATTTCTCGCTGGAGTCACCTCCTTTAAATTCAGATAATGTCCATCTCATCTTGTCGTGATGAATTTTTTTATGTTTATAATATAATAGAGTGGGTTAAACTAATACATACTATTATTGACACAAAACAACAAATAACTATAGAGATCATTCTCAAAATTTCATTCAACTTTGCAAATGAACACTGATGTTGGAGGCGAGTGGCAACGTGAATGTATTCCTAGTCAGCAATAAGCGCCACCTCCAGTCCACATATGCTAGAAGGAATAATTGTCATTCTTCTCTTCCTCCTCCTTCCCTACATCTTCTACTCTTAGGCCTTGTACAATGCAACGTGCTTAGAGAAATAAACCAAGCTTTCCTTAAGCACCGGTGCTTATTTGTACAGGATAGACGCTTAATTAGACGTCTCTCCTTTAGAAATAGGCACTGGTGCTTCAGAAAAACCCGGTTTATTTTTCTAAGCATCTCCTAAGCGTCTAGCATTGTACATGGTCTTAGCCTCTTTGCCAACCCGTTTCATTGGTGCCAACTGCCAACCAATACCACCCCAACATTAGTGTGTTCGTCACCGACGCCTCATCTTCTTATTTTTCATTCCTAGTCAGTTTTAGTTCTCGTTCCTACTTATTTTTTAGAATACTCTTCCTTTCTTTTTCCGTCTTATTTTCTGAACACTCTTTCTTTCTCCAACACCATGGACCACTTGGCGACTTTAGTTCTTTTTCCTTCTTAATCTTGGAACACTCTTCCTTTCGACTATAGCATGAACCACCCAGTCAATGTTGTGTCGTGTTGTCCTCACCCGCGAACGTTTCGAAAACCGTCACCGTGCGGACATCCTGCATAGCATAGTTGTCATCCATCTTGGTGAACGCTGGGTCGCCCATGTCGCGAGCTCATGGTGGCCGTTGTCCATGTTGACAAGCGGTGCTCAGCCATGTCGCTTAACCTGTTGAACGTTCTTGCCCATGAGCACTTTCAAAATGATTCGGGGTGATTAATTGCTTGCATAATTAAATAAGTACGCAAATAATTAACAATGTACCTAATTCTCTACATGCCTAATTAACTGTCAACCACATCAATTAATTTTCTAACTAATTGGAAAAAATCTACTTCTAATTATCTGTAAGCAAAAATAATTGTCTACCTAATTAATTAATTGCATTAATGACTCAATTTTAAATTGATCCATTGAGAAAAAAAATCCAATTTAAATGGACCTAATTAATTGCATACGTAAATAATTGTCTACCTAATTAATTAATTGCATTAATGATTTGATTTCCAAATTGATTAAGTGCTCGATTTGCAAAATATTTTCGCATGAACAGTTGCTACGAACGACGACGACGACTACCGAGTATTGTAGGACACATTTCCTTAACGAATTCCTTGACATGTGAATGGACTCACTTGAGTTGAGAATATAGCCGGTCGGGCACTCTGTATGACTGACAAGAAATATAATATGACTGTGTCAATGAACGCCTATACGTGGCGGCTCGATGACCCGCCTTCCGCCACGGCCGTCCTTGACGCCGGGATCCACGCCCTGGAATTATAGAGCATCGTGACGGCGTCAGGCCCGGCCACGGCGTCTTCCGTGATGTCGTGCAGGGCGTCCCTCCGCAGGGGCGCGCGGATGCGTACGCCAATAAGAAAAATGATATATTATTTTTGTTGTATTAGGAAACTTGTAATTTTAAATTAATAGTAGAGATAGTGGTAACAATAAATGGCATAGCGCGGGATTAGTGATTTGTTATTAAGGAATATCTGATTTTGTTTTGAAAGATTATCGAGAAAAATCTTACGTGTGTCTTTTAGAAAGGTGATCTCATGTATATATGATGTGATTTCTGAATTCTTAATTACCTATTATTTACGTGATTGAATTGAATCAGCAGCTGCCAAAACAAGCATGAAACAAGATCCCCTTAATGCGATTTGTTTTTTGAATGGGAGGGAGAGAAAAATCGGTGAAAGGGGGCGATGGGAGGTGAGACGAAAAAAAAAACAAACGAAAATAAACCGTAACAGGGTCAACTCCTCCATTAGGAGTAGAGACTTTTAGAAAGGTGATCTCACGTATATATGATGTGATTTCTGAATTCTTAATTACCTATTATTTACGTGATTGAATTGAATCAGTACCTGCCAAAACAATCATGAAACAGGGTCCCCTTAATGTGATTTGGTTTTTTAACGGGCGATAGAGAAAAATCGGTGAAACGGGATGATGGGATGTGGGACGAAAAAAAACCGGACGAAAATAGACCGTACCATGCTACCAACTCCTCCATTAGGAGTAGAGATATTTACGTGATTGAATTGAATCAGCACCTGCCAAAACAAGCACGAAACAAGATCCCCTTAATGTGATTTGTTTTTTGAATGGGAGGGAGAGAAAAATCGGTGAAAGGGGGCCGATGGGAGGTGAGATGAAAAAAAAATGAACGAAAATAAACCGTAACAGGGTCAGCTCCTCCATTAGGAGTAGAGACTTTTAGAAAGGTGATCTCACGTATATATGATGCGATTTCTGAATTCTTAATTACCTATTATTTACATGATTGAATTGAATCAGCACCTGCCAAAACAATCACGAAACAGGGCCCCTTTAATGTGATTTGGTTTTTTAACCGGCGAGGGAGAAAAAACGGTGAAAGTGGGTGATGGGACGTGGGACGAAAAAAAACCGAACGAAAATAGACCATACCAGGCTACCAACTCCTTCATTAGGGCATGTACAATGGTTGATAAGATAGTCTTATCTTAAGTTTTGCATGTAATCTAGAGATAACAAAAAAAGGTGTATACAATGGGTCATCTCTTAGCCTTATCTTCAATAACTAGCAATTCCTAAAAACATGGTGAGACATATTGTGCTAAGAGATCATCTCTTATCTTTTCTTAAATAAGATAAGACAAGCCTTTTCTTATGAGTTCTCTCTCCTCCATCTCATCATTTATCCTACGTGGCGCTTCTAAGATAGCACCATTGTACATGCCCTTAGGAGTAGAGATTTGTACGGGGAAAATACTATCCCCATTTCCCCCAAAAGATTCGCCACTCGAGGCAATGATGACATCACCAGTTATACACACAACCAAACGACAAGGTCTTCAAAGCTATAGCATCTTGCGCCTAATATTCGCCCATCAGTACTTCCAAATTCAGATTTTGTTTTTCCTGTGCCAAAAGTTAGAGCATATATAATACAAAATTAGCACCACCAACTAGCTGTCAATATTATAAATAAGCAAACAATAACTCAGACATAAGACATAAGGGTGAGATGGCAACGCCAATGGCATTGGATGGTGTCACCCACCGGACGTTGGAGGTGAACGGCATCAAGATCCACGTTGCCGAGGCCGGCGACGGTTCAGCAGGCTCCATCCTATTCCTCCACGGCTTCTTGCAGCTCTGGTGCTCATGGCACCACCAACTTGTGTCCCTCTCCCGGCTTGGCTACCGCTGCTTGGCCCCGGACCTCCGCGGCTATGGTGACTCATCTGCCCCGGAGTCCCCTTCGTCCTACACCGCCTTCCACCTCGTCGGCGATATGGTCGGTCTCCTCGACGTCCTCTCCCTCCCGCTGGTGTTTGTGGTGGGGCAAGGGTGGGGCGCCCTATTGGCATGGCAGATGTGTGCGTTCCGACCAGAACGGGTGCGCGCCCTGGTGAACATGAGCGTGGCCTTCATGCCGCGCAACCCCGCCGTGAGGCCGCTGGATGCTTTCCGGCGGATCTACGGCGATGGCTACTACCTCGTCCGTATGCAGGATCCCGGCACTATGGAGGCGGAGTTTGCGCAGATGGAAACCAAATTCATCATCAAGAAGCTCCTGACAACCCTTGATACCGGGGCGAGCTCATTCTCCAAAGAGTGGTATGGCACCACGGAGGAGGACATCCCGCTGCCTTCGTGGCTTTCGGAGGAGTATGTCGGCCACGTTGCAGCCAAGTTTGATGAGACGGGGTTCTCGGGCGCGATGAACTCCAGCCGCTGCCTCGACCTGTAAGAACTAAGAACAGAACTTCGTATATACTACTAGTATTGTTTTCATTCATTTCAGATTTCACAGCTTAGCTAACTGGCCTCGATTCTGAGATGCTGTATCTATATATTGACATCATGGTGGTGAAGGAACTGGGAGCTGACGGCGCCGTGGACGTCCGCCAAGGTGATGGTGCCGACAAAGTTCATGGTGGGGGAGACAGCAATGAGCTGCAAATCCAAAGCGGTACAGAAGTATGTACTCGAGGGCGACTTCAAGGACGACGTGCCAGGGCTGGAGGAGGTTGTGGTGATCGCCGGCGGCGCGCACTACATACACTTGCAGAAGGCGGAGGAGGTGACGGAACACATCTACAATTTCTTCAAAAAGTTCTAGAGAAAGCGCAAAGGCTTTTCCTTCCTTTGCTTGTGCGTATGGTATTTTAATGTTGCATTCGGGTGCCCTTGTTCCCGTTTGGGTTTGATGGGCTGCGTTTGTACACTCACCACGTTTAATAAGAGCGATATATACAAAAATGCCTTTGGAGGCCGAGCTCCATGGAGGCCTCCAAAAGCATTTTTCAAATTTTATCAAATTCATATTTTTAGATTTCCAAAAATTATGAGCAAAAATACAAAAATACATGAAGGCATAATGTATATATGTGTAAATTTTCAGGACAAAATACGTTGAAATGAGGGCTGTGCAAAAGAGAGAAATCTAAGACTTTTCAACACATGATACTATTCATCCTCAAAGTCAATGAATTTGTCTTTTTGCATAGGTTGCGTTTCAAGGTATTTTTCTTTTGAACACAGTACAAACGCAAGCGCTCATATACACGCGCATACATTCACCCCTATGAACGCACACACGCACACCCTACCCCTATGAGCACCTCCGAAACACTGAGCCGACATATCATCTTGAAATTTACGAAGTCACCGTAGGCACCTCGTCTTTGACGGGAACGTCTCCTCCCACTGAATGCGCATCGCCGGAAATCCTGAAATAAATACAGTAATAAATGCGAGCACCAGGATTTGAACCCTGGTGGGCTGGGGATACCACAGTCCCTCTAACCATCCAACCACAGGTTGGTTCGCGCGTTTCAAGGTATTTCATCCTGAATTTTTACACACATATACATTTCATCTTTGTATACTTGCATATTTTTTTCAGATTTTTTAAAATCGAATAGTTTAAATTTTGAATTTTTCAAAAACAAAGGGCTTCATAGAGCTCGGCCTCCAAAACACCTCACTCCGATATATACCAGCTATAATGCTTAGATGGAAATATCTCGAAGGTAAAGGGTGTCTTCCAATCATCTCTTAAACAAATGTTAAGCATTAGTTTATATTGGGTGAGGGAAACATCTGAATTTTGTGGGCTTGCACAGAACTACGGGAAATTTTCTCACCGAATTGTGCATAACTGTATGTTGTTATGCCGGGAAATTTTCATTGGTTTCTTAAAAAGAAAATGAAACGATGATTCCAGTCTTTGTCCTGGAGTTTGATTAGATTTGGATGTTTGCAGCTGAAAGATGATTAGGGCATCTAAAGCTGTCTGCATATATTTCCTCAACTATTTGAACTAATTGGACGGAACTAATACAAAGAGGGCAGATTTCATTAAAGTTTGTATATATGATATAAATAAACTGACGATTTTTTAGCCGTTTTATTATAAAATATAAAAAATTAAACCTATACCGGACGACCACCTCGTACACGTGGCCTCCCTATCCTGCCGCACTGCCGTCCATGCCGTCATCTCTCCTGCGGCACAAGGATGCCGGAGGGCCATGGCAGTCTTGTCCGGCGGCTGCCTCCCGCTCGCAGAGGAGCCACTGTGCCTCCTGTTCCGCGGTGTGGAGGGCCGCCTTGGCCACCGCTGATGGCGGCGGCCTTGCCCCTGCTGGCATTGGCGGAGCAGTCGCTAAGTGACCACTCTTCGCCGATCATGGCGAGCTTGCCGTCAAAGCGGCGGCGGCGCCTGGCGGCCGTCTCCACGGTGGTGATGGTGCAGTCGAGCGCCCATGCGGCGGCGAGGTCAGGGTCGTTGTGGACACATTCCGGTGCCACATACGTCTCGGCGTACGTGGACCAACCTGCATTACGCCGGTCGTACCTCGTCATGCGCTCCACCTCGGATACCACGGCCTCAGAGCCAGAGGCACCGCCTCGTCCGAGGTAGTGGAGGATGCGGCCACGCTCCTTCGCGATCGCGGGTGACAACTCCTCCTTTATAGGGCGGCGGTGGTGACATGGGCTCGTCAATCCGTTCATAGCGGCTGTGCGGCGGGGGCGACATCGGCTCGTCCTTGACGCAGCGAAGGCGCTGGGGGGATGCCGGCTCCTTCAGGCACCGATGTGGAGGCCGCGGTTGCGCGGCGGGGACGCCGTTTCGCCCTTCACCTGGCGGAGCGGGATGCCGGCTCCCACTTCACGCGGACGCGCGCCGACGATGGTGGCGCCGGGCCCATCTAATGGATCAAGCGCTCCGTCATGATCTTCATCTGACAGACTAATTCTTCGTCTGTTAGAGCCACCTCCGAGAGGAGACGGGGCCACTATTGCTGCTGGTCCTCCTCGTCGCTGGAGGAGATGACTATCTCCTCCTTGCCGGAGGAGCCCACCGTCGTGGATGCAGATGGTCCCGAAGAGCAAGGGTGGTGGTGCCACCATTCGCCTGAAGAGGAACTTCCGCTGGCTCCGTCTGCCAGCGCGGAGAACCTGGACTTCGACATCGCTGCTGGGCTCGAGGACGAGGAAGAGCTCGGCGAGGTGACGTGGAGGGGGACTGCGGCACTATGTGTCACCGGTGCATGGCTAAAATAGCCGCGGACAGGCGAAGGGGTGGTCAGCCCACTTCAATGCGGCACGGTGGCCGGAGTTAATTTCTCGAGACGTGGTGTCCGCATTGAAGCGGCGACGCCCGAGAGGTCGCATCTGCCTGCGCGGCCCTTCCGTCCGGTCAAATCGCGGGCATCAATGCCGGCCACTGCATGCTTGGGCCGGCATAAATGTGGGGTGGGGGTTCGATGAAAAGCACGAGAGAGGTGGGTGGGAATTTTTATGGGTCTGAACGGTCCGGAGCGAACGTGGCAGCGGTCTGGACACCCGCAAAACCCCCTAGTTTGTCTCCGATTTACGAAAAAAAGCACACCTGGACCGCTCAACGGACCGATATAGGTCCGTTGTTGCGTTAGTTGGCACAACAAGCCCGGACCGGAGGCCGGTCAAAATAGCGGCTCGGACCGTGTACACGACTCGGCGCATACCAGCGCAACTACCACCCAGCGCCACCGTCGCCGGCGCATACCAGTGCCGCCGCTGTCTTGTTAAATGCCGAGCAGGCCCGCCCCCTTGTTCCCTTGGAGACGACCGGGTGAGGAAGTCGGCGAGAGGGCCAGCTGCCCAGCTTGAGCTTTCTTCCGGCAATATAGAGTAGAAGCAATGAGATTATGTGGCTAGTCTAGTCTTTGTCCTGGAGTTTGATTATATTTGGACGTTTGCAGCTGTAAGCGAAAAGACTCTTTCGCGGTCGATCGCTCCAGCGAGCGAATCTTTTTTTTACGGCAACATCAGCGTAGGAAGAAGGACCCACCACAAGGGATTGATGAACCAAGTCAAAATCCTGCACCGTGAATTCAGTTGATGGGGTCCAGTGTCTTCTACCATAAATCTCTCTCGCCCCGTGATTTCAACCGGTGGGGGTGCCGCTGTGTTATTTAATTAACCCTCAATCAGATTTGTTTAAGAAAACTTGACTTTGTTTAGACTGCTATTGTTTGTAATGACGACGTCATCAGCTAAAGATTAAACTTTGCACAAACGACAACGTCCTAAGAAATGAGCATCTCTGGGCTCCAAATTCAGCATCGTGGTGTTCTTTTGCATTATGCTAGGCTGAAGAAGAAAATATTTAGCCCGCAGCGCATCTCCATTCTATTGTTGCCTAGTGTCATGTATGCATTAAAAAAGTGGCAGTTGTACGTACAAACAAACGAAATGACATTTAAATTGGCTATTGACATTTGACACTACACCAGAATGCATAAGTGTATTGGCTGTAAGAATTAGGCTTGATTTTGATTGATAATGCATCTCTAACTTTGTTGCAAATGTGTGCTATTTTCACGACTAAAGGTGACAGTGTGCAACAGATATTACTCAAAATATCACCCGCAAAAAAAAAAGATATTACACAATGAACACACACCCGGCCTCTGCGTAGGTAGGGTGCACACACATAAAAAACACCGGCAAATGACAAAGTAATATAACACCAAAGCTATGCCTAAATGAGAGGAAAAAAACGAAGCAAGCAAATCCGCAAATCGGCAAACTACATCAATTACCATATCCACACCAATCATACACCACAAGGACAATGAGATTCTTCAACAACAACGCCTTCACAAAAAGAGGGTCGCTCAAGCGTCATCGTCACCAGATCCAACCACTAAAGGCAAGAATCTAGGTTTTCACCATAAAGAACTGGTATGAGCATATCCAAGTAATGCCTTGAACAAGGTAACTATGAAAAAAACATTTCCATTGCCAAGGATAACCAACTCGGCCAAGCCTAGGTTTTCACCACAGTGCTCGAGACCGAGTACTCGGGAAGCACCACCATTAAAGTTAATCATGTGTTGTTGCCACCAGTTCTCCGTGATCCTAATAGATGCATGCGTTGGGCTAGAACACCAATCGCCGCTGCTACACAATCATATCTTGTGCCACTAGTAGAAAACAGGGCTTTGGTTCGGGCCAGCCCAGCCCATTAGTCCCGGTTCAGTCACGAACCGGGACCCATGGGGGGCATACGTCCCGGTTCATGCGCCCAGGGGGCCGGCCGGGGCCTCGTGGGCATTGGTCCCGGTCCGTCTGGACCCATTTGTCCCGGTTCCTGGCACGAACCGGGACCAATGGGCCTCGCTCCTGGCCCACATCCATTGGTCCCGGTTCGTGGCTTGAACCGGGACAGAAGGGGGGCCTTTAGTCTCAGTTCCACGCACGAACCGGGACCAATGAGGTGGCTATATATACCCCATCGCCGGCGAGCAGAGCACTCCACACTGCTCTGTTTTTTCTGGCCGGCGAGGGGAGAGCTTTGTGGTGCTCTAGCTCACCTCCTATGCACATGAGGTGTTTGATGAAATGCCCGAGCCACACTAGTTAAGCTTTCTCCTCTCGAAGCTCGACCTTCAAGCTTTATTTTCCTCAAGATTTGTCTAGGTTTAGCGGTCCGTCACGTCTCGTCCCCGTCTTCACCGCCGTCGATCGCTCGCGCCGATCTCGTTGCCGGCATAACCGTGGTGAGCCTCTTGTTCTTATCTTCTTTCTAAAAGAAAAAAATTCTCGTCGCCGGTTTTTTACACACTTAATTATATATAATGCACGCAGATGAACCGGCAATGGATGTACGGTGACAGACGCACCTCCGAGTACATTAAGGGCGTACATAATTTTCTCGAAGTGGCTGAGGCAAACAAGCAGAATGGTTTTATGTGTTGTCCATGCCCTATATGTGGGAATACGAAGTCTTACTCTTACCAGAAAATCCTTCACACCCACCTGCTTGAGAAGGGTTTCATGCCACACTATAATGATTGGACCAGGCACGGAGAAATAGGGGTTATGATGGAAGACAGCGAAGAAGAAAAGGACGATGACAACTATGTGCCCCCTGAATACGGTGATGCTGCAACGGGGGAAGCTAAAGATCAAGAGGAACCAGACGATATGCCTGATGATGATCTCCGCCGGGTCATTGTTGATGCAAGGAGACAGTGTGAAAGTGAAAAGGAGAAGCTGAAATTCGATCGCATGTTAGAGGATCACCAAAAAGGGTTGTACCCCAATTGCGAAGATGGCAACACAAAGCTCGATACCATACTGGAATTGCTGCAGTGGAAGGCAGAGAATGCTGTGCCTGACAAAGGATTTGAGAAGCTACTGAAAATATTGAAGAAGAAGCTTCCAAAGGATAACGAATTGCCCGACAATACATACACAGCAAAGAAGGTCGTATGCCCTCTAGGATTGGAGGTGCAGAAGATACATGCATGCCCTAATGACTGCATCATGTACCGCGGTGCGTACGAGGATTTGAACGCATGCCCGGTATGCGGTGCATTGCGGTATAAGATCAGACGAGATGACCCTGGTGATGTTGACGGCGAGCACCCCAGGAAGAGGGTTCCTGCGAAGGTGATGTGGTATGCTCCTATAATACCACGGTTGAAACGTCTGTTCAGAAACAAAGAGCATGCCAAGTTGATGCGATGGCACAGAGAGGACCGTAAGAAAGACGGGAAGTTGAGAGCACCCGCTGACGGGTCGTAGTGAAGAAAAATCGAGAGAAAGTACCGGTAGGAGTTTGCAGGTGACGCAAGGAACATATGGTTGTTGTTTAAGCGCGGATGGCATTAATCCTTTCGGGGAGCAGAGTAGCAATCACAGCACCTGGCCCATGACTCTATGTATCTATAATCTTCCTCCTTGGCTGTGCATGAAGTGGAAGTTCATTATGATGCCAGTACTCATCCAAGCCCCTAAGCAACCCGGCAATGACATTGATGTGTACCTAAGGCCATTAGTTGAAGAACTTTTACAGCTGTGGAATGGAAACGGTGTACGTGTGTGGGATGAGCACAGACAGGAGAAATTTGACCTGCATGTGTTTCTGTTTGTAACCATTAATGATTGGCCTGCTCTCAGTAACCTTTCAGGACAGACAAACAAGGGATACCACGCATGCACGCACTGTTTAGCTGACACCGAAAGTATATACCTGGACAAATGCAGGAAGAATGTGTACCTGGGGCATCGTCGATTTCTTCCGACCAACCATCAATGTCGAAAGAAAGGCAAGCATTTCAAAGGCGAGGCAGATTGTGACGACCCGGCTTAATCGTGCACTAATCATACACGCAAATGCGCACGATCAAGCCTAAGGACTCACTTGAAGATATCACAACACAACTCTAAAACATAAAATAAAGTCATACAAGCTTAATATTACAAGCCAGGGCCTCGAGGGCTCGAATACAAGCTCGATGGCATACAAGCGTCAGCGGAAGCATTAGATATCTGAGTACAGATATATTACAGAGAGAGAGATAAGCCTTCACAGAGGCGGGGTAAAAATAAAAACTACGATCGAAAGGCGTAGGCCTCCTGCCCTGGACCCTTCGATCCTACTCCTGGTCGTCGAACGGCTCCTCGTAGTAGTAGTACTCGCCAGGCGGATAGTAGTACTGGTCGTCGGCTGGGGCTTCTGGCTCAGGGGCTCCGTCGTCTGGTGGCATCAAATGGAATATGGGGGAAAAAGAAAATAAAGCAAACGTGAGTACTCATCCGAAGTACTCAGCAAGCAAGGATCTACACTACATATGCATCATTGTCAAAGGAATGGCTGTATAAGTGGACTGGGCTGCAGAAATGCCAGAATAGAGGGGGAAAGCCTAGTCCTATCGAAGACTAGCATCTTCAACAATCTTCGACAGTCTTGCAGCATCAGGAGAGAGCAGATGAACATAATGTAAAGTAGTAGTAGTAATATCATCAACCTCGACCTGAGATCCTTTCTCGACTCCCTGCGAGAAAGCAATCCCAGAGCCGTACTATCCAATTCTCATCACATGTTCTAGTTGTACCGATCGGGATACAACTCCGAGTGTCCGTTACCGTAGGACAGGCTATCGATAGAAGTTTCTTCCCTGCAGGGGTGCACCAACTTACCCACCACGCTCACTTAACTCTGGCGGGACACACTTTTCTGGGTCATGCCCGGCCTCGGCTAAGCAACACGCCGCAACCCGACCTAGGCTTATAAGAGAGGTCAGCACGCCGGACTAAACCTATGCCCCCAGGGGTCTTGGGCCATCGCCCCGGGAACTCCTGCACGTTACGGGGCCACCGAGAGCAGACCTAGCAACCCCTTATACAAGCGCGGTTGCGTTACCAGTCCAACTCGGCGTGCGCCGCTCCTTACTGACGTCAAACAAGCTTCGGCTGATGTGTACGACGCAAAACGCCCATACTATGCCCACGTGATGGTTAGTGCTATCGGGCCAGAGGCCCCTCGGATCAAATATCCAAACCGTAGTGGATTAGGAGCGCGCGGAAACGAGCAGAGACTCACGATCGATGTGACCCCGTCGCCCCGTCTCGAGGACTTGCGGCAAGGGCTAAGAATGCCCGGCCGCGCCTCGTAGTTATCTCGCGGGCACCATCCAGGTCAACCCGACTCCACATCACTTCGCGTTAAGCTCGCGCGGGTACCCCTCAGGGCCGACCCGTCTTTAGTATCGTGGTTCATAGTCAAGTCATAATATCCAAGGTAACTGTGTGTTTGACACCGAAGGGAACCATGAGGAATCACCCTCGATGGAATTCCCGCTCGATGTTATCATCAAGGTGAACGAAGGAGGAATCACCCTCGAGGTCCACCTTGAGGAGTTGCGCGACGACGTCGTGATCGGGGGTGGTGTAGAAGGAATCACCCTCGCTTACCACGACCGAGTAACTAACCTACAAGGTTAACATCAGAAGTGCTAACGAGGTATCACCCTCGGCACTCGACGGTAACCCAGCAGTGTCGGCAACTAAGGGGAAGTGATGTGCGGTGCCATGGTCTAGTCTTCAATCCCGATGATCGGGTCTTCTGATGTCCAGCAGGGTAGTCGGGATCAAGTGGGGGTCTCGGTCGTGTCTCTACCCACCTTATACTAAGCAGTCTAGGATAACCAGTAAGGTAGCAAGGCAGGTTACAATAAACAGGCTATGCAGCAGATATAGGAAAACAGTAGCAGTAGCAGTTCTAATGCAAGCATAAGAGAGAAGAGAATAGGCGATATAGGCATGCTCAAAATGGGGGTGCTTGCCTGTTTGCTCGGGGGCAAGGGCAAGGTCTTCAGTAGTATCGTCGGGGACGTAGTCGTACTCCTGTGCGGCGTCTGCCTCGGGAGCTACGTCAACGTCGGGGGCTACCGAGAGAGAAGAGGGGGAAGAAACAGGTAAACATAATGCAAACAAATGCAACACGGTGCGTGTGATGCTATGATGCAGTGTAGGGTTGCCTAAATATGCATCTAAGTCATTTTAGTTATTTTTAGAATTATTCTGGGATTTAATATCCGACGTGTGTGCACTAT
This sequence comes from Thinopyrum elongatum, assembly GCA_011799875.1. NCBI lineage: Eukaryota > Viridiplantae > Streptophyta > Magnoliopsida > Poales > Poaceae > Thinopyrum > Thinopyrum elongatum. The sequence goes on along the minus strand of CM022297.1, from coordinate 18,517,999 downwards.
TCATCTGCCGGATTCGGGTCCGGAGTTACGAGTTCTTCTACGTAGGAGGTTCCGATGGAGAAACAGACGGCACGATCAGACTCGTCTCGTCGTTCTGAGCAACTTTCATGTTTTAACTTTTTCGATCCGAGCTACGGTTTAAAAGTTATTAATTTTTAAAGATTATTTGAATTTCTGGAATTATTTTATTTAACAGAAAATGAATTATGACGTCAGCATGACGCGTTGCTGACGTCAGCAAGTCAACAGGACGGTTGACCAGTCAAACCTGACATGTGGGTCCAGTGGGACCCACATGTCAGCCTCTGTTTCTTTATCCAGTGAATCAGTTTAATTACCAGGATTAATTAGGGGGGTGGACCCCACATGTCAGTGAGACATTAGGTTAATTAGTTTATTTTTATTTCTAATTTGTTTTAACTAATTAAACAGGAAGGTGGGGCCCACGTGTCAGCGACTGGGCCGGTCCAGTCAGCTGGCCGGTCGGGCCCCTGGGGCCCACGGGTCAGTGACCCAGGGCGACCCACGTGGCGGCCACGTCGGCGGCCGGCGCCGGAATTGCGCCGGCGACCAGAAACGCGGCGGCGCGTCGCCGGAGCTCGCCGGAATCACGCTATAGAGCTCGTTTCGGGGCGCGCTTGGGTGCGTTCGATAGCTGGCGTCCTCGCGCATCTAGCTGACGCACTCGCCGGACCAGAAGATGACCGGAGCTGGGCCGGCGACGAGGTTTGGCGGCGGTGGAGTTCGGGAGATCGGGGGAATGACGTTAGGAGGCACGGGAGGCTCGGGCTCGAGCTCGCCGGGCTCCTGGGAGCACCAGGAGCTCAATAGTGACCTCTGTTGGCGATGACAAGGACCACGTCGACGGCACCGAGCTCACCGGCGGCAACCAGAGCACGGCCTCGAGGACAGCTAACTACGGCGCGCGTAAGGATGAACGTAGGGGAGCGGAGGACGGGTAGCTCACCGTGCGGCACACCGAAGGCCCTCGGAGGTTTAGTAGCTGCAGAGGCTTCGCCGGAGACGACGGAGCTCGTCGGAGCAGAGGCAGAAGGGGATGACGTCGCGCGGCGCTAGCGGAGCTCCTCAGCTCCACCTGAGGGCGTCAGGAGCTCGAGCAGACGACGGCGGAGGTGAGAGACAGCTCGGGTGGACGGATCGGCGCCGGCGGCCACGGGATCTCGCCGCTGCGGCGGCAGCTCCGCTCGGCGTCGACGGAACCGAGACAGAGGAGGGTCGAGGGAAAGGAATAGAGTGGCGGCTAGGGTTGGAGAGGGTGAGGGGGAGCCGGGGCTGCTTCTTAACCTAGCCGGGGCGCCGCGGATGGTCGACGCGTGCGGCATCGCCGACGAGCGCACGCGTGCGGCCGACACGCGAGGAGAGAGAGCGGGAGGAGGGAGAAAGGGGCTCGGCGGGCTGCTGTTGGATTGGGCCTGCACACTGTGCACTTAGGCCCATCCAACAGTGGACTCCCTCTTTTTCCCTATTTCTCTTCTACCTTTTCTTTTATTCCCTTTTTGTTTCAAAATGTTTAGGCCACTTGTGTTTTTTTGAAAAATGTGAGAGTTGACCCAAATATTGCAATGCAATATTATCTCTCACCAAAAAGTGGTTTGGACTGATTTGAAGTTTGTTTGAATTTAATATTAATTTAATAGATGTAAATAGTCTGTTTTGAGTGCTGTTTCAGGTTGTTTCACTCACTTAGCTAACTCCAAAAATAATGATTATGATTTTGTCATGACCACTGGATTATTTGCTAATTAAACAACATTTCTCCAGCAGAGTTTGATCAACTTCAATTTGCACTTTGGAATTTAATTTGATTTTCAGATTTGAATTTGAATTGGATTATTAACCCAAGTGACTAGGCAAAGCAAATGATGATGACATGGCATTATTAGCAGTTGATCACTGTGGTCATTACAAGGGGGTGTTACAAATTCTCCTCCTCTAAAAGAAATTCTCGTCCCGAGAATTTAGGAGGTAGAAGGGAAGAGTCCGGGATATTCTTCCCGAAGATGATCCTCACGTTCCCAAGTGGCTTCATCTTCAGTATGATTCGACCATTGCACTTTTAGGAACTTGGTCGTCTTCTGACGAGTACGACGCTCAGCTTCGTCGAGGATGCGGATCGGATGCTCCTTATAGGAAAGATCATCTTGTAGCTCGAGCATCTCATGATCCACTGCACGGTGCGGGGATTCCTTGAAGCACTTACGGAGTTGCGACACGTGGAAGACATCATGAATATGGGAGAATTGCGGTGGCAACTCCAATTTATATGCCACCTGTCCCCGTCTAGCCACGATGCGGAAAGGACCAATATAGCGAGGAGCTAGCTTGCCCTTGATTCCGAAACGACGGGTGCCCTTCATTGGAGTGACACGAAGATAGGCTTGATCACCAGGTTGATAGATCACACCCCATCGCTTGCGATCATAATTACTCTTCTGACGGTCTTGAGCTGCTTTGAGATTCTCCCGGACAATTCGGACTTGTTCTTCGGCATGCTGAATAATGTCCGGTCCAACAAGAGGTCGTTCCCCAGTTTCTGACCAATTCAGAGGGGTTCGACATTTACTTCCATAAAGAACCTCAAATGGGGCCATTTTTAAGCTGGCTTGATAACTGTTGTTATAAGAGAACTCGGCATACGGGAGAGATTCCTCCCATTTCTTACCGAAGGATATAACACAGGCTCGAAGCATGTCTTCAAGCACTTGATTAACGCGCTCAACTTGGCCTTGAGATTGGGGATGATAAGCTGAACTCCAGGTAATATGAGTTCCCATTGCTTTCTGGAAACTTTCCCAGAAATGGCCAGTGAAAATACTGCCACGGTCTGAACTGATTTCCTTGGGAATACCATGGAGTGAAACAATTCTGGCAATGTACAGTTCTGCTAGCTGGCTAGCGGTGATAGTCTCCTTAACAGGTAGGAAATGAGCAACCTTGGAGAGTTGGTCGACGACGACAAGAATGGCATCGTGACCCTTCTGAGACTTGGGAAGACCAGTGATGAAGTCCATTTGCACTTTATCCCACTTCCATAGAGGAATAGGGAGCGGTTGCAGAATTCCAGCAGGTTTCTGATGTTTTGCCTTCACGCGACGACAAACGTCACACTCGGCAACATAACGAGCAATATCCTGCTTCATCCTATACCACCAGTACCTTTGACGAAGATCTCGATACATTTTGGTACTACCCGGATGGATAGACAGCGGTGTATCATGGGCCTCCTTCATGACTTTGTCAGTCATCAGCTCGAAGCGAGGTACTACGATGCGGTCTCTGAAATATAATGTACCATCTTCAGCAACTGAGAAATCCCGATACTTAGTAAGGTGAAGCTCCTTCTTCATCAAGTCAATTTCAGCATCTTTGGCTTGCGCTTCTTTAACAGCCTTCAGAAGGTCTGGCTGTACCACAAGGTTATTAAGAGAACCCTGGGGAACAATTCGTAGATTCAGCTGAGTCAGTTCTGCGTGAAGACGAGGTTGAGCTTGCCTAACCATGAGGTTGTTGCAATATGACTTGCGACTCAGGGCATCGGCCATTACATTAGCTTTGCCCGGGGTATAAGAAATACCGCAGTCATAATCCGCAATAGCTTCTAACCATCGTTGTTGTCGGAGATTAAGATCCGGTTGAGTGAATAAGTATTTCAGACTTTGGTGATCGGTATAAATTTCACACCGATTACCTAGAAGGTAGTGTCGCCATAACTTCAATGCATACATCACTGCTGCAAGTTCAAGATCATGCACTGGATAATTCTCTTCATGTGGACGCAATTGACGTGAAGCATATGCAATTACTCTCCGCTCTTGCATTAGGATGCAGCCTAATCCCTGACGAGAGGCGTCGCAATATATGACAAAGTCCTTGCGAGAATCAGGAGGAGCAAGCACTGGAGCAGAACTGAGCTTGTCCTTGAGGGTTTGGAAACTTTCCTGACACTTGTCTGTCCACTCAAACTTAACGCCTTTGTGAAGCAGATTAGTCAGGGGCTTGGCAATCTTGGAGAAATTTTTGATGAATCGGCGGCAATAACTTGCAAGCCCGAGGAAACTTCTGACTTGCTTGACATTCTTCGGAGGGGTCCAGTCAAGGATAGCCTGAACACGCTCCGGGTTAACGGCAATACCGTCCTTGGAAATCACATGTCCAAGGTAGGTCACTTCAGGAAGCCAGAATTCGCACTTAGAGAACTTGGCATATAATTGGTGCTCTCGAAGTCTCTCCAGAACTAGTCGAAGGTGCTCAGCATGTTCTTCTTTGTTCTTCGAATAAACCAGAATATCATCCAGATATACCACGACGAATTTGTCGAGGTAGTCCATGAATATATAATTCATTAAGCGGGAGAAGGTAGCGGGAGCATTCGTCAGACCAAATGACATGACGGTGTACTCGTATGAGCCATAACGAGTAACGAATGCAGTCTTGGGAATATCCTCTTCGCGAACACGGATCTGGTGATAACCCAACCTCAAGTCAAGTTTAGAAAACACCGAAGATCCAGCGAGTTGATCATATAAATCGTTGATCCGGGGAAGTGGATATTTATTCTGAATGGTTGCCTGGTTGATAGGACGATAATCTTGGACCAACCTATTCGTTCCATCTTTCTTCTTGACGAAAAGAGACGGTGCTCCCCATGCAGAGGAACTGGGGCGAATGAAACCCTTCCTTAAGGATTTATCAATTTCCTCCTTAAGCTCGATGAGGTGGTGCGGAGGCATCTTGTAGGGACGCTTCGCAATAGGAGTGGTGCCAGGCTTCAAGTCGATGACGAACTCGACAGCTCTAGCAGGGGGTATTCCTGGAAGTTCTTCTGGAAAAACATCTGGGAAGTCACAGACAACTGGGATAGTCTCAATCCCATCAAGCGGAGAAGCATTCAACGCATTCAAGGCATAAATTTGAGCCTCGGCGTTCTGAGTGATATGAGCATGGTAATTCACCATCTCATTCGAGGGGTGCAAGAGGTGAACAACTTTGGTGGCACAATTGATTGAGGCATAGTGGGCCTTCAACCAATCCATTCCCAGAATAAGGTCAATCTTGGACGATTTCAGAATAATGGGAGACGCACTGAACTCCAACTCTTCGATTTCAACGGGAACATTATAGCTAACTGCAAAGGTTCGGCAACCACCCGCGGGGGTGTGTACCAATAAGGGTGTGTTCATGTATTCGCATTTAATGTCATGCATGCGTGCAAAATGTTCTGACATGAAGGAATGCGATGCTCCTGAATCAAATAAAACAGATGCTGGTACTGAATTAACGAGAAGTGTACCCATCACAGTATCTGGTTGATCTGGAGCTTCAGACATGTTGACGTGGTAGTACTGCCCACGACCGTAAGAAGGTCTGGCATTATTGTTGCGCTGCTGAGGAATACCACGGCCAATTCCACGTCCAGCAGAAGGGAGAGCTAGTTGATTCTGATTCTGAGAACAGTCTCTAGCACGGTGACCTGGCTTACCACTCTTGAAGCATAGTCCGCTGTCAGGACGAGGTGCTGGAGCTCGAGGTGCTGGAGCTGGCAGGGGCTGTCTCGGTGGTGGAGGTGGCAGACGTGGTGCAGCATAAGAAGGTCTGTTCGCAGGAGCTGCTGAACGGAACATGCCTTTGGGGAACCAGATGCGTCGCTTCTGGGAAGACGAGCCCGAAGATGAGCCCGACTCACGGGTGCGTCTGGACGCTTCCTTGTGCTTCTTAAGTCCAGTTTCAACCATGATGGCCTTATTCACCAAGGTGGCGAAATCAGGATAATCTTGAACAAGAAGGGCTAACTGAATGTCATGGTGCAGTCCTTCACGAAACTTCTCCTGTCTGCGTTCATCAGTAGGAATGTCCTCTTCAGCGTAACGAGATAAGTCTAGAAACTCGCGCTGATAGACTTCCACAGTCTTGTTTCCTTGGACAAGGCTACGGAACTCAGCCTTCTTCCTAGCTATGACAGCTTGAGGAATGTAGCGGGCACGGAATGCAATCTTGAATTCTGCCCAAGTGACGACAGTACCAGGTGGCAGGGTCTGTCGGTAAGTGGCCCACCATTGGGAAGCGGGACCCTTCAGAAGGTATGTCACGAAGGTGACATAGTTGACTTGGGCGACACCAGCAGACTCCATCTCATGGGAGATGTCACGCAGCCAGTCATCGGCATCCAATGGGTTGACTGTGTTGCGGAAGAAGGATGGGCTGAGCCGCATAAATTCTGGCAAAGTGATGGAGAAAGGCTGCTGATTAGCATCAGGACGAGGGAACTGCTGCATAATTCCTGTCATAAACTGGCGGTTGAGTTCAAACTGTTGCATCATCGCTGCCATGTAATCAGGTGGTGGCGGCGGTGGCGGGTTGTTGTCAGCCATCCTGCTATTCCAACAGGGGTATTTCAGCGATAGCTTATGCAAGTGTTTAACAATAAACATGAGGTAACTCGACATTATTGAAAAAGTGCAATAGATGCTAGAAGTAGTCATTAAGACGTACAGATCCATACATAGTCGGTTACATTCGGGCAGCATAACGGCGCAAATTGAAAAGCTAGACATGCTAGGCGGCGCGCAGGCACGCGGTAAGGAAGTACACAACGGGACATAGCAAGGGCTACATCAGCGTCGGGGAAAACCACTGAAACGGGGTAACTGCAAGTGCGGACGATGGACGTTCGTCGCAGAAGGATCCTGCGCTCCATGGGCACTCTGATGAAGAACCCGGTCTCGAGAAGAAAGAAGAGGTCCACGTGCAGGCGTGTGACCTCCCACAGCAGGCCAGACGATCCCTGATGGCATCTCAGTCCTGCTCGGGTAAAGAATGTACTCCGGATGCATCCCTGCACGAACAGCTGGTAGCAACTGTGTCATAGCCTCGTAGTAGCGTGCTCGAGTGGCAAACAACTCAACAGCAAGTGCACGAACAGTGCGATCCAAAGCCTGAGCATAGTGGATCAGAACTCGCTGATCATAGCGACGAGGCTCGTACGGGGCACAGATAGCTGTGTAAAATCCAGTAGCATCTCCAACAGGTGCATACGGAATGTACCGAAACACAGTATCATCCAAGTTAGCACTGTGCTCTCCTCGGAGACGTGCGACAGCAGAGTAGGCGGCATCATGTACTGCCATCTCAATCGTCACGCCGATACCGTGAAAACGGTGAAGCTCAGTGTCAGAGTTATCCTGCTGATCATAGATGCGAACATCAGCATAGTACTGCTCCTGGTAGAACTCACGATAAACCTCATAGACCATGTACTCGGGGCACCAGCGGTATCCCAGCCTGATCAAGAGGGCGATCAGAACAGCTGGAAACCCAGGGACGTCTCGAGCACAGGTGCGAAGCACGAGCTGCGTCGTAGGACGAGGGGGAAACAGTCGATCCATCTGAAATAAGAAGTCCAGAATTGTCATAAGACATTGAGAAATATAACCGATCTCAAAAGGAAAGGTTAAACAAAACAATGGAAAGGAAATGATTATCAGACTAATCAGATCAACGTCAGGGAAATCGCACTGAATCCAGCTCTCCGGGTGGATAGAATTAACGAGATCCTAAATGTCGGTGTTAGTAAATTTTATTAAACCCGAATAGATGAGAGATTAGAATCCCAGAGTAAAGACGAGGAATAAAAGATCCTAATACCACCCAGTTGGCGACATGGGCCCGTAAGCCACACAGCCAAGTTAGTAAAACAATTTTTGACCACTAGACTCAACTTCGGCCAAAGAGTTGGAAAGGGGGGACTCCTAGAGGCAGTCGGCTCTGATACCAACCTGTGACGACCCCGGCTTAATCGTGCACTAATCATACACGCAAATGCGCACGATCAAGCCTAAGGACTCACTTGAAGATATCACAACACAACTCTAAAACATAAAATAAAGTCATACAAGCTTAATATTACAAGCCAGGGCCTCGAGGGCTCGAATACAAGCTCGATGGCATACAAGCGTCAGCGGAAGCATTAGATATCTGAGTACAGATATATTACAGAGAGAGAGATAAGCCTTCACAGAGGCGGGGTAAAAATAAAAACTACGATCGAAAGGCGTAGGCCTCCTGCCCTGGACCCTCCGATCCTACTCCCGGTCGTCGAACGGCTCCTCGTAGTAGTAGTACTCGCCAGGCGGATAGTAGTACTGGTCGTCGGCTGGGGCTTCTGGCTCAGGGGCTCCGTCGTCTGGTGGCATCAAATGGAAAATGGGGGAAAAAGAAAATAAAGCAAACGTGAGTACTCATCCGAAGTACTCAGCAAGCAAGGATCTACACTACATATGCATCATTGTCAAAGGAATGGCTGTATATGTGGACTGGGCTGCAGAAATGCCAGAGTAGAGGGGGAAAGCCTAGTCCTATCGAAGACTAGCATCTTCAACAATCTTCGACAGTCTTGCAGCATCAGGAGAGAGCAGATGAACATAATGTAAAGTAGTAGTAGTAATATCATCAACCTCGACCTGAGATCCTTTCTCGACTCCCTGCGAGAAAGCAATCCCATAGCCGTACTATCCAGTTCTCACCACATGTTCTAGTTGTACCGATCGGGATACAACTCCGAGTGTCCGTTACCGTAGGACAGGCTATCGATAGAAGTTTCTTCCCTGCAGGGGTGCACCAACTTACCCACCACGCTCACTTAACTCTGGCCGGACACACTTTTCTGGGTCATGCCCGGCCTCGGCTAAGCAACACGCCGCAACCCGACCTAGGCTTATAAGAGAGGTCAGCACGCCGGACTAAACCTATGCCCCCAGGGGTCTTGGGCCATCGCCCCGGGAACTCCTGCACGTTACGGGGCCACCGAGAGCAGACCTAGCAACCCCTTATACAAGCGCGGTTGCGTTACCAGTCCAACTCGGCGTGCGCCGCTCCTTACTGACGTCAAACAAGCTTCGGCTGATGTGTACGACGCAGAACGCCCATACTATGCCCACGTGATGGTTAGTGCTATCGGGCCAGAGGCCCCTCGGATCAAATATCCAAACCGTAGTGGTTTAGGAGCGCGCGGAAACAAGCAGAGACTCACGATCGATGTGACCCCGTCGCCCCGTCTCGAGGACTTGCGGCAAGGGCTAAGAATGCCCGGCCACGCCTCGTAGTTATCTCGCGGGCACCATCCAGGTCAACCCGACTCCACATCACTTCGCGTTAAGCTCGCGCGGGTACCCCTCAGGGCCGACCCGTCTTTAGTATCATAGTTTAGTGTAAGTCATAATATCCAAGGTAACTGTGTGTCTGACACCGAAGGGAACCCTGAGGAATCACCCTCGATGGAATTCCCGCTCGATGTTATCATCAAGGTGAACGAAGGAGGAATCACCCTCGAGGTCCACCTTGAGGAGTTGCGCGACGACGTCGTTATCGGGGGTGGTGTAGGAGGAATCACCCTCGCTTACCACGACCGAGTAACTAACCTCTTCGCGAACACGGATCTGGTGATAACCCAACCTCAAGTCGAGTTTAGAAAACACCGAAGATCCAGCGAGTTGATCATATAAATCGTTGATCCGGGGAAGTGGATATTTATTCTGAATGGTTGCCTGGTTGATAGGACGATAATCTTGGACCAACCTATTCGTTCCATCTTTCTTCTTGACGAAAAGAGACGGTGCTCCCCATGCAGAGGAACTGGGGCGAATGAAACCCTTCCTTAAGGATTTCTCAATTTCCTCCTTAAGCTCGATGAGGTGGTGCGGAGGCATCTTGTAGGGACGCTTCGCAATAGGAGTGGTGCCAGGCTTCAAGTCGATGACGAACTCGACAGCTCTAGCAGGGGGTATTCCTGGAAGTTCTTCTGGAAAAACATCTGGGAAGTCACAGACAACTGGGATATTCTCGATCCCATCAAGCGGAGAAGCATTCAACGCGTTCAAGGCATAAATTTGAGCCTCGGCGTTCTGAGTGATATGAGCATGGTAATTCACCATCTCATTCGAGGGGTGCAAGAGGTGAACAACTTTGGTGGCACAATTGATTGAGGCATAGTGGGCCTTCAACCAATCCATTCCCAGAATAAGGTCAATCTTGGACGATTTCAGAATAATGGGAGACGCACTGAACTCCAACTCTTCGATTTCAACGGGAACATTATAGCTAACTGTAAAGGTTCGGCAACCACCCGCGGGGGTGTGTACCAATAAGGGTGTGTTCATGTATTCGCATTTAATGTCATGCATGCGTGCAAAAGGTTCTGACATGAAGGAATGCGATGCTCCTGAATCAAATAAAACAGATGCTGGTACTGAATTAACGAGAAGTGTACCCATCACAGTATCTGGTTGATCTGGAGCTTCAGACATGTTGACGTGGTAGTACTGCCCACGACCATAAGAAGGTCTGGCATTATTGTTGCGCTGCTGAGGAATACCACGGTCCATTCCACGTCCAGCAGAAGGGAGAGCTAGTTGATTCTGATTTTGAGAACAATCTCTAGCACGGTGACCTGGCTTGCCACACTTGAAGCATAGTCCGCTGTCAGGACGGGGTGCTGGAGCTCGAGGTGCTGGAGCTGGCAGGGGCTGCCTCGGTGGTGGAGGAGGCAGTCGTGGAGCAGCATAAAAGGGTCTGTTCGCAGGAGCTGCTGAACGGAACATGCCTTTGGGGAACCAGATGCGTCGCTTCTGGGAAGACGAGCCCGAAGAGGAGCCCGACTCACGGGTGCGTCTGGACGCTTCCTTGTGCTTCTTAAGTCCAGTTTCAACCATGATGGCCTTATTCACCAAGGTGGCGAAATCAGGATAATCCTGGACAAGCAGTGCCAACTGTATGTCATGATGCAGTCCTTCACGGAACTTCTCCTGTCTTCGCTCATCAGTAGGAATGTCTTCTTCAGCATAGCGAGATAAGTCAAGAAACTCGCGCTGATATACTTCCACGGTCTTGTTGCCCTGAACAAGGCTACGGAACTCGGCCTTCTTCCGAGCTATGACAGCTTGAGGAATGTAGCGGGCACGGAATGCAATCTTGAATTCTGCCCAAGTGACGACAGTACCAGGCGGCAGAGTCTGTCGGTGAGTGGCCCACCATTGGGCTGCGGGACCCTTAAGAAGATATGTCGCAAAAGTGACATAGTTAATTTCGGCGACACTAGCAGACTCCATCTCATGGGAGATGTCACGCAGCCAGTCATCGGCATCCAAGTCAGCACCGAACTGTCCTCGAAGTCGTGCGACGGCAGAGTAAGCAGCATCATGGACTGCCATCTCAATCGTCACGCCGATACCGTGAAAACGGTGAAGCTCAGTGTCAGAGTTATCCTGCTGATCGTAGATGCGAACATCAGCATAGTACTGCTCCTGGTTGAACTCACGATAAACCTCATAGACCATGTACTCGGGGCACCAGCGGTAACCCAGTCTACTCAGGAGGGCGATCAGAACAGCTGGAAATCCAGGGATGTCTCGAGCACAGGTGCGAAGCATGAGCTGCGTCGTAGGACGAGGGGGAAACAGTCGATCCATCTGAAATAAGAAGTTCAGGATTGTCATAAGACATTGAGAAATATGACCGATCTCGGAAGGAAAGGTTAAACAAAACAATGGAAAGGAAAATGATTATCAGACTAATCAGATCAAAGACAGGGAAATCGCACTGAATCCAGTTCTCCGGGTGGATAGAATTAACGAGATCCTAAATGTCGGTGTTAGTAAATTTTAGTAAACCCGAATAGATGAGAGATTAGAATCCCAGAGTAAAGACGAGGAATAAAAGATCCTAATACCACCCAGTTGGCGACGTGGGCCCGTAAGCCACACAGCCAAGTTAGTAAAACAATTTTTGACCACTAGATTCAACTTCGGCCAAAGAGTTGGAAGGGGGAATCCTAGAGGCAGTCGGCTCTGATACCAACCTGTGACGACCCCGGCTTAATCGTGCACTAATCATACACGCAAATGCGCACGATCAAGCCTAAGGACTCACTTGAAGATATCACAACACAACTCTAAAACATAAAAATAAAGTCATACAAGCTTAATATTACAAGCCAGGGCCTCGAGGGCTCGAATACAAGCTCGATGGCATACAAGCGTCAGCGGAAGCATTAGATATCTGAGTACAGATATATTACAGAGAGAGAGATAAGCCTTCACAGAGGCGGGGTAAAAATAAAAACTACGATCGAAAGGCGTAGGCCTCCTGCCCTGGACCCTCCGATCCTACTCCTGGTCGTCGAACGGCTCCTCGTAGTAGTAGTACTCGCCAGGCGGATAGTAGTACTGGTCGTCGGCTGGGGCTTCTGGCTCAGGGGCTCCGTCGTCTGGTGGCATCAAATGGAATATGGGGGAAAAAGAAAATAAAGCAAACGTGAGTACTCATCCGAAGTACTCAGCAAGCAAGGATCTACACTACATATGCATCATTGTCAAAGGAATGGCTGTATAAGTGGACTGGGCTGCAGAAATGCCAGAATAGAGGGGGAAAGCCTAGTCCGATCGAAGACTAGCATCTTCAACAATCTTCGACAGTCTTGCAGCATCAGGAGAGAGCAGATGAACATAATGTAAAGTAGTAGTAGTAATATCATCAACCTCGACCTGAGATCCTTTCTCGACTCCCTGCGAGAAAGCAATCCCAGAGCCGTACTATCCAATTCTCATCACATGTTCTAGTTGTACCGATCGGGATACAACTCCGAGTGTCCGTTACCGTAGGACAGGCTATCGATAGAAGTTTCTTCCCTGCAGGGGTGCACCAACTTACCCACCACGCTCACTTAACTCTGGCCGGACACACTTTTCTGGGTCATGCCCGGCCTCGGCTAAGCAACATGCCGCAACCCGACCTAGGCTTATAAGAGAGGTCAGCACGCCGGACTAAACCTATGCCCCCAGGGGTCTTGGGCCATCGCCCCGGGAACTCCTGCACGTTACGGGGCCACCGAGAGCAGACCTAGCAACCCCTTATACAAGCGCGGTTGCGTTACCAGTCCAACTCGGCGTGCGCCGCTCCTTACTGACGTCAAACAAGCTTCGGCTGATGTGTACGACGCAGAACGCCCATACTATGCCCACGTGATGGTTAGTGCTATCGGGCCAGAGGCCCCTCGGATCAAATATCCAAACCGTAGTGGATTAGGAGCGCGCGGAAACGAGCAGAGACTCACGATCGATGTGACCCCGTCGCCCCGTCTCGAGGACTTGCGGCAAGGGCTAAGAATGCCCGGCCGCGCCTCGTAGTTATCTCGCGGGCACCATCCAGGTCAACCCGACTCCACATCACTTCGCGTTAAGCTCGCGCGGGTACCCCTCAGGGCCGACCCGTCTTTAGTATCGTGGTTCATAGTCAAGTCATAATATCCAAGGTAACTGTGTGTTTGACACCGAAGGGAACCATGAGGAATCACCCTCGAAGGAATTCCCGCTCGATGTTATCATCAAGGTGAACGAAGGAGGAATCACCCTCGAGGTCCACCTTGAGGAGTTGCGCGACGACGTCGTGATCGGGGGTGGTGTAGAAGGAATCACTCTCGCTTACCACGACCGAGTAACTAACCTACAAGGTTAACATCAGAAGTGCTAACGAGGTATCACCCTCGGCACTCGACGGTAACCCAGCAGTGTCGGCAACTAAGGGGAAGTGATGTGCGGTGCCATGGTCTAGTCTTCAATCCCGATGATCGGGTCTTCTGATGTCCAGCAGGGCAGTCGGGATCAAGTGGGGGTCTCGGTCGTGTCTCTACCCACCTTATACTAAGCAGTCTAGGATAACCAGTAAGGTAGCAAGGCAGGTTACAATAAACAGGCTATGCAGCAGATATAGGAAAACAGTAGCAGTAGCAGTTCTAATGCAAGCATAAGAGAGAAGAGAATAGGCGATATAGGCATGCTCAAAATGGGGGTGCTTGCCTGTTTGCTCGGGGGCAAGGGCAAGGTCTTCAGTAGTATCGTCGGGAACGTAGTCGTACTCCGGAGCTGCGTCTGCGTCTGGAGCTACGTCTGCGTCGGGGTCTATCGAGAGAGAAGAGGGGGAGGAAACAGGTAAACAATATGCAATCATATGCCACACAGTGCGTGCTATGCTATGATGCAGTGCAGGGTTGCCTGAATATGCATCTAAGTCATTTTAGTTATTTTTAGAATTATTCTGGGATTTAATATCCGACGTGTGTGCACTATTCATCTGTCGGATTCGGGTCCGGAGTTTCGAGTTCTTCTACGTAGGAGGTTCCGATGGAGAAACAGACGGCACGATCAGACTCGTCTCGTCGTTCTGAGCAACTTTCATGTTTTAACTTTTTCGATCCGAGCTACGGTTTAAAAGTTATTAATTTTTAAAGATTATTTGAATTTCTGGAATTATTTTATTTATCAGAAAATGAATTATGACGTCAGCATGACGCGCTGCTGACGTCAGCAAGTCAACAGGACGGTTGACCAGTCAAACCTGACATGTGGGTCCAGTGGGACCCACATGTCAGCCTCTATTTCTTTAATCAGTGATTCAGTTTAATTACCAGGATTAATTAGGGGGTGGACCCCACATGTCAGTGAGACATTAGGTTAATTAGTTTATTTTTATTTCTAATTTGTTTTAACTAATTAAACAGGAAGGCGGGGCCCGCCTGTCAGCGGCTGGGCCGGTCCAGTCAGCAAGGCTGACTGGTCAACTGGCCGGCCGGGCCCCTGGGACCCACGGGTCAGTGACCCAAGGGGTGGCCCCGGGCCGACCACGCCGGCGGCCACCGGAGCAACTCCGGCGAGCCATTCCCGCGGCGGTTGGTCGCCGGAGTTGGCCGGAATCTCGCTACAGAGCTCTATTCTCCGTGATTCTACTTGCGTTCGGAGGCTGGCGATGTCGCGCATCCAGCTGGGGCACTGGCCGGACCAGGGGATGACCGGAGCTGGGCCGGCGACGAGGTTTGGCGGCGGTGGAGTTCGGGAGATCGGGGGAATGACGTTAGGAGGCACGGGAGGCTCGGGCTCGAGCTCGCCGGGCTCCTGGGAGCACCAGGAGCTCAATGGTGACCTCTGTTGGCGATGACAAGGACCACGTCGACGGCACCGAGCTCACCGGCGGCAACCAGAGCACGGCCTCGGGGACAGCTAACTACGGCGCGCGTAAGGATGAACGTAGGGGAGCGGAGGACGGGTAGCTCACCGTGCGGCACACCGAAGGCCCTCGGAGGTTTAGTAGCTGCAGAGGCTTCGCCGGAGACGACGGAGCTCGTCGGAGCAGAGGCAGAAGGGGATGACGTCGCGCGGCGCTAGCGGAGCTCCTCAGCTCCACCTGAGGGCGTCAGGAGCTCGAGCAGACGACGGCGGAGGTGAGAGACAGCTCGGGTGGACGGATCGGCGCCGGCGGCCACGGGATCTCGCCGCTGCGGCGGCAGCTCCGCTCGGCGTCGACGGAACCGAGACAGAGGAGGGTCGAGGGAAAGGAATAGAGTGGCGGCTAGGGTTGGAGAGGGTGAGGGGGAGCCGGGGCTGCTTCTTAACCTAGCCGGGGCGCCGCGGATGGTCGACGCGTGCGGCATCGCCGACGAGCGCACGCGTGCGGCCGACACGCGAGGAGAGAGAGCGGGAGGAGGGAGAAAGGGGCTCGGCGGGCTGCTGTTGGACTGGGCCTGCACACTGTGCACTTAGGCCCATCCAACAGTGGACTCCCTCTTTTTCCCTATTTCTCTTCTACCTTTTCTTTTATTCCCTTTTTGTTTCAAAATGTTTAGGCCACTTGTGTTTTTTTGAAAAATGTGAGAGTTGACCCAAATATTGCAATGCAATATTATCTCTCACCAAAAAGTGGTTTGGACTGATTTGAAGTTTGTTTGAATTTAATATTAATTTAATAGATGTAAATAGTCTGTTTTGAGTGCTGTTTCAGGTTGTTTCACTCACTTAGCTAACTCCAAAAATAATGATTATGATTTTGTCATGACCACTGGATTATTTGCTAATTAAACAACATTTCTCCAGCAGAGTTTGATCAACTTCAATTTGCACTTTGGAATTTAATTTGATTTTCAGATTTGAATTTGAATTGGATTATTAACCCAAGTGACTAGGCAAAGCAAATGATGATGACATGGCATTATTAGCAGTTGATCACTGTGGTCATTACAAGGGGGTGTTACACAGATCATCGGAAGAAGCCCGCCATGCGTAAAGGTGATCACGTACTTGCTATGGTGAATGATTTACACGTAATCTTTGGAAAGGGTCCCGGCAGACTATCTGTTCCGAATGACGCTGAGGGACGCGCTCCCATGTGGAAGAAGAAATCTATATTTTGGGACCTACCCTACTGGAAAGACCTAGAGGTCCGCTCTTCAATCGACGTGATGCACGTGACAAAGAACCATTGCGTGAACCTGCTAGGCTTCTTGGGCGTGTATGGAAAGACAAAAGATACACCGAAGGCACGGGTGGACCTGCAACGTGGGCACGAAAAAGACAGCATGCCTCCAAAGCAGTATGAAGGTCCTGCCAGCTACGCTCTTACCAAAGAAGAGAAGGAAATCTTCTTTGAATGCCTGCTCAGTATGAAGGTCCCGTCTGGCTTCTCGTCGAATATAAAGGGAATAATAAATATCCCAGAGAAAAAGTTCTAGAACCTAAAGTCTCATGACTGCCACGTGATTATGACGTAACTGCTTCCAGTTGCATTGAGGGGGCTTCTACCAGAAAACGTTTGATTAGCCATTGTGAAGCTATGTGCATTCCTCAATGCAATCGCTCAGAAGGTGATCGATCCAGAAATCATACCAAGGCTAAGGAGTGATGTGGCGCAATGCCTTGTCAGTTTCGAGCTGGTGTTCCCACCATCCTTCTTCAATATCATGACGCACGTCCTAGTTCATCTAGTCGACGAGATTGTCGTTCTGGGCCCCGTATTTCTACACAATATGTTCCCCTTTGAGAGGTTCATGGGAGTCCTAAAGAAATATGTCCGTAACCGCGCTAGGCCAGAAGGAAGCATCTCCATGGGCCATCAAACAGAGGATGTCATTGGGTTTTGTGTTGACTTCATTCCTGACCTTAAGAAGATTGGTCTCCCTCAATCGCGGTATGAGGGGAGACTGACTGGAAAAGGCACGCTAGGAGGGGACTCAATAATATGCAGGGATGGGCATTCTTGGTCTCAAGCACACTACACAGTTCTACAGAACTCTACCTTGGTGACCCCGTATGTCAATGAACACAAGAACATTCTGCGCTCCAAACACCCGGAGCAGTGTGACGACTGGATTACTTGTGAACACATCAGGACTTTCGGCAGTTGGTTGGAAACACGTCTCAGAGGTGACAACACTGTTTCTGATGAGCTGTACTCGTTGTCCAGGGGACCATCTTCAACTGTATTGACTTAAAAAGGATACGAGATAAATGGGAATACATTTTACACGATCGCTCAAGATCAAAAGAGCACCAACCAAAACAGCGGTGTCTGCTTTGATGCAGCAACCAAGAGCGGAAAGGACACATATTATGGTTACATAGTGGACATATAGGAACTTGACTACGGACATGATTTTAAGGTCCCTTTGTTTAAGTGCAAATGGGTCAATCTGTCAGGAGGCGGCGTACAGGTAGAGCCACATTACGGAATGACAACAGTGGATCTAAACAATCTTGGGTACACAGACGAACCATTCGTCCTAGCCAATGACGTGGCATAGGTTTTCTATGTGAAGGACATGTCTACCAAACCGAGAAAAAGAAAAGATAAGAAGCGAATACATCATACGATGAGCCAAAGCGCCACATAGTTCTTTCAGGGAAAAGAGACATCATGGGAGTGGAGGGTAAGACAGACATGTCTGAAGGTTATGGAAAGTTTCATGAAATTCCTCCCTTCAAAGTCAAGGCTGACCCAAGCACCCTGTTAAGCGATGAAGAATATCCATGGTTACGGCGCAATAAGCAAAGGACACAAGCGAAGAAAAAGTGAAGACAGATGAAGTCAGAAAGTGTTGAAAATTGATGATGTTGCTTTGAATGGTTCATTTTGAGCACAGAAAAAGTGTGGAGTTCAAATAAGTTCAAAAAAAATGAAATCCCTTTGTAACAGATGAGTTTTCGTCCGAAACCCTGATACTTAGAAAAAGATTGTCCATTTGGTACACGAAGTGCATCCAGTTTTTGCCGTAACCCTCTCAACTTTTTATCACATGCTATGAGGGTGAAATGATGATATCATGCCAATTTTCAACCTCTTCAGAGTTCATTTGAAGTGCTTTTCAATTTCAGGGTCATTTAGCTCAAAAAAATTAGTAAATGCATGAAAAATAATAGATGAACTCAGAAAGGGTTGAAAATTGATGATGTTGCTTTGAATGGTTCATTTTGAGCATAGAAAAAGTGTGGAGTTCAAATAAGTTAAAAAAAATGAAATCCCTTTGTAACAGATGAGTTTTCGTCCGAAACCTGATACTTCGAAAGAGAATGTCCATTTTGTACACGAAGTGCATCCAGTTTTTGCCGTAACCCTCTCAACTTTTTATCACATGCTATGAGGGTGAAATGATGATATCATGGCAATTTTCAACCTCTTCAGAGTTCATTTGAAGTGCTTTTCAATTTCAGGGTCATTTAGCTCAAAAAAATCAGTAAATACATGAAAAATAACAGATGAACTCAGAAAGGGTTGAAAATTGATGATGTTAATTTGAATGGTTCATTTTGAGCACAGAAAAAGTGTGGAGTTCAAATAAGTTTAAAAAAATGAAATCCCTTTGTAACAGATGAGTTTTTGTCCGAAACCCTGATACTTCGAAAGAGATTGTCCATTTTGTACACGAAGTGTATCTAGTTTTTGCCGTAACCCTCTGAACTTTTATGAAACTCTAATAGCAAAAAAAATAAACTAAAAGAATGAACTAGAAAACTTTAATGAAACTCTTATAGAAAAAAGAATGAACTAGAAAACTTTAATAGAAAAAAGAAGGAACTAGAAAACTCTAATAGAAAAAAGAATGAACTAAAATTAGCAAAGTATTTTCTGTTCAAAACATTAAAAGCAAAAAGAATTTTCAAAAAGAACTTTTTTTGACAGAAACTTTTATAGCAAAATGAATTATCACAAAGATTTTTTTTGTTAGAAACTAAAATAACAAAAACTTTTTTTGAATATAATGATAAAACACATTATTAAATAGTAGTAAAAGAATAACTCAAAATCTATTTTTATAGTAAAGTTAATCACAAATTGTGATTCACACAAATTTTAAAGAATTCAAATTTAAACTATTTGAATTGGAAAAATAATGGCACTAACAGAAAGTTTATAATATTTATTACCTAAAATAAAAAAGAATTAAAAAATAAAGAAAAAAACAAAGAAAATAAATAAAGCAAAAAACAAAACAGAAAAACTGGAAAAAAATAGAAAAAAATTTGTGTGAATCACTCAAAAAATAACAAAAGCTAAAAGTTTTTTTTGTTAGAAACTAAAATAACAAAAATTGTTTTTGAATATAATGATAAAACACAGTAATATTAAATAGCAGTAAAAAGAATCACTCAAAAATCTATTTTTATAGTAAAGTTAATCACAAACTAGTGATTCACACATATTTCAAAGAATTCAAATTTAAACTATTCGAATTGGAAAACTAATGGCACTAACAGAAAGTTTATAATATTTATTACCTAAAAGCAAAAAGAATTAAAAAATAAAAGAAAATAAATAAAGCAAAAAACAAAACAGAAAAACAGGAAAAAAATAGAAAAAAATTGCCACCTACTGGGCCACCACGGCCTGAATACGACTAGAAACCCAACACGGGCCAGGATTCAGGCCCGCAGAAGGCCCAGTAGGCCCACAGGCAGAGGAGAGTGAGGTTAGGCCCGTAAGCCTGCATTTGAGAGGAGCTCGAGAAGGCAGCGGCAGTGGGGTTTATAAACCACTCCGCGCCCCTCTCAACTAGCAAGGTGGGACTAAACTTTTGGCCGCGGGCAGCACAAGGCCTTTGGTCCCGGTTGGTGCCACCAAACCGGGACTAAAGGTGGGCTTTGGTCCCGGTTGGTGGCACCAACCAGTACCAATGCACCCTTTAGTCCCGGTTGGTGCCACCAACCGGGACCAAAGGTCTTTGTTTCCCGACCTTTGGGCTGCTGAAAAGAGACCTTTGGTTCCGGTTGGTGGCACCAACCGGGACTAAAGGGGGGCATTGGTCCCGACTGGTGCCACGAACCGGTACCAAAGGCTTTCCTATATAAGTGGCACTTAGGAATTTTTCAGCAAGTTCTCACATTCTCCCCGCCGCCGCCGCCCAGCGCCCCGACGCCGACGCCCTGCTTCTCGTAGCTATCGCCGTCGCCGCGCCCTGCCCCCTCGCCGCCCGCTCCTCGTCGCCGTCGCCGTCGCCGGCCCTACCTCCTCGTCGCCGTCGCCGTGCCCTGCACCGACACCGTCGCTGCACCCTGCCCCGTCGCCGCGCCCTGCCCCGAGCCCGTCCTTGTCATCGCCGCCATCGAGCCCGCTCCTCGTCGACGCGTCCTCGCTGTGAGCGCCGCCCCGATCCCCTCCTCCTCCTCCTATTCCTCGCTGTACTGGCCGCCGTCGCCGCGCCCTGCCGCCGATTCCCCCCTCTGTCCAAATTTTTGTGGTGCACATCAAGTGTATGATGAAATGCAAAAGGGCTCTAGGAATTTTAAGAATTTTTGAGAATTTTCGTGGTGAGGTGTTGATGCACAAAAGAGAGTTTGGCAAAGTTTGAGAATTTTTTGTCCAATTTAAATTGCGCTTTGACCATGGAGTTTGAATCTGGTCCAAATTTGAACTGAATGATATTTGAAAATTTTGAACTATAGAACCAAATATTTTTGGCGGAATGGGTTGTGGGTACTGTCAAATAGATGGAGTAATTTTTGTGTGTGCAAAAGAATTGGGGAGAATATAGCTCCTTTGCAAATCAAAGGAAATATGAATAATTGAAATTCCAACTTTGGAATTTATTAAATATATGAAAAATATTTACATAGTTAGAGATATTTGCACAGTTAGAGATATTCATGATCAAAGTCAGTTTTTTAGAGAAATTTGCATAGAGAATTTCTTTAGAGAAATGGTGGACTTCACATATAATGTATATATGTTGATATTTTTTATATGATGAAAATTGTTTTGTTCATATATAATGTATATATATATATATATGTATGTGGCTATGTATGTATGGATGTTCATAAAATTGTTTTGTTCATATATGTATTAATTGTTTTGTTCATAGCATTTTTTTAATGTGATGAATTTTTTTTTCATAGCCATATATATGTATGTGGCTATATGTATGTATGGATGTTCATAGAATTTTTTTATATGTATCTGGCTATATGTATGTCGTTGTCGATATAGCCCCTCCCCGATAACTTCGACATGAGGGGGGGTCGATATACCTCCTCCCCGATAACATTTTTTTTCTAAGTTACTAAGGTAAAATGTTCACCCCCCCCTCTCGATATACCGGGCGACCAACTCTCGAGGCCACCCAAACCCTAGAAAAAAAGCGTTGTCGATCTCCTACCCCCTCCCGCCCCTACCCGACAAACTCTCGAGGCCACCCAAACCGCTAGAAGATAACTCCGGTAACTTCGACATGAGGGGGGACGTCGATCAACCCCCTCTCGCCCGAACAAGTCTATGTATTATTTTATATCGTGGTGGACATATATCAAAGTTTGATCATATGTCAAAGTTTGAATTTTGACATATGCAACATTTGATCATATATCAAAGTTTGATCATATGTCAAAGTTTGAATTTTGATATATGAAACATTTGATCATATGTCAAAGTTTGAATTTTGACATAAATAGATTTATCAAGAATGCCCCCATTATGGATGTGCACAAGTTGATCCAATTTTTTTTTCTGATCTCATCTATATATATATTCTTCTATATGTCACGTTGTCTGTCAAAGTATTGAAGAAATCCATGGCTTCATCATTAGTCGGAAGTAACAGGCGTATGATGCTACGAAGCTCTTCAAAGTTGTTTTGGAACGGAGTTCCTGATAGAATAATTCTCCTTTTGGTATGAATTTCAGCAAAGGCCTTCCAAATAGCGATATTCGGAAGGCTCTTGCTGAACTTTGTACCAAAAAGCGAATTATTCTATCGGGAACTCCGTTCCAAAACAACTTTGAAGAGCTTCGTACCATTATACGCCTGTCATTTCCGGCTAATGATTAAGTCATGGTTTTCTTGAATTCTTTGACACTAGACAACGTGACATATAGAAGGGTAGATGAGATCAGGAAAAATATGGACCATTTTCTGCACATCCAGAATGGCGTCATTTCGTTAAATCCCTTGTCGGTCCGGACGTGGGACATTCATGAGAGAGGCGGTCTGACCCAAACCCTAGAAGCGTTGTCGAGGCCACCCCAAACCGTAGAAGCGTTGCCTAGGCCACCACAAACCCTAGAAGCATTGTCGGGGTCACCCCAAACCGTAGAAGCGTCGAGCTAGCTAGGTCTACGTTTGCACTAATATATCCATCTGTCATGTTTGTATATTAATTGCCATGTTGTAATATTTGCAGAAACTATAAAGCACCGAGACATCAAAGCAGAACAGTTGTTGGGGGACATAATCCTCGGCGGAGGTGATGTCTTGTCGTTTCTCAACGACACCGATGGTCTGGAAGGAGAGGGTGAAGCAGCCTCCGGTGATCGAACAATGGAGGTGGAAGGACATGATTATGATGGCTCCGGTGACGGAATGCCGGTGGAAGAAGGAGACCGTGATGACTGCTCCGGTGAGCGAACGGAGGAAGGAGATGTTGCAAAGTCCGGTGAGGTATATATATTAATTAAGCCTGTGCAGACTAGCTAATTGATGCATTAATTGTTTTGATATGTACACATATTAACTCTCTTCTTTCTTCTTTTCTAGCCCTCCGGATCGAGCCAAACTTCGGTAACGAGACGAGGCCCGAAGAAAAGGTTGCGCCAGGATGAAAGGTTCACGATCACAGCAATCAAGGGCGATGACCAACCGATTGAACCTAGCCGGACCAAGGAAGCATTTTCTGCTCAGTGCGGGGTTCTTGTTAGGGACATGATCCCGATCAGCATCCACCAATGGAATAAGCCTAAGAGCGGAGACCCTCAAGTGTCTTTTGTCAACGATAGACAGAAAGATGATCTTTGGACCGCGCTGAAGGCAAATTTCACCCTACCGCCAGAGGAGGATCCGGATAAGCCAGTTATAGAGCCATTGGTCAAGGCTCATGCTCTTAAGAAGATGGCAGATCTATTCAGGAGGTGGAAGAATGAGTTGAAATCAACGTTTGTCGACAAAGGGAAGACTCCAGAATTCATCGGCCGATTTGAGAAGATAAGACATCACTGGCCCGCATTTGTGGCCCACAAGACATCGGAGAAGAGTAAGAAGATGTCAGCGACAAACAAGAAAAATGCTACAAAGAAGGAGCATCACCATCGCACGGGGTCAGGTGGCTACCTCAAAGCCCGGCCGTTGTGGGACAAGGCTGAGAAGGACCTGCTTGATAAAGGGGTCGAACCAGAGACATTGAACTGGCCAGACCGTTCAAGGACTTGGTTCTTCGGGGTTGGGGGAACCTTGGACCCTGAAACAGGGAAGTGCCGTTGGACGAAGGAGCAACTTGAAATACCCGTCAAGAAGATTCAGAAGTATATCGCCGCAGCGCAGCAAGGGACGTTCGTTCCCGACAGAGAGAACGACGAGCTCACAATGGCCCTCGGGAATCCTGAGCACCCAGGACGAACACGAGGCACGGCAGGCTCCGTTGCGTGGAAGGAAGGGTTTCCCAGCGCAGGCGGTTACAAAACCCGGGAGAGGAGGAGGAAAGTGGAGCAGACTGAACTGTAGAAGCTGAATGCAAGGGTACGAGCGCTAGAGGAACAAGCACTAGTTCAGAGGCAGCGTCCTGCCGAAGCTACCCCGCCATCTCAGCGGAGAAGCAGCGTGGCTTCCACCGAGCTCCTTTAGCAGCCTCACTTCACGGCTCCCAGCTACCCCGTGGATGCTATCACGGAGGCTCAAGATTGCCACCTTATGGCGCAATGGCAGCACCTCAAAGTCAAGGCGGCTGTCGGCTCTGTTGCACCTCCTCAACCCGGCGCAACTTTTCACTGCCTTCCGATTCCAGAAGGCTATGCTGTTTTGATGGTCGATGAAATAACGGAGGGATTTGAGGAGCTCGAGCTTGACCACCCTACCGGTGAAGGGGAGACTCAGCTGGGTCTTGCTCTAAAGACTCCATGTCTATGGCGGAAGGAGCTCATCAACCTTCCGAACTGGACGCCTCCGCCTCCTCCTCCGGTGAGTCAGGGCACTCCGCATCCTCCTCCGCCTCCTCCTCTGGCGAGTGATCAGGGCACTCCGCCTCCTTCTCTGGCTGCTCCGGCGTGTGGCGGCACTCCGCCTCCTTCTCCAGCTTCTCCGGCGCGTGGCGGCACTCCGCCTCCTTCTCCGCCTGAGCCGGCGCGTCCGAGCAGCCCGCCTCCTTCTCCGGCTCGTCAACAACAGCGGAAGACAGCCGCCGCCGCTCCGGCTGCTCTGGCGCGTCGTAGCACTCCGCCTCCTTCTCCACCTTGTAAGCAACAAAGGAAGACAGCCGCAGCCGCTCCGGCTGCTCGGCCGGTGTCTAGCAGTACAGCCAGAGGCGGGAGGCAATACAAATTCGGTCCATCTATCAAGCCTCTAGATAGATTACCATACGAGATGACCGAGGAGGAAAATGAGGAGATCTGTCAAGCCCAAGTGAAGGAATTTTTTGCAAAGAAAAATCCACCTCCGGAGGAGAAAATGGATCCGGTGAAATTGAAGCGCACTTTGAAGAACCTGAAGCGACCACCACCGCCTCCGCCGGATGACAACCATGTTCGTGCTCTGAAAAAGGCAGTGGAAGGAGCGCGCCGGTCGGGAACTACTTCAAGTGACAAAAGGTTACAAGAACGAAGAAGAGGGAAAAAATTGCCCAGCTCGGCGAACAGGCAAACCAATCGTGCTCCCGCTCAAGGTGTCTAGCGATATCGTCGTAAATCTGCCGAGGATGCTGCCCGGTACCAATCCTGGTGATTACCTGCCCGACGATGCACATTTTGATACAATGGAGGTGGACGAACACAAATACCAGTACGGGAAGCCTCTCTTCAGACCTGGTGATCCTCCTCTAACAACGATGATGCGAAGATTCCATAAGTGGTACATGGACACCTGCAAGTCCGGGAAGGATATTTTGACGCTGAGAGTTAAAGAGGAGCACGACCTCGTTGGAATTGATCTGTTGTCTGTTCCATTTGAGGAGTTCTTCCAGTTTTTCAATCAAAAGGACCTCGATAAAATAATCATCACTTGCTACTGTCTGTAAGTACTATACTTCTGTAATTAAGTCTCTATATATAGCTCAGCTCTTTCATTCCATGTATATATAATTATCCTCACAATATTATGCAGATTGAAGATTGTCGAATGCAGAAATGCACAAATCTATGATATTGGGTTCATTAACACAAATCTCATAGATGAATGGACGGTTATAGATCATGCCAAAGAAACCGAGGCCAACTTGCTACAATCGTTGCTTCAAAATCAAAACAAAGATAAAATACTCTTTCCTTACAACTTCAAGTGAGAGTTACTGTCTTGTGCATATTCAGTTTCCCTTATTACTCGAGGTTATAGTAATGTAATTGACGAGTTATGCATGCATCTGCAGCTTCCACTTTATTCTTCTAGAGATTAAGCTTGAGCAGGGACTGGTAACCGTCTTAGACTCAAGACGAAAAGATCCCAAGGAATATGCGGCCATGACTAAAATGCTCCAGAAGTAAGTTCAATCGATCATTATCGCACCATATCGGCAACTTTGGTCATTTCCTAATATCAAGTAATTATTTTCTTTGTCTCGCAGGGTTTGGAAAGTGTTCACCACAGAAGCTCCGGGACTGCCGGGGGAGCTGCGATTTACACACCCGAAAGTAAGTACTACTAGCTAGTTCCGCGCATCTCCCATTGATTCTAGCTAGTTTCATCAATACCATTTATAATGCTTGATTATCAGTTTGATTGACCTTTATTTCTCGTAAAGTGGTTGTGGCAGGAAGGCGGGAATAATTTTTGTGGATACTACATTTGCGAGTACATCTACAACGCGACGACCTCTAAGCGGGGCTACTCTGAAAAACAATATGAAGTGCGTAAGCAATAATATTCACAATTTTATTTTGTTACCATCATTTGTGTTGAGTTTCATTCATATATATGTATTGACCCCCTTCTTCAAATTAGATTTGGCAGATGTGGGATGAACTCCTACCACAAGATCGCATAAAAGCAATTCAAGAGGAATTGGCGGGATTCTTTCTTGACCACGTCATCAATCCAGCCAGAGAATACCATGTGGAACTTGACATCAAATGTTAGGGATTGTAAGAGATCTTATATTGTATATATGTAGCTAGTAGCGTCGGATAGATATACGAAAACTTGTTGTTCGACCAATCTCTCGGAGAAGGAGGAGGTTGATCACTTCTCTCTGTATATGTTCATGATGATCCTGTGTACTTAATGGTTTCCTTCATTTGCTTACTAGCTAGCGTGTCGAGTCCTCTCTATACGTATAGTACGTAGCGTCGACCAAGCACGGAGATAAGAGAGGACACTTCTCTCTAGTTATTAGCTAGCTAACACAATATATGAAAGCCCTAAATTAACCCTACAAAACCCCCAACCCCCCTCCCGCCCCCCCCTTAAAAAAACAAAAACCCCAGCTCCTGAGCTGCTGACACGTGGATGATCTTTGGTCCCGGTTGGTGTTACCAATCGGGACTAAAGGCCCTCCTCTCTGGGCTCGCCGCAGCGGCCACGTGGAGCCCCATCTGTCCCGGTTCGTATAAGAACTGGGACTAAAGGTGTTGGGCTTTAGTCCCAACCCTTTAGTCCCGGTTCTCGAACCGGGACAAATGGGCCTTATGAACCGGGACAAATGGGCCTTTTTCTACTAGTGTGCATCAAGTCGTCATCCATGGAATGCATCTCACTGCTTAGGCAACCACCAGATCTGGAAAGAGGAACCCTTGCAAAAACCTTTTGGTGGCCCCAAAATCCACGGTGAGGCTGCCGACATAGGCCGGAGTGGTCACCACACCGACCAACACCAAGACGGAGCACATCATCACCGACTTCCATCTCACCGGAGATAGCCATGCCCAAACGGCCAAGGAGCCAGCAAGACCAAATCTGGAGCAAGGTAGGTCAGTCCGTGGAGTCGTTGTGCGCCCGCCTAGCCACAGCATCCATGTCGAATCCATCTGGAGCCTCCCCATGGCAGCGACGAGTGCGAGAAGCCGATGAAGGGTCAGCACTCGCTGACCGAAAAGGAGATGGCGACTCCTGAACCTTGGATCTGAGGAATGGTTTGGAGGCACCAAGGTGAGGCAGCACACGTCCTCACTACCATAGTCCGCCGCTGGGCTTAGCCCGATGGCTTCCGATGACGACGGCGAGGGAGGGAGTAGTGGAGGTGAAGGCTAGGAGCGACTGTTGTTGCGGCCTCCGGATTGGCTAAGTATTTATAACCATGTGTGAACTGATTTTTGGTACCTTTCAGTATTTTATTTCATTTAAATTGTCTTGCACATCACTGAGTGCCAGCTTGCTTACCCATTGTCTTATTTTCTTCTATAAAAAAACAACGGAGCCACACACACGGGCTTCATGATGGGCGTGACGTGTCGCCGCGCCTTCACCTGCTAGTATAGGTGTTAGAGATCTATGTATGTTAGTTTTCAAGTGCCGACCAAACAGTAAATTCCATGATTGCTCGGTAACAGAAGCTAAAACCATCACTATCCATGGATACAATATTTTCCATTGAGGGAGGGAGAGCTGCATTTTGTAGTCAAAATTCAGGGCTCATGGACCACACGGCAAATCAGTCCATGAAAAGCTAAATCGTCATTTGGTTGCTCGCCCCCGGAGACTTTCTGACCCCATCCATGTCGTTTCCCCAGGAGAGCAATCCACGACTCGAGGGGTCGGGCAGGAAATCCACGCTGGCGCTTCTCTCCCATAATCGACCTCCACCTACCAACCTGGAGCATGGCGCCCCGTCATCTACCCACCAAATGAGTTAGGGAAATCTCACAGGTGGTGGAAGGGGATCTCATCTGCGTGAGAAAAACCCCCCGACCAGGGTTTGCTGCCCTTGATTTGTTCACCTTGCTACCAAACTAGCCCTTAGGGTTGACATGCATAATCGTGGCACACCTTCTTTAATGGAAAATGGTGCACAATGTTAGATGGGAAGCGTTCCTACTCCCTCGTAAGGGAGCCGCGTGGTATATGTTGATTGTGGGCAGGAATAGCCTCTGCCGTGGCTTACAAGAATTTACCGATCGCTAGGATACGGTGGTTACAACGATCGCTAGGATAGATGCGTGATCGAGAAGGAAAAAAGAGTTTGTTGAGATTACAATGGGATTCTATCTCTAATTCTAACACCCTCCCTTAATCTCAACTATCCTACATTAAGATTCTTCTTGAATTCTTCAAATGACTTGACTGGCAAAGCTTTAGTTAAACCATCTGCCACTTGATCTTTGGAAGGTATAAACCGTATGTCTAGCTTCTTCTCTGCAACTCTTTCTCGTACAAAATGAAAATCAATTTCTATGTGCTTGGTTCTACCATGAAATACTGGATTTGCAGAGAGATATGTGGCTCCCAAATTGTCACACCACAAACAAGACACACGATGGTGTTTGATTCCCAATTCATTGAGCAATGATTCTACCCAGATGATCTCAGCAGTAGCATTTGCTAGCGACTTGTATTCATCTTCAGTACTTGACCAGGACACTGTGGCTTGTTTTCTAGCACTCCAAGAAATAAGATTAGCACCAAAGAAGACTGCAAAACCTCCAGTTGATTTTCTATCATCACTACATCCTGCCCAGTCAGCATCAGAAAATGCACTAACAAGGGTGGAGGTAGAACGCCAGAACTGAAGGCCTAAGTTCACAGTGTGCTTGATATATCGTACAATTCTTTTAACAGCTGTCCAATGTACAGTAGTAGGTGCATGGAGATACTGACAAACCTTGTTAACAGCAAAGGATATATCTGGTCTTGTCAGTGTAAGATATTGTAGGGCTCCTACTGCACTCCTGTATCTTGTACTCTGTTCTTCCTTAAGCGGCTCACCTTCAAAGGCTGAAAGTTTTTCTGAAGAAGACAATGGTGTGGGTGAGGGCTTGCAGTCCTTCATCCCCACACGAGCTAGAAGTTCAGTGGCATATTTCTCTTGGTTTAGTATTATGCCATCTTGAATCTTCTTAACTTCGATGCCTAGGAAGAAGTGTAAATCATCAAGATCCTTCAAAGCAAACTCTGAACTTAGATCATGCAAAAGAGCATTAGTAGCACCTTGTGAAGAGCTTGCAACTATGATATCATCAACGTATATTAAAACAAATATAGTTGTATTTGCTTTGTTGTAGATAAAAAGAGATGTGTCAGCCTTGGATGCAACAAAGCCAAGGTGCCTTAACTGAGGACTCAACCTTGAGTACCATGCTCTTGGTGCTTGTTTCAAGCCATACAGTGCCTTGTCAAGCTTGCACACATAGTGAGGTGTCTTCTTATCTGCATACCCAGGTGGTTGTCTCATGTAAACCTCCTCTTCCAGAACACCATGCAAAAACGCGTTCTGAACGTCTAGCTGTCTCAAGCTCCATCCCTTGGAAACAGCAATAGCTAACACAAGCCTAATAGTTGCAGCTTTAACAACAGGACTAAAAGTGTCTTCATAGTCTAAACCATAACGTTGTTTAAAACCTTTTGCAACTAAGCATGCTTTATGCCTGTCAATTGTGCCATCTGCCTTTTTCTTGATTCTGTAGACCCACTTACAGTCAATAATATTTTTACCTCATTTTTCAGGTACAAGATGCCAAGTCTTGTTTCTCATGAGAGCCGAGTATTCCTCATCCATTGCATTTTTCCATCTTGGATCCCCTAATGCATCTTCTAACTTTGCCGGTTCTTCTGTGATACACAGCATACCATATGTTATAGTGCCGTCAGTTCTAACCTTTGGGTTTCGTATACCTTTCTGGAGCCGAGTCGTGACACGTGAAACCGTAGTTGGTTGAGGCAGATTTCGTCGTGCAACAGTCTACGGCACAGGGGTTGATGCAATAGGATTAGCCGTAGAGGATCCTGGAGACACCTCAGATTCGCTTTCCACAGCAAATCCCGATCCAGAACGTGTAGCCTGCGATGTGGGCGATCCACCAGAAGCAGGAGCCACAGAAGATCTCGCGCTGCCGGCCGGCACATGCGCGTGGGTCAGGGATCCCAAGCCTGACCCGGATCCTCCTGTCACTATCAACATGTCGGGCCCGCGCGTGGGACGCGGTGCGGTACGCGGCGTCTCGTCTGGATGTGATGACGCGTCGCCTTCCAACTGGCGATGCGGGCTCCTGCCTAGCGCGTGATCCGGCGCGAATCTGCGCCCCCGATCCGAGGCGGCCTGACGCACAGGAGTTCCAGGTGACGCAGGATCTGCTTCGTGCTCAGCGCCTGCTCCGTCTTCTTCTGGCACATGCAATACCGGATCGTTTTCTACAAAATTTTGATCATTTTATGCACTGACTTCTGCTGCACGATCCTGCATACGAAAAAACACAGTCCCACTAGTAGAATCATCAGTTGGGTCAGTACAATTATCGCCCCCATGATCAATGTTTTGGAGATGTGGTGGAAGAAGAAGTATTTCTTTCTTGAGGAGTGCTCCGGCTTTAGGATGAAGAGATTCAAAGGGGTAGACGGATTCATCAAATACGACATCTCGAGAGATATAAACCCTACCGGTGGAAACATCAAGGCATTTGACTCCCTTGTGGATTGGACTATATCCAAGAAATACACACTTCTTGGAACGGAAAGCAAGCTTGCGTGCATTATATGGACGAAGATTGGGCCAACAAGCACAACCGAATACACGAAGTGATTTGTAGTCAGGAGTAGTACCAAAAAGACGTGTGATGGGAGTCTCAAATTTGATGACTTTACTAGGAAGCAAATTAATAAGATATGTAGCAGTCAAGAATGCTTCATCCAAGAACTTTAGTGGCATGGATGCGTTTGCTAGTAGAGCTAACCCTACTTCAACAACATGGCGATGTTTCCTTTTGGCCGAGCCATTCTGTTGGTGTGCATGAGGACACGATACATGGTGTGAGATGCCAAGTTCTTGAAAAAAAAAGATTGAGTTTCTTGTATTCACCTCCCCAGTCAGTTTGCATGGCAATAATTTTAGTGTTTAGTTTTCGCTCAACAAGATTCTGAAAGTTCTTGAAAACTTGAAACACTTCAGATCGTTTCTTAAGAAGATAGATCCATGTAAATTTGCTATAGTCATCAATGAAGCTAACATAGTACGAGTGTCTACCAACAGAAGTGGGAGCTGGCCCCCAAACATCTGAAAAAACAAGTTGCAAGGGTGCAGTAGAAATACTGAATGAAATAGGATATGGCAACTGATGACTTTTAGCTTGTTGGCATGGATCACAAACAGACTCAATACTAGACTCATGAGAGTGGGGAAGTTTATTCTTGCTAAGAACGAATTTAACAATAGCTGATGAAGGATGACCTAATCTACTGTGCCACTTTGCTGAAGAAGGCTTGACAGCAACAAAGGCCTGTTTATTTGATGATGATGACGAAGATATGAGTGGATAGAGACCTCCCACACACTTGCCCCTAAGAAGCACTCTCCTTGTGTCCAAGTCCTTTACCAAAAAGAAATAAGGATAGAATTCAATGAGAACACGATTATCAAGAGTAAATCTATGAACTGAAAGAAGGTTTTTCGATGTTGTAGGGACATATAGAACCCTTTTTAGATGCAAATTTTTCATGGGGGTTTTGACAATTGAACTACCAACATGAGTGATTTTCATACCAGAACCGCTTGCAGTATGCACTTGGTCATGTCCACGATACTTGTCTCTGATCGTCAGCTTGTCGAGCTCCCCTGTGATGTGATTTGTGGCGCCGGTGTCCGCATACCAGTTTGTGTCGACGCCGTAGGAGTTGGTGACCATGTTGGCCCCCTTCTCCTCATGTTCATCTCCATCATCATACCGATGCCAACAATCACGAGCACCTCCTGGATGATGCTTGTAACAGATTTGACACTCTGGATAGTCTCGAGCTTGCTGCTGACGTTGTTGCTGTGGGCGACTGCGGCCACCTCCGTCGCCGCCGTTTCCACCAGATGGAGTTGGGGAGGGGCGCCTGCCTCGGCCGCGGCCCCTGCTGTTGCTGCGCCCGCGGCCTCTGCTGTAGCCGCGCCCGCTGTAGGCTAGGTTCGCCGAGGCCTTGAGTCCTGCGTCAGGACCGTCGCCGAGCATCTCCACGCGCTGATCAAACGCTGCGATTTGAGCAAACAGATCATCTACTGAGATCTGATTTTTTACTGCACCGATGGCTGCCACAACAGGATCATAATCTCTGTCGAGGCCGTCAAGAACGTAATCCACCATCTCTGGGTCCGAGACGGGACGTCCTGCCGCTGCGAGCTCATCCCCGAGGTTCTTCATCCTAGAGATGTAGGCGCTGCTGGACATGGAGCCTTTCTTTGTGTTGGTGATGGCAATCCGCGGGTTGGTGATGCGCGATTGGGACTGCGAGGCAAACAGGGTGGTGATGGCAGTCCAGAGATCAAACATTGTCTCCTTGCTCGCAACTTGGGCGAGGATCTCCATTGACAGAGAATTCAGGAGGTGGTTGAGGACTTGTTGGTCCTTTGATATCCACTGTGCATACAGAGGATTGGGTTCTGCGGCGGTAGTTTTGTCCGCCTGCTGCTGCTGCACCGTCTTCGGTGGCGCTGCATCTGATCCGTCCAGGAGGCCGGTGACCTGCGCTCCTCGCAGGCCCGGCATGACCTGTGCCTTCCATAAGATGAAGTTGGTCTTGGTGAGCTTCTCAGATGGGAGAGCACCAAGGTTGAGGGAGACGGTGGATGAGGACGACATGGCGAGGGTAATCGAGGAAGGCGAGGGTAATCGAGGAAGGAGGCTGCTGGCTAGATCGATGGGAAGAGGATGGCTCTGTATACCATGTTAGATGGGAAGCGTTCCTACTCCCTCGCAAGGGAGCCGCGTGGTATATATTGATTGTGGGCAGGAATAGCCTCTGCCGTGGCTTACAAGAATTCACCGATCGCTAGGATACGGTGGTTACAACGATCGCTAGGATAGATGCGTGATAGAGAAGGAAAAAAGAGTTTGTTGAGATTACAATGGGATTCTATCTCTAATTCTAACACACAATACATCAATATTGAGTTATATTTGACTTCTATCGAATAGTACAGAGTTTCATACATTCACCATTCTAGTATAGGATGAAATTGCTGCAGGTGTTTGAAACAGTTGGCCTCCTACGGAGAGAGGATTTCCTAGCAGAGTCGATTTTTACCGGCTAAGCGTGTGTCGCGGGATGGTGGTAAGAGATTCGCGTTGTATTCAGTCGATCAACACAATCCATGCGAAGTACATGACCACTCCTTGTATATACAGGTGTACATAGAGTACGGTATAAATTTTGTGGGCCTCAATGGAAGCATACGTTGTCCTCCTCTTATCACTTGGTCTTCTCTTTTGTGACCTAATTTGAGATGTGGCGGCTGAGGCATGGCTACATGGGGGTGAGTTCTTTGCGGCGGCGGCGATATGGATGCGGGATCCATCCGCTGGATTAATACAATCTGGTAAGTCAGCTAGAATTTGCTAACATTGACCATGCTTTCTCATTAGCAGGCTTTTCGAAGTTTGTCAAATCATCAGTGGCGAAACTGCAGTATTTGGTACTGCCTAAGTCCAGAATTACTTGTCGTAGAAATGGATAAAAATAGATGTAGCTAGAACTAAAATACGTGAAGCCATGGAGGAAATCACGGTCCGAGAAACTCCTTCACTGATGTCATTCAGTTCATGTATGGAGAAGATGCCATCACCCAAGGAGTCCTCAGGCTACCATCGTATTTAACGAACAGAAGGATGAAGTAACACACCAATGCAACACAACACTCAGGTGAGGGGGTTATATATAGGGTCTTGAGGGCAAAAGAAAAAGGGTGGCGGAAAAGCAGAGGGAAAACTCTGAGCGAGACAAAGTGGCAAGAAAGAGAGGGGGAGAAAGGACGTGAAAGAGAGATAGCGGGAAAAGGAGAGAGTGGGAAAGACAAATAGTGGAAAACAAAGTGAAAATACAAAGGTGAACATAGGTGCGCGCGCACCCATGTGAATAGTAAATTCAAAAAAATACTAGAAAAAATTAAAATTTTCTGAAATTTGGCGGTATGAAACTTAATCGATCATTCTACTCACGTGTGAAGTTTCATGATGTATTGACATCCATGATATTCTTAGTGAAGAAAGTATAAATGCGACCATACTATTCATTAAACAGTGTATTTTAATATAGATTCGATTAGCTTCGATTTTATCATTTTTGCCCAGAATACCATGGATGTGATTTCTTTGTGAAACTTTATATGCGAGTATACCGGTTGACTATGTATATTACAAAAATAAATTCAGATTTTTTTTATTTTTTCTAGCATTTTTTCGAATTTACTATTCATAAAGGATGCGTGCACACCCATGTTCACCAAATCCGCGTCCAAAACAAAGGGGAAAGAAAAGAAAATAAATGGAAAGAAAGAAATGGTTTGCAAACTAACGGGGGTCTGTGCTCTGCCGAGTCCCCCATTAGCCGACACTCGGCAAACAGGTCAGCATTGTCATCACACCGTCAAGTGTGGTGAGCTCGCCACATGTCCCCTCCTTTGCCGAGAGCCGATGTTTGCCTAGTCTTTTCTCGTTGGCGCTCGGCAAAGGCTAGGCTTTGCTGAGTGTGTGAACTTTGTTGAGCGCTTTTTGGGGACATTTGGTTTACCACAGCCTTTGCTGATGAGTGTCCGACAAAATGCACTTGGCGAATGTCCCGATGCTCGGAAAACGTGTCAATTCTGGTAGTGATGCCCTGCATGATACATCAAGAAAATTTAATTCACAATTTGCACCAACTAGCTGTCAATATAAATAAGCAAATAATCAGTTACACATAAGACGTAAGGTGAAATGGCAACGGAAATGACATTGGATGGTGTCATCCATCGGACGTTGGAGGTGAACGGTTTCATGATCCACGTCGCCATGGCC
Source organism: Thinopyrum elongatum (assembly GCA_011799875.1). NCBI lineage: Eukaryota > Viridiplantae > Streptophyta > Magnoliopsida > Poales > Poaceae > Thinopyrum > Thinopyrum elongatum. Next base: position 18,482,803 of record CM022297.1, on the reverse strand, counting down.
GGTGACGGTTCTGTAGGCTCCATCATATTCCTCAAAGGTTTTTTTGTGTGCAAGAAAACATTTGATCTATTCATTTTCAATTATTGTAGTACAACGAACATCAGAAATAATAAAAATTACATCCAGATCCGTAGACCACCTAACGACGGCTACAAGCACTGAAGCGAGCTGAAGGCTCGCCGCCGTCATTGCCCCTCCAGTGCCGGAGCCGAGCAAAACTTGTTGTAGTAGATAGTCAGGAAGTCGTCGTGCTAAGGCTCCATAGGACCAGCGCAGCAGAATAGCAACCACCGCCGATGAAGAGTAGCGTAGATCGGAAGGATCTAACCTGAAAACACATGAACGTAGACTAACTACAACCAGATCCGAGCAAATCCACCAATGACAGATCCTTCAGAGACACACCTCCACACGCCCCCCGATGATGCTAGACACACCGTCGGAACGGGGACTAGACGGGGAGTACTTTATTCCATGTTCAGAGAGCCGCCACCGTCTCGTCTTTCCTTAAAGATTTCTTGATGTTAGCTTAATCTTTCCTCTTTCCCTAATAATAAAGCACGGATTAACTCCGTCGGGTTCACCATCGTGCCCTTTTTGCGAAAAAGTAGTTATGTTTTTGTTTATTGAACACGCAGTACTTTTTTCGTTTCCGTTAGTTTTTTCTTCGTACGTGGCTTGGCTATCGTTTGTGCTCATCTCTCCTTGGCCCAATTGGACATCTGCCCTGTTCATCAATGGCCCAACATTTCTGGCTCACGTATCCGCAAAAAATAATCGCTGGTGAAGGTATCGAACTAGCAACCTCTAGGTTAGTAAACCCTGTTGTGGCCAACTAAACTAGCCCCTGTTGTGTGTAGGAAGCAAAATTGATTCTGGTATTAAATTATCCCACCTCGCGCCCTTACATACAATATACCCAACTTATATACGTCTTTCAATTCCCTCGGTGTCAGGAAGAGGTCTCGGGGATTATGACAGAGAAGAGAAACGTGTCCCTCAAAAAAAAAAGAGAAGAGAAACGTGGAAGGAAGAGAGGCTATGGAAGGAAAGAGTGGCTAATTTAACTGCACAGCCAGTTAAAATCAAATAAGATTGATTCACACACACACACATATATGGAAGGAAGAGAGGCTAAGGAAGGAAAGAGTGGCTAAGGAAAGGAAGGAAAATAAGGAAATTAACCTTCTATATTATATATGGGCTGCTGGAAAGGATAATTAACTTTATATATGTATGTGTGTGATTGGCTGCTATTATGTGGCATTTAAACGATTCATGAGGACGTGAATAATTTAAGGACGACAGATATGCATGTTGATTCACGTTTGCATGTGATGCCCTGAAAAAATAGCAGGAGGGACAAAGAAAAGAGGATGTGAATAATTCAAACTCACCATGCATGTGCCACCAGGTTGAAAGGCCACAAAGAAAAATGTGAATCGTGTTGATCTTTTTTAATTGAAGTTGGAACCAGAATAACTCAACTCCATGCTTGAAAGTCTCAAGAAAAAACATGAAGAGGTTTTGGTGCTGATCGTTTTTTAACTGAAGTTGGATTTGGTGTTTGTTTGTGTCCTTCACAGACTGATACTAACTACTACCCGACATAAAAGCCGGAAAGGAAACGAACACCATCCATAGTCCAAATTGGATAAGACATTTTTGGACTAACATATTTACACATGTTAGCACACTCACGGGAAGCATGGTAATAACTACTACGACATAAAGCCAAAAGAGAAATGAACACCATCCATAGTCCAAATAGGATTGCACATTGCTGGACTAACATTATATACACAGGTTAGCACACATGTGGGAAGCATAAATACCTAGATGGCATGTGAAGTATACAGCGAAGATTTATACATGGAAGCAGAAAACAAGACAATTGTCTTTAGGTATATACGAAACAAATTGTCTTCATAGAAGGTGCATGTGTTATATATTCAAAAAAAAATGGAAGTGTTTTCCCGCTACTGATTGTAGTCAATCCTTATGAGGGACGATCCATGGACCAGGTGCGGGGAGTAGATTGCAGAAGGCAGCCTTTATGCCAACTTGATGAAGATTATAGTTTTTAAAGTTTTAAACATCCCCTTGCATTGGTGCACTTCAATGACAGGTGTGTCATGCAGTGGCCGAGTTGATTGCCTCAGGATTGACAACTTTTGGATGTGTTATGATCAGGTGGACAATGCGGCAACTATCGACGAGGGTAGAAGAAATATAAGAGGTGGCAGGGGTGTGGCGATGTGTTGAAATATATGATGTCACCTGTGGAAGTCTTGAGATATGGTTATTGAGTTAAAGGGCATGCAATATTTTTTTTCTTCCGTTGCAACGCACGGTCTTATGTGCTAGTCCAAACCAATACATGTAGGTGTCCGATAAGCTTTTGTGCTAGATTAATTTGGTAAGTTTGAGATTACCAGTACGTATAGTAATGTTTGAGTCCTGATAGGATTAGTATAAAGTGCGATCAGCGTGGCCGGTAATTAGGAAAGTGTGGGCCTTTGTCAGTCCGGTTAGAGCTAGCTTTGGCGTATGGTATTTGGAGATGGTGTTCGAATAGAATTTGTGTCCGGTTGTTATGCTAGCTAAGGCGTCCCTGCGGGTATATATACACAGGGTGTTGCGTGAGTTTTGGACTACGGAGAAAAACAGAAAAAGATAAATAAAGAGAGAAATTTAGGGTACGAGACGTACCCTTGGCTATTAGTTTCTCGTGTTTGTGTTCATCATGATTTGATGTAATTGATCCTCTGGCGAATTTCCAACAATTGGTATCTATAGTAAGATCGAGGTGAAGCTGCGCTTGCCTCGGGGTGGCGACCCAACTAGCTCCTCGGGGTGGGCTATACAGTCGCTGGTGCAGCGACGTGGAGGAGAGGGCAATATAGTCGTTGAGGCCTGAGGGTGCAACAACACGGAGGATCGTGTGGTAGTCGTTCGATGGAGTGACGACGAGAATGTGGTGAGGGTGCCGTCACAAGCAAAGCGATGGGTGATTGTCGTTTGACGGAACGACCTGGAGGAGGGCGACAGGGTTGTCGTCAGCAAGGCGTTGGTGATCATTGATGGTTATGGACGTGCCGAAGTTGCGACACTGAGGAAATCATCGAGATCATCGTTGGAGGGTGTAAGGTGGAGATGGTGAAGTTGTGAGCCGTCATCAAGGTGTGCACATGAGTTCTTGTAAGGTGCCTCCAAGAGCTCAGGTGTGTGAGTCATCTGCTGCAGTTGAGATGCGTTACTGGCAGAGGAGAATTGAGAGCGAGAGTGGATGGAAAAAGGAAATTGTGCCTTGCGTTTTCGTCCGTGGTCAGGGAGTTCCGGCGAGTTCATATACGGTAAAGTTGAGTTGCGCGTATATGGCGAGTTGTGATGCCGTCGGACGGAGAGCGTCATTTGGTAAGTTGTGTCACCACCGACAACGAGAAAATGAAGACGTGGCGGGTGAAAAGATGTGTCTCCCCGTGCAAAAGCAACCGACTAGAAGATGAAGATCAATGTGAAGAGGACGCGCATCAGTTAAGTTGAGTTCCTGAATGAGACTATGCGTTTAGACGGCATGTAGCACGCTAAGATGTGGCAACATGACTGGAAGTCCGGATAATCGTTGTTTCCAGTCTAAATGTCGGCATGAAAAAAAGATGGTGACGAAAGGGTGGCCATCGTTGCAAGAAAAGAGAAGTTGCAGTCTGGTAAGTTGCGTCATCAGTGGCAACCCGCGTGACAAGATGAACAGATGGTCGTCTGCGTGTCTCGTTCGCGGAAAGAGTCAGTTGTTTGGATTAGGGGTGATTGTTAGCTTAATCCAAACCAATACGTGTAGGTGTCGGATAAGCTTTTGTGCTAGTAGATTAATTAGGTAAGTTTGAGATTACCAGTCCTGTTAGTATATTAGTATAAAGTGCGATCAGCGTGGCCGGTAATTAGTAAAGTGTCGGCCTTTGTCAGTCCGGTTAGATCTAGCTTTGACGTTTGGTATTTGGAGTTGGTGTTCGAATAGAATTTGTGTCCGGCTAGTTATGCTAGCTAAGGCGTCCCTGCGTGTATATGTGCACAGGGTGTTGCGTGAGTTTTATACTACGGAGAGAAACGGAAAAAGATAAATAAAGAGAGAAATTTAGGATATGAGACGGACCTTTGGCTATCAGTTTTTCGTGTGCGTGTTCATCGTGATTTGATATAATTGTTCCTGTGACGAATTTCCAACACTTGAAGCTCTGGTTCTCATTGTAGCCCACGCCAGAAAAAAAAATTATGAACACTATATCGAAAAAGGCTTTACGCCCCGCTTTATTATAAATAAAGCACAATCCACCAACATACATGTTGTCACAAGTCACAACAGTTCAAGACCGAAACAGAGACGGGGGGGGGGGGGGGGGGGGGGGGGGGGGGGGGGGGCACGGCAATCAAAACACAGAAACAATGGAGGGTCATGTTGGGTGCTGGGGAACAGCTCAACAAGCCCACGAATAGAGAAACATAGTCTGGAGAAGAAACACTATCCAGATCTTCAAAAAGAGAATAAAGATTGCATTGTAGCACAAATTAGAAGGCTAGTCCAGATCCTTTCAGCATCTGTTCGACGACATTGTCTAACTTTTCTGCCATCTCCTCACTCATGTGGTTCGCCCAGTCCCCTACTTTACCTTTCCTAAAGAACACGGAATTCTCGACATAAATCTTGTTTCCATGGTCAACACCTCCAGTCTGGTTAACCTTCAGGCTAGTAAGATTTTCAAAGCTGCAAAGTTTCACCATCTTCTCGGCAACGCCGGAGCTTTCCTCCTCTTCGGTGAGTGGCACTCCCAGGAACTTCGCAAGCTGCCGAACGACCTGCTCTGGATGCGACTTGATCTCTTCATATTTCAAAAAAAGTACCTCATTGGGCCTTGCTAGACTCTCCTTCCAGTACTCGAGGCAGTGATTCCAGAATGGGCCAGAAGGGGAGAATCCTTCGCAGAACATATCGAAAGCTTTGACCATCTCTATGTTGGAACCCTCCACTATCCTATTCTCGAAGTGCCACCTTGACACCAGGGCGTCTTTGGGTTCCCGACATAGGTACACGAGCCGGCAGCCGTGCGAGCTAGTCTCTGGTGGGAGCATCGACAATGGCATGTGTGTGGAGAGGAGCCTTGGGGAAGGGAGTGTTTCAAGGTAGGTGTGGTCCCTGCCATTATCAGGGATCTCGATGAATGGCACAAGGTACTGAGGATTGTTAGTGAGGAGAGGGTGGTCGCTAAAGCTGTAATGAGAACGGTTGGTAATTGTGAAGGCAAGGGCTTTCAACCAGGTTGTGCCGCATTTGGGTTGCGTGGCGAGGATAATGTCGTTGTAGCGGGGCTTGAAGGAGTCTTGAAGTTGCATGATCTTACCAACCAGGTGAGGTCTGCACCAGTAGTTCTTGTATAGAACCATTGGTTGTGACCACCCTTCTCTTGTTGGGAGTGCGCGTATGAAATCTTCAAGGCTTTTGGATGAAACATTTTCAGGTGGACCCTTCGTGGCACTCTCTTCACTCTCTAATGGAATACACGCCATGGTTGATGCGGTGAAGTGAAGCTCACAAGCTCTTGCTCAATGGATATGCTATTTGGGTGCAGGCAGTTGTGCAGCTATCAGAGGGATCTGTTTGGTGATATATAGCAGTAGATTGAACTGGTTAGTGCGGCTGATACAACCGTAATTATATATCTTTTTAACCACTAAAATCACATCGAGGCAGTTGGTAAAAGAGATATTATTGTATGGAGTAGGTTGTTATGGCAGGAAATTTTCATCGATTTCTTAAAAAAATGAAATGATTCCAGTTTTTGTCCTGGAGTTTGATTAGATTTGGACGTTTGCAGCTGAAAGATGCTTACTGCTATTGCTTGTAATGACGACGTCGTCAGCTAAAAGATTAAACTTTGCACAAACGACAACATCCTAAGGAATGGGCATCTCTGGGCTCAAAATTCAGCATCTTGGTGTTCTTTTGCATTACGCTAGGCTGAAGAAGAAAATATTTAGCCCACAGCGCATCTCCATTCTATTGTTGCCTAGTGTCCTGTATGCATTAGAAAAGTGGCAGTTGTACGTACAAACAAACGAAATGACATTTAAATTGGCTATTGACATTTGACACTGCACCAGAATGCATGAATGTATTGGGGTCAAATGAATACTCGGGGAATATGACACCGAATAGATGATGTCTGCTCTAAACACAGCCAAGGCGAAAAATGTTATATATGCGGAGCAGGTTGCCTGCCTACCATCTAGTAGTAAAATACATACGAGGTCATCACTGCCAGGCCACTAACTAGGAAAGAATAGTATGTAGATGATAGATAGAGATACATGGTGCTCTCAACTCTCATATAGGTGTTAGCGATGTTGGCGAAGCCTCAACTCGACGCTACCAGCCGATGAGTACATTTCGTCGGTATGCCCACGTACAAAGCTAACCAATAGTTACTGGATCGATTGCTGGAGAGACTCACGTACGAGAAGCTAGCTAATTTGTTTTATGCTAGCACAACTCGACGAGACAGCCGCGTACTAACATGAGAAGAAGATTGATTGCCAAAAGGCTCGTGACGTGCCTTTGCTTTTTTTATTAGCAGGAAAATCAATATGCATCAAATGCATTTATGTGTAGCAATAGTCAACATATTCCATACTGTCCTGTCCGATCTTCAAACCTGGATTCCTTCTATCGTTCGAATGAGCATGTCCAACTCAGATTGGGACCGCTCACTAGTAGATCTACATGGCTTTAGTTGAGGCCTGGGTAAGGGCATTAATCCCGGTTCACTCATGAACCGGGACCAAACGGTTCATCAGTCCCGGTTCATGAGGCCAGGGAGCTGGCCGGGCCTCAGGGGCCATTGGTCCCGGTTCGTCTGACCCCTTTGGTCCCGGTTCCAGACACGAACCGGGACCAATGGGCCTCGCTCCTGGCCCAGTACCTTTAGTCCCGGTTAGTGGCTGGAACCGGGACCAAATGTTGTCCTTTAGTCCCGGTTTTAGCCACTAACCGGGACAAAAGAGATCCCTATATATACCCCGCCCCTGCCCGCGAACAGAGCCACTGTTCTGTTTTTTTGGCCGGCCGTGGGAGAGGTGTGTGTTGCTCTAGCTCACCTCCTATGCACATGAGGTGTTCGATGAAATGCCCGAACCACACTTAAGCTTTCTCCTCTCGAAGCTCCTTGTCCAACCTCCATTTTCCTCAATATTTGTCTAGGTTTGCCGGTCCGTCCTGTCCCGTCCCCGTCCTCACCGCCGTCGATCGCCCGCGCCGATCTCGTCACCGGCACCACCGTGGTGAGCCTCTTCTTCTTATCTTCTTTCTAAAAGAAAAAAAATTCTTACTTGTATGATTTAGATAGATATTTGTATAATTTTCTTAATTTTATTATTGTTTGTTATTATATAGTGCGAGGCTTTTGGTATACGCCCCCGCCGGACTTCGTCCTGTCTATGATTCGGATGTGGTATATTATCTTTTACAACTATTTGTTTCATTTAGTGTTTATGACAATGATGCCGACCAACGTGATATAGATGTTTTTATCTAGGAGGTATGTGAACCAGAAATTCCAACCAACTTTCTTGTCGAGAGGTTAAATTTAGTTGAAAAAGAAAACGATTACTTGAAGAAAAAATTGAAAAGAATTGAGGAGGAGAAGATGGAATTGGAGTTGCATGTTGCGGATGTCGTCGATGATCACAAGATCAAGATGGATAAAATGCGCTTGAAGATTAGAAAGATTAAAAAATATGCCATTCATACTGAGGCTTGGTATCATTATGCTGTTGGATCAATTGTTAGGTTAGTTGCGATTATGATCGCATTTGTTATTGCATTGAAATGGTTTATATAGTTTGAATGTATGTTTTAATTAGATGCTCTAGAGAGCTATATGTTGCTCAATGAGAACTATGTATGAACTTTATGTATGAACTATGTTGTTTAATGTATTTATTCAAGAGGAATTGGCGGGATTCTTTCTTGACCATGTCATACATAAAGACGGAGAATACCATGTGGAAATTGAAGCTGATTTTCGGTAGATGATGTCAGGGATCGTAAGATATGTTATATTGTATATATGTAGTAGCGTCGGATAGAAATACGAAAACTTGTTGTTCGGCCAATCTCGGAGAAAGAGAGGTCACTTTTCTCTGTATATGTTCATGACAATCTTGTGTAATTAATGGTTCCTTCATTTGCTTAGTAGCATCGAGTTCTCTCTATATGTAGTAGCTAGCGTCGAGAGAAAGAGAGGTTACTTCTCTCTATATGTAGTAGCTATAACTAACACAATATGAAACCCCTAATTAAACCATCCAAAACCCCTAATAAACCCCCCTTTCAAACAAAAAAAAAACCCAGAGCCTGGGAGCTGCTGACGTGTGGCTGTCCTTTTGTCCCGGTTGGTGTTACCAACCGGGACTAAAGGTCCACCTCCCTGGGCGCCCCAGAGCGGCCACGTGGACCTCCTTTGGTCCCGGTTCGTAAGCAAACACTAGTAGAAAACAGTGCTTTGGTCCAGGCAGGGCCAGCCCATTAATCCCGGTTCACTCACGAACCGGGACCAAAGGGGGCATCGGTCCCGGTTCATGAGGCCAGGGCCATTGGTCCCGGCTCGTCTGGCCCCTTTGGTCCCGGTTCCAGCCACGAACCGGGACCAATGGGCCTCGCTCCTGGCCCACAACCATTGGTCCCGGTTCGTGGCTGGAACCGGGACCAAAGGGGTTCGTGGCTGGAACCGGGACCAAAGGGGGGCCTTTAGTCCCGGTTCCAGCCACGAACCGGGACCAATGAGATGCCTATATATGCCCCCTCGCCCGCGAGCAGAGCAGTGGAGTGCTCTGTTTTTTGGGTCGGCCGTGGGAGAGCTTTGTGGTGCTCTAGCTCACCTCGTATGCACATGAGGTGTTTGATGAAATGCCCGAGCCACACTTAAGTTTTCTCCTCTCGAAGCTCCTTGTCCGAGCTCCATTTTCCTCGAGATTTGTCTAGGTTTGGCGGTCCGTCCTGTTCCGTCCCCGTCCTCACCGCCGTCGATCGCCCGCGCCGATCTCGTCGCCGGCACCACAGTGGTGAGCCTCTTGGTCTTATCTTCTTTGTAAAAGAAAAAAGTTCTTACTTGTATGATTAAGATAGATACTTGTGTAATTTTCTTACTTTTATTATTGTTAGTTATTATATATATTTGAGAGAGGAAGAATGCCGACTGTTGTCGTGGGGGTCGCTTCTGTTTGTTGAGTTTCCTGGTAGTTGCCTTCAATCAATTTTTGATCAACTATGAACATAGGAAATGTCTAACGACGAAAATGATTTCGGTATGTGCGAATACTGCGAAGACGAGCACGGCCTGTGCGACAGAAATTTCTTATTTGGTGGTAGGCGCTTCAGCATCAAGCTGGATGAGACCTTCGAAGTGGATACAGTAAGTCACAACGACAAGTCTTTTTTCGTAATTAAGCATGACTTCTGCTTCTTTTGCTTCAACTTATAATTTTAATTTTTTACTATTCTACTAGCGTATCCCCTGCCATGCAAGAATTTATGTCTAGGATAAGATTGGTTTCAGTCCTATGAAAACTATGGAGGTAAAGATAGTTCACTTGAGGACCGAGCATGGTTATACTTTTGCCGCAAAATTATACAATGCAGACACCTACACCTATTTTGAATGCAAAAATTGAAGATCACTATGCAAGGCTTATGCATTTGAGCCTGATATGCTTATCACCTTTGATATTCGTCCGGAAGATGATATTGAAGGTAATATCGACATCTGGGTCGATGTGCAGACGCCTCCAGTTCTACCATTATGTGAGTTTCTCAACCATATTTATGTCTTGGATATTGTTTATTCAAAAATAGTTGACAACTAATTTCTATTGACAGCTTATTTCCATTCAAGCAAACATGTCCAGCGCTTGGTAGACATGACCTACTACTGTCCCGGGGCTGAACTAAACTGCGAGGAGATAAGTCATTATGTTTCATGGCTTGAGGATCTTGATACTGTCAAGACAAATTATTTCCCTGGACATGAAAATCTTAGTACTCAAAACGTGCGACCACTAGCGTGCGTATTGAACTACGGTCATATCTATTTAGGAAAGATGGTAAGATTTTTACTATTTGTCCTTAGTGCATCTTTTGCATACATTATTTTTTAAGCTAAACTTCATTGCTAAGTATGTTACTACGATGTTCTTCAACAGGGACTCCCAATGATAGTTGTGCCTCATTGGGTCGAGCCTAAAGGTCGCATGGCAATGGTTAGCTTACGGCCAAGACATCCTACATTGCACATGAGTGCATTCAGGATTTCTAAAAGCGAGCAAGTCTTAATAGTCAAAGACTGGAGCAAAATTGTGAAGGATCGCAGAGAAGTACTAGGGGGCAGCAATCAGAAGCGCAGCCCACAATTAGGAGACAGGTTCATCTGCATGCTCCAATATGATGAAGCAGGAGTGCTACACATGTTCTATGCTATTTTACCTGAGAGAGAGCAGCAGGAGTGATTAGCTAGCTAGAATGAGTTTGAAGATGATGACGTGCTACACTATGACTATGATGATTAAATATCTAGTGTTGGTGGTAATGACTATGATGATGATTATTAGCTAGTGTTGGTGGTGATTAGATAGCTACACTATGACTATGATGATTAAATAGTGTTAGTGGTAATGACTATGATGATTATTGGCTTTGAATGGTGCATTTTGAACACACAAAAAGTCTGGAGTTCAAATAAGTTCAAAAAAAATGAAATCCCTTTGTAACAGACGAGTTTCCGTATGAAACCTTGATACTTCGAAAGAGATTGCCCGTTTTGTACACGAAGTGCATCCAGTTTTTGCTGTAACCCTGTCAACTTTTTAGCACTAACTATGTGGGTGAAATGATGATACCATGCCAACTTTCAACCTTTTCAGAGTTCATTTGTAGTGCTTTTCAATTTCAGGGTCATTTAGCGCCAAAAGAATGAACTAATAGCAAAAAAAATGAACTTAAAATAATCAATTAAAATATTCTGTTACGATCAACTAAAACAAAACTATAATATTCTTCAATAGCAAAAAGAATCAACTAAAAAGCTTTTATAAAACTCTAATAGCAAAAGGAATCAACTAAAAAGCTTTTATAAACCTCTAGTATTTTTGAAACTAAAATTATGTAAAATTTATGCAACTAAAAATTATCAAAGTATTTTCTGTTCAAAACATTAATGGCAAAATGAATTTCCATAAAGAATTTTTTTGTTAGAAACTTTAATAGCAAAAAGAATTATCATAAAGAATTTTTTGTTAGAAACTAAAATAACAAAATCTGTTTTTGAATATAATGTTAAAACACAGTAATATTAAATAGCAGGAAAAAGAATCACTCAAAAATCTATTTTTATAGTAAAGTTATTCACAAACTAGTGATTCACACAAATTTCAAAGAATTCAAATTTAAACTATTCAAATTTGAAAACTAATGGCACTAACAGAAAGTTTATAATTTTTGTGACCTAACAGCAAAAAGAATTAAACAAAAACTGTGGTCAAACTATTGTCAAATCTGGTCAAACTGTGGTCAAACTATGGTCAAATCTGATCAAATTGTGGTCAAACTATGGTCAAACTACTTATTCAAGAAATATTAGTGTTAATAAATAATTATTGTTTTTTAGAATAATAATTTCAAACTCAAACGGTGCTTAATGCTCAAGTTCAACTCCTAAGGGTTAATAGGATTGACAACTTAGTTTTGTCAGGAAAACAACAAGTGCAGACTTGGAAACTAGGGGAAATAGAACTCGAAAGTTAAGCGTTCTCACGCTGGAGTAGTGAGAGGATGGGTGACCGGCCGGGAAGTTAGACGATTTGGAATGAGTGGTTCATAATTGAGTAGTGATGAGGGGTGATTAGAGTGGGTGATTAGAGATTGAATTGTCAAATAATTCAGAAATTTGAAAATAAGAAAATATTCAAAAAAAATTAAAAATTTTATTTATCAAAAAAATTCAGAAAAACAAAATTTCAAAAAAATTCCTTTAGTCCCGGTTGGTTTTACCAACCGGGACTAAAGGTGGAGCTCCAGAGAGCGGCCACGTGGAGGGCCTTTAGTCCCGGTTCGTAACACAACCGGGACTAAAGGGGGCGGGGCCTTTAGTCCCGACCCTTTAGTCCCGGTTTGCGAACCGGGACGAATGGGCCTTATGAACCGGGACAAATAAGCCTTTTTCTACTAGTGAAACCGGGACTAAAGGTTTTGGGCATTAGTCCCATTTGTTTTGTCCGGGTTCTAGAACCGGGACTAAAGGCTCTCTGGAACCGGGAGTAGTACCCTGTTTTCTACTAGTGACTATCTCTATACAATACAAGGCAGGCACTATTACCATGAAAACTAGTACTCCATCTGGGAATTTACGAGCGACCTAGCACAACAAGGAGGAATTTGAATGATGCTTTCCACCAGGTGGCCATGGAGCTAGGTCAAGTCAGTCATGATGCTTCCACTAGGTGGCCATGGACCTAGGTCAAGTCAGTCATCATGCTTCCACTAAGGGGCCATGGACTCTGCTCAAGTCGACCATGAGCACTAGTAGAAAACAGGGCTTTCGTCACAGCCGGATCGGAGCATTAGTCCCGGTTGCATTATGAACCGGGACTAATTGGAGCATTAGTCCCGGTTCGAGCGGCTAGGGCGCTGGGCAGGCATTAGTCCCGGTTCAAATGGGACCTTTAGTCCCGGTTTGAGCCACGAACCGGGACTAAAGAGTGCGATGCCCTTTAGTCCCGGTTCGTGGCTCAAACCGGGACTAAAGGTTAGACCTTTAATCCTGGTTCGAGACACGAACCGGGACTAAAGGGGTTGAGGCTTTAGTCCCAGTTGGAGCCACGAACCGGGACTAAAGGGGTTTTGAAATTTGTTTTTTGTTTTTCCATTTGTTCTTTGTGTTTAGTTTCTGTTTTAAATTGCTTATATCTTTTAGGATATTTGATGTTTTTGAGTGATTCTTTTTGCATTAGATTCAAAATTTTGTCTAGTTTCTGTTTGTGCCATTAGTTTTCAAATTTGAATGACTTAAATATGAATTTGTTCAAATTTTCTTCAAACCCTAGATTGTGAATAATTTGAGTTGAAAAATAGTTTTTAATTTAATTCTTTTTGCTCCTAGTCACATGTTAGATTCTTCTCACCCACATAGCATGTGCAAAAAAGTTGAGAGGGTTACGGCAAAAACTGGATGCACTTCTTGTACAAAATGGACAATATTTTTCGAAGTATTAGGGTTTCGGATGAAAACTCATTTGTTACAAAGGCATTTCATTTTTTTAAACTTATTTCAACTCCAGACTTTTTGTGCATTCAGTATGTACCATTCGAAGCCACGTCATCAATTTTCAACCTTTTTTGACTTCATTTGCTATTTTTCATGCATTTACTATTTTTTTGAGCTAAATGACGCTGAAATTGAAAAGCACTACAAATGAACTCTGAAAAGGTTGAAAGTTGGCATGGCATCATCATTTCACCCACATAGCATGTGTTAAAAAGTTGAGAGGGTTACGGCAAAAACTGGATGCACTTCGTGTACAAAATGGACAATCTCTTTCGAAGTATCAGTGTTTCGGACGAAAACTCATCTGTTACAAAGGCATTTTATTTTTTTAAACTTATTTCAACTTCAGAATTTTTGTGCGTTCAGTATGCACCATTCGAAGCCACGTCATCAATTTTCAACCCTTTCTGACTTCATTTGCTATTTTTCATGCATTTACTATTTTTTTGAGCTAAATGACCCTGAAATTGAAAAGCAATACAAATGAACTCTGAAAAAGTTGAAAGTTGGCACGGTATCATCATTTCACCCACATAGCGTGTGCAAAAAAATTGAGAGGGTTACGGCAAAAACTGGATGCACTTCGTGTACAAAATGGACAATCTCTTTTGAAGTATCAGGGTTTCGGACGAAAACTCATCTGTTGCAAAGGCATTTCATTTTTTTAAACTTATTTTGTGCCGTGAAAATGAGAAGGTCATTGAATTTTGTCTAGTTTCTGTTTGTGCCATTAGTTTTCAAATTTGAATGATTTAAATATGAATTTGTTCAAATTTGCTTCAAACCCTAGATTGTGAATAATTTGATTTTAAAAATAGTTTTTAATTTAATTCTTTTTGCTCCTAGTCACTTGTTAGATTGTTGTCACAGTAAGATTTATTTGGTTATTTTTAGAATAATTTATATTATGATTTTAATTAAAACAGTACTATTTTGCTTATATAGTTGTTTTAGTCCTTTAATTGTTGTTTTCAATTATTTTTAGTTAGTTCTTTCTGTAGATTTTAACATGTTGTAGAATGCTTCTGTTAGACAACAGTAGATAAATTTTTATAATTAATTAATATTAATTTTGGTAAAGTTTTGTATTTGTAGTTGTTTAGCCTTTAATAATAGTTGATAGAATTAGTTTTGCTATATTAAAAGTAATTCTTTTGGCCACTTTAATAGAACGTGACTCTGGCTTGGTTAACCTTAGTTGTGACTCTGGCTGGGACGGTGCTAGCAGATGTAGTCGACGGTAGGATTGGATGGACACCATCCCGGACTAAACAGGTTCAAACTGTACCCCCCCTGTGTATCGCCATTTCAGTTTTGTAAAAAACAAAAGAAAATGATTAAAACTTTAAACATTAAAATCCTTCGAGATGTAGTTATGTTACTACATCTACTAGTTAGGAAAATTAAAAAACTTAAATTTGGACATGTTTTGCAAAAAAGTGTTATGAAAAAGTAAAACGGCCATATCTTTTGCATACGATGTCGAAAAAAACGCATAATATATCAAAAAAATCAGCACGAAAATCCGCATCCGATTTTGACGGCCATAGGCCGTGTTGCAAATTTTAGAATCCTCAAATTCTTAAAGGAAAAAAGTTATGCTCAAATTTCAGTTTTTTTAAATTTTGGTTAAATCTAGTCGAACTACTTATTCAAGAAATATTAGTGTTACTAATTAGTTATTTTAGTTTTTTTGAATTTGTTCGAACTGTGGTCAAACTACTTATTCAAGAAATATTAGTGTTACTAAATAATTATTGTTTTATAGAATAAAACTCAAACGGTGCTTAATGCTCAAGTTCAACTCCTAAGGGTTAATAGGATTGACAGCTTAGTATAGTCAGAAAAACAACAAGTGCAGACTTGGAAACTAGGGGGAATAGAACTCGAAAGTTAAGCATGCTCAGGCTGGAGTAGTGAGAGGATGGGTGACCGGCCGGGAAGTTAGACGATTTGGAATGAGTGCTGATTAGAAATTAGAGATTAAATTCTGAAGCAGTGAGGAGGGATGGGTTATTAGAGATTAAATTGTCAAATAATTCAAAGATTTGAAAATCAGAAGAAAAAAATTCAAAAAAAATTTCAAAAAAATTCCTTTAGTCCACCTTTAGTCCCGGGGACTAAAGGTCCTCCAGCCCCGCTCCAGCAGGCGGCCATGTGGAGCCCCTTTAGTCTCGGTTCGTAAGCGAACCGGGACTAAAGGTTAGAGGTTTAGTCCCGACCCTTTTGTCCCGGTTCCAGAACCGGGACTAAAGGCCCTCTGAAACCGGGACAAAAGCCATGTTTTCTACTAGTGGAGGCTTCCACAAAAGCTGCCTTGGGCCATCATGAAGTCAACCATGGGGCTTACACTATGTTAGTGAGCTCTGGGAAGTGCTAACCATACCCCTCATGGCATACTACTGTCAAAAGGTCAAACAACAAGGAAATGGACTGAATGATCATGCTATTGGCCTAAACCAAAAAACATGCCTAACATATTCAAGGGTTTTCTTCGAATACAATTATAAAAATCCTCTTTAGTAACCAACCCAGAAATATTTGCTTCGATGGTTGAGTACTACAAATGTACAATCATGGCATATGAATACAAAAGACCAACACTGAAAAGGTGCGACGGAGACAGAAATACGAGAGATGGTGTAAGCTAAAGCGGGCAAACTTGAAAAACGCATAAGAGAGAGCTAGAAAAGAAGAGACAAATTAACAAAAAGGGATGGTGCTAGTGCCAATATCAGACTCACATCTTCAGTACTTAAATTCAACTTATGCCTAAACAAGCTTTGGGGCCGTCACACAGAACAGCAAAGGTTGTCCTCATTCAACCGCCTTCATACCAGCACAGCCTGCACGTTGTCAGAGCAACAACATAAAAGAACATAACTGTTTTACCTGGGGCTGGTGCAGGAGGTGTACTGGTTGAGGACAGTGGCAACTGAAACGGATAGGGACAATGGCACCTGGTTTCGTTGCCGAGCTGATCTAGAGGCAGAGCCGTGACTTTGTCGGCTGGAACTCTGTTGCACACGAAGCCGGCACCCCTTCATGAGGGACAAATTGACTTAAATGCTCCCAATACTCACAATAACATTTAGAAGGCTTCAGATTCATATAGTGTTAACTATCATTGCAAAATGAGAAGCATTGTGATTTCCTTTCCTCTGGAAGCAAGTAGCAGACCATATGCCCACATTTCCTAACATGTGGCTCACATTTCCTAACATGTGGCTGACGGATCCCTCCCCGGCACATTCCTTTACTGCGACTAATACAAGTGGGGCGACGACGTGCAATCCGACACTGGCCATGGCGTGTAAGGCCCAATAAGTCACTAAAGGGTTTGTATCTGATAAGATGCTGGTGGAAAATGTTAACGGAAAAGCGAGCTTCATTTTGGCGACCGTTGCAATAATGAGGAAATTTCTACTATCACTTCAATTTTTTTGGAAATGGAGGCGTGCCCCCGGCCTCTGCATCATAATGATGCATGCAGCCATCTTATTAAAAATCCACGAAGTATCAAACAGTCATAAGAGTATTACAGCTCGCAAGCGGAGCGAACCAAAAGAAAAAAGAAAAGTACATGCTGACAATCACAACCGATACGGTAATATGAAGGATAAGCTCCCTAGACTCCTATCCTGTTATGCGATCGCCATCCGAACCGGTTGAAAATAGGCCATGCTACCATCTCCCACTGGTTGCACCCACTAACCAAAGGCTCCCTGGAGTCCATAGGAGTGAGTAAGGACCACGTACGGATCCAAGCGGTAGCTCTGAAGATGACCTGCAAGAAAGTTAAAGTGTGTTGTCTGTTAAAAATCATATCAATCCTACAGTTCCATATAGCCCACAAAAACGCACATATTCCAATCCGAATACGAGCCGTAGTATTCTGTTCAACCCCAGCTAACCACGTCCCAAACAATGACGCAATGTCAACTGGAGGATTGATGTTGAAGGCTATATGAATCGTTCTCCAAAGCAACTTGGCGAGTGGGCATTCAAGGAATAAAACTTCCAATAGCGAGGAAATTTCTAATCCTTAAAAATTCCTATGAAAATCATTTAAATTAAAAGAGCCCTAACTGTTACTTGCAGAAATTGCATCCTTGTAGCACATGTCAACTACAGAAAGAAATAGCATTCCTCAAAATAAAACTAGTTGACCAAGATTCAGGGTTGTGCAGTAGCATGACAGTATGAATCTAGCCTGAAGCAGCAGTAACTAGTCTGATGTGGTTCGACTAATCACGTGCAGTAGGAAGAAATGCAAACAAGGCGGCTCACTTGTCGGCGTAGTGGCGGAGCTAGAGGTGGGCGAGCTTCTACATCTCCGGCGACTGCGCCGCTGCCCACCTGTGCCTGCGGGCGGAGGAAGTGGTTGATGAGGTGCTCGAGCTTGCCGGTGTTGAAGCGGGGGTCGAGGGTCGGGGCCGTCTTAGAGGTGAGGTGAGGTGAGATGCGCGTCGCTCCATTTTTATTTCTTTTCCTGCAGCAAACACACACTAGAGCTGTGGCCGGCTGTCATGATGGTATCTCAATGCTGGTGAGACCGACCGCCTACATTGCGAAATCATTGAAGATGGATGTCTTCGAAGGTGAGGTCGACATCTGCAACAACAGGGAAGCCATCCTTAGAAACACCGGAGTCTGTATAAGTAGTAGCAAATGGTTCAGTTTTGCACTCGAGAGCGGCGAACTCGACCGGGCAATGGACTGCATACTTCGTCTCAGGGGCTTGGTTAAGGCAGGCAATGCTCAAATGAATGCTACTAGTAACTATGGTTAATTGAGTACTCATCGTGTAGAGAAAGGCCTAAAGAAATGTAATACTCCCTCTGATTCAAAAAAAACTTCGTGGCTTTAGTTCAAATTTGAACTAAAGCTAAACGAAAGCCACAACACTTTTTTTGGATCAGAGGGAGTAGCTTTTTGTCATTGTCGGCTTTGTTGATATAAAAAGGAAATAGAATTTACCTGATGTAATATTGGCGAGTGGCTTCTGTTCTTGAGAACATAGCGCAGTATTTCCTTTACAAATTGTCTGAGAAGATGCATCTCTTTGTTCCTGGTGGTTGTGTTACTTCCTTGTTGTCCAAGTTTACCATCAAAGTAATAAGGAAGCAGCTTACAAGTGACACATCTCTATGAATGCCGCAAGTATAAATACATATATCAACTATCCCAGCTTACAAGTGACACATCTCTAGCACGGCCATATTTTGCTCAGTGCTTGCTTCCTTTATTCCTTCTCCTCAGAAATAGAACCTCTACTTTTTTTGCTGAGACAAAGTGACCTACTCTCTACAAATTAAGTTTATTACTCCCTCCGATCCATATTAGTTGTCGCTGAAACAGATGTATCTCGACGTATTTCAGTGCTATATACATCTGTTTGAACGATAACCAAATTGGATCGGAGGGAGTACATTGAAGTTGCAGCATCAGATTGTTCTGTTAGAGCTACAAGGAGTCTTGGCATAGGGGGCATATCGATCTCCTGTAGACCCTCGAGGACCCGGACCACTTCACCCATCGTTGGCCGATCGACCTCATTATCTTGGATGCATCAACATGCAACTTTGCAAACCCTTTCAGCCTCTTCCAACTTGAAGTCACCATGTAAATGTGGATCTACTATACTCTTCACATCTCCACCATGAAGCTTGATGATGGCTTGCACAGGGAAATATTCATCGTGTTTGTAACTACTGCTGCTCCTAGTATTGTGTGATTTTTGAGGTGAGGAATTCCTCCTTCCTGATATTATTTCCAGCAATACCATGCCGAAGCCGTAGACGTCGACTTTTGGTGTGATTGCCACTCCGCTAAGCCACTCTGGGGCAAGATAACCTGCAGTTCCTCTGAATGAAGTCAGAATTCGGCTAAAATCCCTTCCCACAAATGCTGCCAGCCCAAAGTCTGCAACTTTAGGAATAAATGATGCATCAACAAGTATGTTCTCTAGCTTAATATCGCAGTGTAAGGTGCTCTCATGACAACGATGATGCAAGTAGGACAGTCCTCTACCAACTCCTAGGGAGATCTAATATCTGATGTTCCAGTCCGGGACGACAGCATTTGCATTCCTCTTCTTAAATAGATGACCATCAAGAGACCCATTTAACATGTGTTCATACACAAGTAATCTGTGATCATCTTCGCAGCAGAAACCAATCAATTTGACTAGGTTTATGTGTTGGATAAGTCCAACTGAGCTCACCTCAGCCCTGAATTGCTTCTCTCCTTGACAGGCCCCATCAAGCCTTTTCACTGCTACAATAGTCTTCGAGTAACTTAACACCCCCTTGTATACAGAACCAAAACTTCTGACACCTAACTTTTTAGAGAAGTTTTTAGTAGCACGAACTAAATCAGTAGATTTGAAGGCTACAATCCCGCCGGCACTACCTTGATTGTCATAGTATAATGGCAGCAAATCACAGCACATGAATTTGTTCCACCAGTTCAGTAACAACAACAACAACAGGAGCATGAGTAGCCCAAACCCAACAATGCTTGTGACAGTAACAACTCCAACATTTGGTTTTATTTTGTTTTTCCTTAAACTTGGCAAGAAATCTTTGGCAGAAAGACGGAGGTAAAGAACATCTTCAGAAGTGATATCAATGTTGTTGTTCAGATTTACGCTAAGCAATTCCCCGTTCCAGACAGAGCATCTATTATTCTTATAGTAGTAAGCAGTGTAGGAGCAGGAACTAAGACAAGCTTCTTCACACTTGCTCTGAGTAGAAGCAACGACTATGCTCTGCGGGTTGTAGGGCAATGTAACTTGAGCAATGGGGTGGAACATGTGTGTTGAACTTGTGATGTTTCTATCACTAGTGCAATGTAATGGTGTATCTCTGATGCATCCTCCTGTTCGGTCCTCAAACTCCCAATCTTGTGGTGATTGCTGAGAGAAGCTCTTCATACAGTCACATGATAGCTGTGGATAGCCATTGCATACCGTGTAAGATCCACAAGTAGCAAGAGGAATGCATGGATTGTTAGGTGAGGCATATATGGTTTGCCAAGATTGATTAGCTAGCGACCAAAGATTCAGCTTTTCCTGACCAGAGATGTCTAGTGAGATAAAAAAGGAAGACGACTCATCAAGTGAAGTGTACATGTAGTACTCCTCTTGGTCGTTATTAACATATGTTGGGTTCATCAAGCCTTTGGTGCGTGGATCCATATCTAGCACTGCCTTTAGCATTGGTACAAGATTGAATGAAGATTTTGCGGAGGATGCATAAAGCCAATATTCTACCAAGGGATTGAGATGCTTGAGAACGAGCCCCTTGGTATGTTCTAGTTCATAGCTGTATGAGCCGGGACCTGGCATTAGTAGAAAACAGAGCTTTGGTTAAGGCCAGGATAAGGGCATTAATCCCGGTTCACTCAAGAACTGGGACCAAAGGGGACATCAGTCCCGGTTCATGAGGCCAGGGCGCTGGCCGGGCATCGAGGACCATTGGTCCCGGTTCGTCTGACCCCTTTGGTCCTGGTTCCAGACACAAACCGGGACCAATGGGCCTCGCTCCTGGCCCACAACCTTTAGTCCCGGTTGGTGGCTGGAACCGGGACCAAATGTAGTCCTTTAGTCCCGGTTTTAGCCACCAACTGGGACTAAAGAGAGGCCTATATATACCCCTGCCCCTGCCCGCGAGCAGAGCCACTGCTTTGTTTTTTTGGCCGGCCGTGGGAGAGCTTTGTGGTTCTCTTGCTCACCTCCTATGCACATGAGGTGTTCGATGAAATGCTTGAGCCACACTTAAGCTTTCTCCTCTCGAAGCTCCTTGTCCAAGCTCCATTTTCCTCCAGATTTGTCTATGTTTGGCGGTCCGTCCTGTCCCGTCCGCGTCCTCACCGCCGTCGATCACCCGCGCCGATCTCGTCGCCGGCACCACCGTGGTGAGCCACTTGTTCTTATCTTCTTTCTAAAAGAAAAAAATTCTTACTTGTATGATTTAGGTAGATACTTGCATAATTTTCTTACTTTTATTATTGTTTGTTATTATATAGTGCGATGGTTTTGGTATCCGCCCCCGTCGGCCCTCGTCCTGTCTATGATTCGGATGTGGTATATATTATCTTTTATAACTATTTGTTTCATTTAGTGTTTATGACAATTATGCCGACAAACGTGACATAGATGTTTTTATCTAGGAGGTATGTGAACCGGAAATTCCAACCGACCCTCCTGTCGAGAGGTTAAATTTAGTTGAAAAAGAAAACAATTACTTGAAGAAAAAATTGAAAAGAATTGAGGACGAGAAGATGGAATTGGAGTTGCATGTTGCGGATATCGTCGATGATCACAAGATCAAGATGGATAAAATGCACTTGAAGAATAGAAAGATTAAAAAATATGCCATTCATACTGAGGCTTGGTATCATTATACCGTTGGATCAATGGTTACCTTAGTTGCGATTATGATCGCATTTGTTGTTGCATTGAAATGGTTTACATTGTTTCAATGTATGTTTTAATTAGAAGCTCTAGAGAGCTATATGTTTTTCAATGAGAACTATGTATGAACTTTTTTTTTTCAGTAATAACATTTGATCACTACTGTACTTTGGTTTTAATGTGATGATGAACTTCTATTAATTTGGTCACTTCTCTATTCATGATGTTCTGTAATGGTTTTTGACACACTTAATTATATAAACTGCACGCAGATGACCCAGCAATGGATGTACGGTGACAGACGTACCTCCAAATACATTAAGGGCCTGCATAATTTTCTCGAAGTGGCTGAGGCAAACAAGCAGAATGGTTTTATCTGTTGTCCATGCCCTGTCTGTGGGAATACGAAGGCTTAATCTGACTCAAAAACCCTTTACATACACCTACTTGAGAAGGGTTTCATGCCACACTATAATGGTTGGATCCAAGCACGGAGAAAGAGGGGTTATGATGGAAGACAACGAAGAAGAAGAGGATGATGACAACTATGTGCCCCCTGAATACGGTGATGCTATAACGGTGGAAGCTGAAGATCAAGAGGAACCAGATGATGTGCCCGATGATGATCTTCGCCGGGTCATTGTTGATGCAAAGAGACAATGCGAAAGTGAAAAGGACAAGTTGAAGTTCGAATGCATGTTAGAGGATCACAAAAAAGGGTTGTACCCCAATTGCGAAGATGGCAACACAAAGCTCAGTACCACACTGGAATTGCTGCAATGGAAGGCAGACAATCGTGTATCTGACAACGGATTTGAGAAGATACTGAAAATATTGAAGAAGTTTCCAAAGGATAACGAATTGCCCGACAGTACGTACGGAGCAAAGAAGGTTCTATGCCCTCTTGGATTGGAGGTGCAGAAGATACATGCGTACCCTAATGACTGCATCCTCTACCGCGGTGCGTACGAGGATTTGAACGCATGCCCAGTATGCGGTGCATTGCGGTATAAGATCAGACGAGATGACCCTGGTGATGTTGACAGTGAGCGCCCCAGGAAGAGGGTTGTTGCGAACATGATGTGGTATGCTCCTATAATACCATGGTTGAAACGTCTGTTCAGAAACAAAGAGCATGCCAAGTTGATGCGATGGCACAAAGAGGACCGTAAGAAAGACGGGAAGTTGAGAGCACCCGCTGACGGGTCGTAGTGGAGAAAAATAGAGAGAAAGTGGGGGGATTTTGCAGGTGACGCAAGGAACATATGGTTTGGTTTAAGCGCGGATGGCATTAATCCTTTTGGGGAGCAGAGCAGCAATCATAGCACCTGGCTCATGACTCTATGTATCTATAACCTTCCTCCTTGGCTGTGCATGAAGCGGAAGTTCATTATGATGCCACTGCTCATCCAAGGCCCTAAGCAACCCAGCAACGACATTGATGTGTACCTAAGGCCATTAGTTGAAGAACTTTTAGAGCTGTGGAATGGAAAAGGTGTACGTGTGTGGGATGAGCATGACCAGCAAGAATTTGACCTACATGCGTTGCTGTTTGTAACCATCAATGATTGGCCTGCTCTTAGAAAACTTTCAGGACAGACAAACAAGGGATACCACGCATGCACGCACTGTTTAGATGACACCGAAAGTATATATTTAGACAAATGCAGGAAGAATGTGTACCTGGGGCATCGTCGATTTCTTCCGACCAACCATCAATGTTGAAAGAAAGGCAAACATTTCAAAGGAGAGGCAGATCACCGGAAGAAGCCTGCCATCCATACTGGTGATTACATACTTGCTATGGTCAATGATTTACAAGTAATCTGGAGTTCAAATAAGTTCCAAAAAATGAAATCCCTTTGTAACAGATGAGTTTTCGTCCGAAACCCTGATACTTCGAAAGAGATTGTCCATTTTGTACACGAAGTGCATCAAGCTTTTGCCGTAACCCTCTCAACTTTTTAGCACATGCTATGTGGGTGATACGATGATACCATGCCAACTTTCAACCTGTTTAGAGTTCATTTGTAGTGCTTTTCAATTTCAGGGTCATTTAGCTCAAAGAATGAACTAGAAAACTTTTACAAAACTCTAATAGAAAAAAAGAATGAACTAAAAACAATCAATTAAAATATTCTTTTGTTCAAAACATTAATAGCAAAAAGAATTTTCATAAAGTATTTTTTTGTTAGAAACTTTAATAGCAAACTAAAATAACAAAATTTATTTTTGATTAAAACACCCATTTAAAATAACCAAAAAATGACCAAATTGAATATAATGATAAAACACACTAATATTAAATAGCAGAAAAAAGAATCACTCAAAAATCTATTTTTAAAGAAAAGTTATTCACAAACTAGTGATTCACACAAATTTCAAAGAATTCAAATTTAAACTATTCAAATTTGAAAACTAATGGCACTAACAGAAAGTTTATAATTTTTGTGACCTAAAAGCAAAAAGAATCACTGAAAAACTGTAAGTATTTAGCTGTAAGTAGAAACAAAAGAAAATAAATAAAGCAAAAAACAAAACAAAAAAACTAGAAAAAAAATTAAAAAAATGCCGTCTACTGGGCCACCACGGCCTGAATACGACTAGAAACCCAACCAGCTAGTTGGGCCAGGATTCAGGCCCGCAAAAGGCCCAGAAGGCCCACAGGCAGATACAGAGTGCTTAGGCCCGTAAGCCTGCTTTAGAGAGGAGCTCGAAAGCTCAGGCGCAGCGCACCTTATAAACAGGTGCGGCTCTCTCTCAACTAGCGAGGTGGGACTAAACTCGCACCACGCCGCTATGCAAGGCAATTGGTCCCAGTTGGTGGCACGAACCGGGACCATTGACCCCCTTTGGTCCCGGTTCATGGCATTAACCGGGACCAATGCCCCCCTTTAGTCCCTGTTCGTGCCACCAACCGGGACCAAAGATCTCTGCTTCCTGCCCTTTGGGCTGAAGAAAAGTGACATTTGGTCCCGGTTGGTGGCACGAACCGGGACTAAAGGGGGGCATTGGTCCCGGTTTGTGCCACGAACCGGGACCAAAGGCTCTACTATATAAGCCAACACTTTGCGTTTTCCAGTCCCAGTTCATCTTCCCCCCGACGCCGCGCTGTACAGCACGACGCCGCCAGGCTGCCGGACCGCACCCTCGCCCTCGCCCACGCGCTCTCATCCCCGAGCCCTCGCCTACGCGCCCTCGCCCTCGCCCGCGACCTCGCCCTCGCCGCGCGCGTGCGTGCCCCCTGAGCCCGCCATCCTCTTCGCCGGCCCCGTCCTCACCGCGCGCGTGCGTGCCCCCCCGAGCACGCCGTCCTCGTCGACGCCCTCTCCCGCGCGCTCGCCATCGCCGCGCCCCCCCACAGTGAGCCCACCCCCTTCCCATGTCCCCTGCTCCGCGTCGCTGCTTCTCCATGGTCGCCGGCCGGCAGCACCGTGCTCTTTTTTTTTCATGTATATGTGTATATGTTCATGTATATGTGTATATGTTCATGTATATGTGTGTATATGTTCAAGTATGAGATGAGATAGATAGATAGATAAATTTTCATGTGTATATGTTCATGTATGAGATGTATATGTTCACTTTTGTATGCAAACTTTGTTGTTTTTCATATGTACGAAAATGTAGAGTGAAAACGAAAACAAACATATAAGAAAAAACAAAGGAAAAAATGAAGAAGGAAAAGAAAACCGCCCGGCCCGGCCACCACCGCATTTTCATAAAGTTTTTCCACCGACTCCACGTCGCACCGAGCAAGTCTTTTTTTCAAGATAGTTTTTTTGTTAAATGAAAATGTTGGCCTCGGCTCTATCATCACGTTGGCATCGGCTCTATCTATCAACAAGGCCACAGGAGCACGCCGAACCCCTACCATCACGTTGGCATCGGCTCCCCGATAGCTTTCCAACGAATCCGGAATCGTCTCGATCGGAGCTCTTGTGCTCAAGTAACTTCGACATGAGGTGGGACGTCGATCAACCCCCTCTCGCCCGGCCAACTCTCGAGTCCACCCAAACCGGGACTGAAAAAGCGTTGTCGAGGCCACCCCAAACCCTAGAAGAGTTGTCGAGACCACCCAATTTTACCAAGTTAAAAGAGCGTTGTCGAGGCCACCCCAAACCCTAGAAGAGTTGTCAGGCCACCCAAATTTACCAAGTTAAAAGAGCATTGTCGAGGCCACCCCAAACCGTAGAAGCGTTGTTGAGGCCACCCCAAACCCTAGAAGAAAGAGCGTCATTGTCGATCTATCGTTGCCGGCATAGGACAATGGGGGAGAATGCATGGATAGTTTGATCTCCTGCATAGCGATAATTTTTTGCAAAGTGTCCTCTCCTAAAAGAAAGAGCGTTGTCGATCTCCTACCCCCTCCCACCCCTACCCGATAACTTCGACATAAGGGGGGACGTCGGACATGCATGAGAGAGGCGGTCCGCAACTAATCCATTGCTCATATACGCATATGATTCCTTGTTGTGATATTAGCTAGGTCTATGTTTGCCACTAATATATCCATCTCTCCAGTTTGTATATTGCCATGTTGTAATATTTGCAGAAACTATAGACAGAGACTTGGAACAAGAAGAGTTGTTGGGGGATATAATCCGCGAAGGAGGTGATCCCTTGTCGTTTCTCAATGACACCGATGGTCAGGAAGGAGAGGATGATGGCTCCGGTAATCCAACAATGGAGGAGGAAGGAGATCATGACGGCTCCGGTGACCGAATGGCGGAGGAAGAAGACCATGACGACGGCTCCGGTGACCGAATGGAGGAGGGAGCTGTTGCAAAGTCCGGCAAGGTATATATATTAATTAAGCCTGTGCTGACTTGATGCATTAATTGTTTTCGTATGTACATATATTAATGCTTCTTTCTTCTTTGATAGCCCTCCGGATCGAGCAAAACTTCCGTAAGGAGACGAGGCCTGAAGAAAAGGTTGCGCCAGGACGAAAGGTTCACGATCACATCAATCGTGGATGATGGCCAACCAATTGAACCCAAGCGGACCAAGGACGCATTTGTACATCAGTGCGGAGCTATTGTTAGGGACATTGTCCCGATCAGCGTCCAGCAATGGAATAAGAGTAAGGACGACCCTGAAGTTTCTTATGTCCAGGATAGACAGAAAGGTGATCTTTGGACCTCGCTGATGGCAAATTTCAGCGTTCCGCCAGAGGAGGATCCGAATAACCCAGTTATAGAGCCAAAGGTCAAGGCGTTTTCTCTTAAGAAGATGGCAGATCTATTCAGGAACTGGAAGAAAGAGTTGAACACAAAGTTTGTCGACATAGGGAAGACTCCAGAATTCACCGGCCGATATGAGAAGATAAGAGATCACTGGCCCGCATTTGTGGCCTACAAGAAATCGGATAAGGGTAAGCAAAGGTCAGAGACAAACAAGAAAAATGCTGCAAAGAAGAAGTATCACCATCACACGTGGTCAGGTGGCTACTACAAAGCCTGGCCATTGTGGGACAAAGCTGAGCAAGACCTGCTTGCTATAGGGGTCCAACCAGCGACATTGAACTGGCCAGATCGGTGTAGGACCTGGTTCTTCAGGGTTGGGGGAACTTTGGACCCAGAAACAGGGGAGTGTCGTTGGACGGACGAGCAACTTGCAATACCCTTCAAGAAGCTTCAGCAATATATCAGTGCAGTGCAGGAAGGGACGTTCATTCCCGACAGAGAGAAGGACGAGCTGACTGAGGCTCTCGGGAATCCTGAGCAACATGGATGAACACGAGGCACACCAAGCTCCGTTCCGTGGGTGGTTGGGTTTCCCGGCAGCGGTGGTTACAGAAGCCGAGAGAGAAAGAGGAAAGCGGAAGTGAGCGAAATACAGAAGCTCAATGCAAGAATAGCAAAGCTAGAGGAACTTGTAGCTGTCGGCCAACCATCTCAGCGGCACGAAGATCCTTACTTCAACGCTGCCCCAGAAGCTACCCCACCATCTCAGCGGAGAAGCAGTGTGGCTTCCACGGAGCTGGTTCAGCCTGATTTCACGGCTCCTCGCCATCCCGTGGATACTATCACGGAGGCTCAACATTGCGAGCTAATGACGAAATGCCAGAACCTCACTTTGAAGGCGGCTGTCGGCTCTGTTGCACCTCCTCAAGATGATGGAACTTTTCACTGCGGTCCGATTCCACATGGCTATGCTGTTGTGATGTGTGACGCCCCCGGTTCAATCGTACACTAATCATACACGCAAACGTGTACGATCAAGCCCAGGGACTCACGGGAAGATATCACAACACAACTCTAAACACAAATAAACGGAGGTCCACAATATTACAGACCAGGGATCCAAAGATCCAAATACATAAGTCAGTCATACAAATAATATCTGGGTACAGACATAGTTAGACAAGTTCTGCCTTAAGAAGGCTAGCACAAACAGCGACACTAGATCGAAAGGCGTTGGCCTCCTGCCTGGGAGCCTCCGATCCTACTCCTGGTCAGCTGGCTCGATCCAGTAGTACGTGCCCTCTGGACCCGCCTGGTAGTAGGCTCCGGTGGTGGCGTCTGGCTCCTGGACTCCATCGTCTGGTGTATCATCAAGGTGGGGTATATGGGGGAAAGAGAAAATAAAGCAACCGTGAGTACTCATCCGAAGTACTCAGCAAGCAAGGATCTATACTACATATGCAACATTATCAATGGAGAAAAGGCTGTATATGTGGACTGGGCTGCAGAAATGCCAGAATAGAGAGAAAGGCCTAGTCCTATCGAAGACTAGCATCTTCAAACATCTTCTCAAAGCCATCATCTTGCAGCAGTAGAAGAGAGTAGAATAGCATTTTATTTAGCAAACATGTTGAAGTACAGCTCAAAGATCCTTCCTCGACTCCCAGCGAGAAAGTAATCCCGAAGCTTCAATTAAGTAACAAGTATCCAGTTTAAGTAGGTAGATCGGGATACACAAACTGAGCGTCCTTTACCGTAGGACCGGCTATCGATAGAAGATTCATCCCTGCAGGGGTGCACTACTGTTACCCAACACGCTCGATCAACTCTGGTCGGACATACTTGCTGGGTAATGCCCGTCCTCGGAAGATCAACACGAAGCAGCACTCTACCTAGGCTCAGCAGAGAGGTCAGCACGCCGGACTAACCTATGCACCCAGGGGTCTCGGGCCATCGCCCTGGGCACCCTGCGCGTTGCGTGGCTAGCCGGGGTGCAGGCGCGACACTGAACTCGTCAGTGAAGTATCCAGCCCAATCCCGACGATCAGCCCGCACGGTGAATCGTGACGTCTGATAAGCTTTCGGAGAAACGTACATCGCAGAGGGCCCCATAACCATAATCCCGCGTGGTGGTAGTGCGTATAGGGCACGTCGACCCACTCAGATCACACACCCGAATCCAATAGGCTCAATTAGTAACAAGCGGAGACATTCAGAGTTTCTGAAGCTCCGCCACAGTACCACACTCGAGTGCCCTTCCGGCACACCCGAAATCATAGATCCCCAGCGGGTACCCACCAGGGTGGACCCGCCTGTGACAAAGGTCAAGTAACCGTGTGGTCATAATCATCAGGGTGAACATATGAGGTATCACCCTCGAGGTTCACACTGAGGGGTTGCACGACAGAGTCGTATCGGACATGGAGAAGGAGGAATCACCCTCGATGACCACGACCGTACAGCTATGCTGCAGAGTATTCATCAGGAGTGCGTTACGAGGTATCACCCTCGGCACTCGATAGTTACTACGCAGAGTCGTACAACTAAGGGGGGTGTGAAGTGAGGCGTCTATCTCTGATCGACGATCACGTTGACCGAGTCGTCGATGAACAAGCAGGGGCGACAAAGTAAGGTGGTGGGGTCACAGATGGTTCATACCAACCTATACTAAACAGTTTGTCATAGGCAGGTAAAGTAGCAATGAACAGGTTACAACAGCAGGCTATGCATCAGAATAGGAGCATACATTAACAGTAGCGAAATCTAATGCAAGCAGGAGAATAGAATGGGCGATATCTGGAATGCTCAAGGGGGGGGGGGGCTTGCCTGGTTGCTCTGGCAAGAGAGGGAGGTCGTCAACGGGCTGCTCGTCGGTAGAGTAGTCGTAACCTGGTGCAGCGTCGTCGGTCTCGGCGTCTATCGAGAGAGAAGGAGGGGGAGAGAAACAATAAATTCACGGCAATAATGCAAACAATATGTATGACATGCCTAAATGATATGCCGGGGTGTTCTACTGCCTAACTAAACGATTTAGTTAATTTAGGAATTTATTTGGATTTATTTAATTAAGGTTGGGCACTATTCATTTACTGAAATCGGTCTAAAAGTTCAATGTTCTTATAGCTGCGGGCGTCTGACGGGAATACGGAGGGCGTATCCGGGCTCGTATCGTCGTTCTGAGCAAGTTTCATGTATAAAATATTTTCATCGGAGATACGGTTTAAAAGATATGATTTTCTAAAGTTTTTATTAATTTCTGAAATTTAATTAATTATTTAATTCAACATTATCCGAAACAGTGATTGATGACGTCAGCATGACATCATGCTGACGTCAGCAGCCACCTGACAGGGTGGGTCCCACCTGTCATAGGCTGTTAGGTTAATTAGGTATTAACTAATTAAATTACTGTTTAATTAACACTAACTACTTAATTAAATTAACCTAATCAGGATTAATTAATTATTTATTTTCATTATTTATTTTTATTTTCAATATTTTTCCTAAAACGTTTCTGGGCCGTGGGCCCCATTCGTCAGCGTCACAGGGGGTTTGGGCCCCACTGGGCAGTGGCCCAGGGGGGGGGTCACAGGCGTGCGGGCGCGGCGCCCCGTCGGGCGAACCCGGGGCACGGGCGAGCGGGCGCTGGGCGCGGCCGGGGCCGGAGCGCGGCGGAGCAGAGTAGCAGCGGCAGCGGGGTGGCCGGAGCAGCAGCGAGGGGCGGCGCGGCACAGCGGGCACGGCGGGGCGAAGCGGGGCAAGATCCGCGAGCAGTAGCGAGGCAGGGCACGCGCGCGCGTGTGCGAGGCCCGGCGAGGCTGCGGTGCGCGCGGGCGCGTGCGCGAGCCGGCGAGCGCGGGCGGAGCGGCGGCACGGGGGCGCGGTGCGCGCGGCGAGGTGCGGGAGCAGAGAGGGGGAGGCCTGGGGCCTCACCGTGCTCGTAGGGACGGGGCAGCGGGGGGTCGGGGCGGTCGACGGGGACGACGGCGACGGAGACGAGGTGCAGGCCGGCGGGGAGGCGCGGGCTCCGGGCGGCGGCGAGGTCGTCGCGGCGTCGGGCGACGGGATCGGGGGTTTGCCCCGATCCAGATCCAGTCGAGGGAGGGGGCGACCGAGCGATAGGCGGCTGGTCGGGGAAGAGGAGAGGACAGGGCGACGTCGGCGTGGCGGCGGCGTCGGCGCTGGCCGATCGGCGCGGGAGCGGGGTGGCGTCGGCGAGCGGCGTCGGCCCGATCCAGTTTCTGGATCGGGGGGGGCGAACGAGTGAGGAGGGGGTGTCGGTGAGGCTAGGGTTTGGCCGGGGGCCTTATAGGCCAGGGGCGACGCAGGTGGGCCGGCCGGCTGGGCTTCGGCCCAGTTGGGCCGGGGGGGGCGTTGCTCTTTTTTCCTTTTCTGTTTCTTTTTCCTTTTTCTTTATTCTCTTTTCTCCACTGTTAAATGTTTAGGCCCCAAATGGCTTTTGTAAAAAGTGTGACCTATTTCATAAATACCAGTGCATTATTCCCTAACACCTAAAATTAGTTTGGACAAAACATAATTCCATATTTATTTCAGATTCAATAAATGGTTATTAAATATTATCTTTATCCACTGTTTGAGGTTGTTCGAGTCACTTATCCAATTCCAATGATGTTGGTTTCAATTTTAGAATAGCCTCTGGAATATTTGCTATATATCTAACATTTTAGCTCCTATGTTGGACAACTTTCATATTCCACTTTCATTTAAATTTGAATTTGACTTAGGAGTTGAAATGCAATGTGATGCTAATGATGATTATGCATAGTCGATCATGCTAACATGTCGTTATCAAAAGTGATTACTGTTGCTAATCACCGGGGGTGTTACAACTCTCCTCATCTATTAAGAATTCTCGTCCCGAGAATTAAGAGGAAGACTGAAAGAAAGAGGGGTATTCTTCGCGAAGACGATCCTCGCGTTCCCAAGTGGCTTCATCTTCAGAATGATTTGACCACTGAACCTTGAGGAACTTGATTGACTTTTGACGTGTTCGACGCTCAGCTTGATCAAGAATACGGATGGGATATTCTGGATATGACAGATCTTCCCGTAATTCAAGCACTTCATGATCCACAGCTCGAATAGGATCCTTGAAGCAGCGGCGGAGTTGGGATACATGAAAGACGTCATGTACTTGAGAAAGGTTTGGCGGCAATTGCAACTGATATGCCACTTCTCCTCGACGGGCAAGAATACGGAACGGGCCAATGTAGCGAGGGGCTAACTTGCCTTTGATTCTGAACCGATGAGTGCCTTTCAACGGAGTGACGCGGAGGTAAGCTTGCTCGCCAGGTTGATAGACTATTTCCTGGTGCTTTCGGTCATAGTTGCTCTTCTGACGAGACTGAGCAGATTTCAAATGTTCACGAACAATGCGGACTTGTTCTTCAGCTTGCCGAATAATGTCCGGTCCGACGAGTGAGCGTTCCCCAGTTTCTGACCAATTCAGAGGGGTTCGACACTTACGACCGTATAGAACTTCAAACGGTGCCATCTTCAGACTAGCTTGATAGCTATTGTTGTAAGAGAATTCGGCATACGGGAGAGATTCCTCCCATTTCTTACCGAAGGAGATGACGCAAGCTCGAAGCATATCTTCGAGCACTTGATTCACTCGTTCAACTTGACCCTGTGACTGAGGGTGAAAAGCGGTGCTAAAAGACAGATGAGTTCCCATAGCTTCTTGGAAACTATTCCAGAATCTGGAGGTGAAGAGGCTGCCACGATCAGAACTGATCTCCAACGGAACACCGTGGAGTGACACAATTCGGGAAACATACAAGTCTGCTAACTGGCTAGCAGTGATTGTCTCCTTAACATGCAGAAAGTGGGCAACCTTAGAGAATCGGTCAATGACAACAAAAATAGCATCATGACCCTTCTGAGATCTGGGAAAACCAGTAATGAAATCCATTTGGACCTTGTCCCATTTCCATTCAGGAATTTCCAGGGGTTGCAGAGTTCCTGCGGGCCTTTGATGTTGAGCTTTAACGCGGCGGCAAACGTCACACTCAGAAACATAACGAGCAATGTCTCGCTTCATATTAGGCCACCAGAATCTTTGACAAATGTCACGGTACATCTTTGTGCTACCAGGGTGAATGGACAAGGGAGTGTCATGAGCTTCCTTCATAACGTTTTCCCTCTCATTCTTGAACTTGGGTACGAAGAGACGGTGTTGGAAAAATAGGATCCCATCTGCATCAAGATGGAATTCCGACGGCTTTCCATTCTCGAGGTATCGCTTGATCTTTTCAACTTCAGTGTCATACCTTTGCATACCCTTAATGCCGTGTTCTAAATCTGGTTCGACAACCAGGGTATTGAGATAACCCTGTGGGACAATATGGAGGTTCAACTTGCAAAGCTCTTCATGGAGAAGAGGTTGTGTTTCTTGAACCATAAGATTGTTGCTATAGGACTTGCGACTCAAAGCATCGGCCATTACATTAGCCTTGCCGGGGGTATATGAAATATTCATATCATAATCGGCAATTGTTTCGAGCCATCTTTGTTGACGAAGGTTCAGATCTGGTTGAGTATATAAATACTTCAAGCTTTGGTGATCCGTGTATATCTCGCAACGGTTACCGAGAAGGTAATGTCGCCATAGCTTCAAGGCATAGATAACCGCAGAAAGTTCAAGATCATGCACGGGATAAGTTTCTTCATGAGGACGCAATTGTCGGGAGGCATAAGCAATCACTTTGCGCTCTTGCATTAGGACACAGCCTAATCCTTGACGAGATGCATCACAATAAATCACAAAGTCTTTGCGGGTATCTGGAGGAGATAGTACTGGGGTATTGTAACGGATTGACATCTGCCCCAGTGGATAAAGAATGTACTCTGGATGTGTCCCTGCTCGAACAGCTGGTAGCTGCGTCGCAGGGTGTGGTGGAAACAAACGATCCATCTGAAACAGAGGAAACTCATGATTGTCAAAAGACAAGGAGAAGTATAACCGATCTCGGAGAGAAAGGTTAAACAAAACAATGGAAAGGAAAATGATTATCAGACTAATCAGAGCAATGTCAGGGAAATCGCACAGATATCCAGCTCTCCGGGTGGACGAGAATTACGAGATCCTAAGTGTCGGCGTTAGTAAACTTTAGTTAACCCGAAAGGAAGAGAGATCAGAGTCCAGAGTATAGACGAGGAATAAAAGATCCTAATACCACCCAATTGGCGACGTGGGCCTGTAAGCCACACAGCCAAGTTAGTAAATTAGTTTCTCAGTTTCTAGACTCAACTTCGGCCAAGGAATTTGGAGGGGGGCTTCCTACAGGCAGTCGGCTCTGATACCAACTTGTGACGCCCCCGGTTCAATCGTACACTAATCATACACGCAAACGTGTACGATCAAGCCCAGGGACTCACGGGAAGATATGACAACACAACTCTAAACACAAATAAACGGAGGTCCACAATATTACAGACCAGGGATCCGAAGATCCAAATACATAAGTCAGTCATACAAATAATATCTGGGTACAGACATAGTTAGACAAGTTCTGCCTTAAGAAGGCTAGCACAAACAGCGACACTAGATCGAAAGGCGTTGGCCTCCTGCCTGGGAGCCTCCGATCCTACTCCTGGTCAGCTGGCTCGATCCAGTAGTACGTGCCCTCTGGACCCGCCTGGTAGTAGGCTCCGGTGGTGGCGTCTGGCTCCTGGACTCCATCGTCTGGTGTATCATCAAGGTGGGGTATATGGGGGAAAGAGAAAATAAAGCAACCGTGAGTACTCATCCGAAGTACTCAGCAAGCAAGGATCTATACTACATATGCAACATTATCAATGGAGAAAAGGCTGTATATGTGGACTGGGCTGCAGAAATGCCAGAATAGAGAGAAAGGCCTAGTCCTATCGAAGACTAGCATCTTCAAACATCTTCTCAAAGCCATCATCTTGCAGCAGTAGAAGAGAGTAGAATAGCATTTTATTTAGCAAACATGTTGAAGTACAGCTCAAAGATCCTTCCTCGACTCCCAGCGAGAAAGTAATCCCGAAGCTTCAATTAAGTAACAAGTATCCAGTTTAAGTAGTAGATCGGGATACACAAACTGAGCGTCCTTTAACGTAGGACCGGCTATCGATAGAAGATTCATCCCTGCAGGGGTGCACTACTGTTACCCAACACGCTCGATCAACTCTGGCCGGACATACTTGATGGGTAATGCCCGTCCTCGGAAGATCAACACGAAGCAGCGCTCTACCTAGGCTCAGCAGAGAGGTCAGCACGCCGGACTAACCTATGCACCCAGGGGTCTCGGGCCATCGCCCTGGGCACCCTGCGCGTTGCGTGGCTGGCCGGGGTGCAGGCGCGACACTGAACTCGTCAGTGAAGTATCCAGCCCAATCCCGACGATCAGCCCGCACGGTGAATCGTGACGTCTGATAAGCTTTCGGAGAAACGTACATCGCAGAGGGCCCCATAACCATAATCCCGCGTGGTGGTAGTGCGTATAGGGCACGTCGACCCACTCAGATCACACACCCGAATCCAATAGGCTCAATTAGTAACAAGCGGAGACATTCAGAGTTTCTGAAGCTCCGCCACAGTACCACACTCGAGTGCCCTTCCGGCACACCCGAAATCATAGATCCCCAGCGGGTACCCACCAGGGTGGACCCGCCTGTGACAAAGGTCAAGTAACCGTGTCGTCATAATCATCAGGGTGAACGTATGAGGTATCACCCTCGAGGTTCACACTGAGGGGTTGCACGACAGAGTCGTATCGGACATGGAGAAGGAGGAATCACCCTCGATGACCACGACCGTACAGCTATGCTGCAGAGTATTCATCAGGAGTGCGTTACGAGGTATCACCCTCGGCACTCGATAGTTACTACGCAGAGTCGTACAACTAAGGGGGGTGTGAAGTGAGGCGTCTGTCTCTGATCGACGATCACGTTGACCGAGTCGTCGATGAACAAGCAGGGGCGACAAAGTAAGGTGGTGGGGTCACAGATGGTTCATACCAACCTATACTAAACAGTTTATCATAGGCAGGTAAAGTAGCAATGAACAGGTTACAACAGCAGGCTATGCATCAGAATAGGAGCATACATTAACAGTAGCGAAATCTAATGCAAGCAGGAGAATAGAATGGGCGATATCTGGAATGCTCAAGGGTGGGGGGGGCTTGGCCTGGTTTGCTCGGAAAGAGAGGGAGGTCGTCAACGGGCTGCTGTTCGTAGAGTAGTAGTAACTGGTGAAGCGTCGTCGGTCTCGTAGTCTATCGAGAGAGAAGGAGGGACATAAAGAGAGACCCGACATAAGATCGGAGATTTAGGAGTGTAGCAACGAGTAGTACAAGCGGAGCATTTGCGAGAATATCTAGAAGCCGAGAAGAGAAAAGAAAGATGGCAGAGATAGAGCATGAGATAGAAGAACCCATAGGAGAGAAGAGAAATGCGGCTCAGCCTATGGCGTATATGGAAGAGTAGCGTATCGTGAAAGATAAAAGAAAAGAAGAGAGAGAACAAGAGAGAGAGGAGAGCCTAGAGAGCAAGGAGAGGATATAGAGAAAAAGAGGATGACATAATGGTATGCAGAGAAAGAAAAAAGACACGAGACTACAGAGAGCACAGAGAGAACAAGAGATGAGATCTGAAACGAGAGAGAGAATGGAAAATGACGGAGTAGCAAAGAAGAGGGAGAAGGAAGAGAGAGAAGGAAGCAAGATAAAAAGAGGGAAAGAGAGGAGAGAGAGAGAGAAACAATAAATTCACGGCAATAATGCAAACAATATGTATGACATGCCTAAATGATATGCCGGGGTGTTCTACTGCCTAACTAAACGATTTAGTTAATTTAGGAATTTATTGGATTTATTTAATTAAAGTTGGGCCACTATTCATTACTGAAATCGGTCTAAAAGTTCAATGTTCTTATAGCTGCGGGCGTCTGACGGGATACGGAGGGCGTATTCGGGCTCGTATCGTGTTCTGAGCAAGTTTCATGTATAAAATATTTCATCGGAGATACGGTTTAAAAGATATGATTTTCAAAGTTTTTATTAATTTCTGAAATTTAATTAATTATTTAATTCAACATTATCCGAAACAGTGATTGATGACGTCAGCATGACATCATGCTGACGTCAGCAGCCACCTGACAGGGTGGGTCCCACCTGTCATAGGCTGGTAGGTTAATTAGGTATTAACTAATTAAATTACTGTTAATTAACACTAACTACTTATTAAATTAACCTAATCAGGATTAATTAACTAATTAATTAATTAATTATTTTAATTATTTATTTTTATTTTCCTTATTTTTCCTAAAACGTTTCTGGGCCGTGGGGCCCCATTCGTCAGCGTCACAGGGGGTTTGGGCCCCACTGGGCAGTGGCCAGGGGGGGGGGTCACAGGGCGGCGGGCGAGACGAGCGCACGCGGGGCCGGAGGCGGGGCGGCGGGCGGTGGCTGGAGCGGGGCAGCGGGCGGCGGGTCGCGCGGAGGCGAAGCGGGGGCCGGAGCGGGTGAGGCGACTGCGGGACGGGCGCGGGGAGCACGGCGCAGGCGCACGGGGCGCGAGGAGGGGAGGCAGGGTGGTCGGGCAGTGGCCGGCGCGGATGCGTGCGCGGCGAGGTGCGGGAGCAAGATAGGGGGGAGAGGGCCCGAGGCCTCACCGTGATCCGTAGGGAAGGGGCAGCGGGGTCGGGGTGGTCGACGGGGACGACGGGATGGGGAGGCAGGCCGGCGGGGACGAAGCGGCGAAGTGCGGCGTCGGCGGCGAGATGGAGACGGGGGGGGGGGCGGTCGGGCGCGGGGGGCGAGCGGCGTCGAGGGAGCAGGCCGGCGAGGGAGAGGGGATCGGGCGGCGGCGTCCAACGGCGACGGCGAAGCGATCCGGGGCGATGGCACGGTCGCCGATCCGATCTGGATCGGGGGGAGGGGGGGAGCGAGGGGGGGAAGTGGCACCGGTGGGGTTAGGGTTTGGGTCTCCTGGGGGAGGCCATATAGAGAGGGGGCGCAGGTGGGCCGGCCGGCTGGGCTTCGGCCCAGGTTGGGCCGGGGGGGGGGGTGTTGCTCTTTTTTTCCTTTTCTGTTTCTTTTTCCTTTTCTTTATTCTCTTTTCTCCACTGTTAAATGTTTAGGCCCCAAATGGTTTTTGTAAAAAGTGTGACCTATTTCATAAATACCAGTGCATTATTCCCTAACACCTAAAATTAGTTTGGGCAAAACATAATTCCATATTTATTTCAGATTTAATAAATGGTTACTAAATATTATCTTTATGCACTGTTTGAGGTTGTTCGAGTCACTTATCCAATTCCAATGATGTTGGTTTCAATTTTAGAATAGCCTCTGGAATATTTGTTATTTATCTGACATTTTAGCTCCTATGTTGGACAACTTTCATACTCCACTTTCATTTAAACATGAATTTGACTTAGGAGTTGAAATGCAATGTGATGCTAATGATGATTATGCACTGTTGATCATGCTAACATGTCATTATCAAAAGTGATTACTGTTGCTAGATTGTAACAAGAATGAAGTAGAAGTTATTGTAACAAGAAAATTATGTTTCTACTATTGGATTGCAGAAATGAATATTTGAGTTACAAGTTTAGCGAATGTCTGATGAGTTGTGAAAGGGGTTTCATAACTTGCACCTCCCGGAACACCACTGCAAGTGGAAAGTCTGTGAAGATGTAATCGAACCATTTATGACATGGTAAGATCAAAGATGACATAAATAAATTTGCCATTATCCCTTTTAAAGAGTGATGCTTTAGA
This sequence comes from Thinopyrum elongatum, assembly GCA_011799875.1. Lineage (NCBI taxonomy): Eukaryota > Viridiplantae > Streptophyta > Magnoliopsida > Poales > Poaceae > Thinopyrum > Thinopyrum elongatum. The sequence continues at coordinate 18,444,054 of CM022297.1, read as the reverse complement.
GACTGCGGCTTTTACACTGAAAAGAGCTCCATCGGGTCTGTTGAAATGACACCATGGTATGGTACGCCCAACCATGTTATATCTTTTCTTAAACATTTGGAATATGGGGCTTGTGTAAAAGGTTACAAACCTATTCCAAATCAGACAAGTGCTACTTTGTAGGTTATCCCAAGTCATTGGGTATTCCTCCATCACTATACCGAGGCAAATAGGTTTGCCACAAAGAACGGTATGCTTTTTGAAGAAAATGGTTCTTTCAAAAAGGTGAGTGGGAGAATAGTGCAACTCGACGTGATAAACAGTATCTTCGTCATCAGGTCAAAGGAAAGAGACCTTGAAAGTAATTCCGGAGTTTCCTACTGCGACTGATACGGAAGTCTCTACAATAAAATGTATGGACTTCAGTCGAACTTGCAGCTGAACCACGTAGGCAAGACTCGTGCAAACCTCTCAGGTGCGCAAATGAGATATTGTTGTTAGACAATAGTATACCTATGATACACAAGGAAGCGTTGATGGGCCCTGACTCCGGAATTGGCTAAATGCCAATACAATCCGAGATAGTTTCCATATAAATGTTTCAAGATTAAAATCTTGATACACCTTTCGGAAGACTTAGAGTCTAACGAATATTTATGAAACTTAAAACTGATACGGATAAAATGATTCATCCATAAAGCTCGACTTGTTGCAATAACAAGTTCAAGGAGTTGACTACGATGGGATTGTCTCACCGTAGCGATGCTTAAAGTCGGTTCGGGTTGAACTAGCCATTAATACATATTTCAATCATGAGATATGAAACATGGATGGCGAAAGGATTTCCATCTGATGGAAATAAAACCTAGGACTTGTATGTGATACAGTCCAAAGTAATTTGTCGATCCATAGGATGCTAGTAAGTATGCAAACTTCAGAGTTCCCGCGATGGGCAGAAGAGAGCAAAGTGGAGTTGGAATCTTTGTGTTTTGATGAAATGGTCAAAGGGGTTTGACTTCATCAATGGGTAACGAAGATGCTTGTGATTCAAGAAAGTAAGTGGGAGCATAATAATATTTCTAAAAACATTGTGTGCTTGACACATTGTTGATTGGAAATAAATTTCTTGACACAAATTAGGACTTCATTTGAAAATAGTTTTTCGATGAAGTGCTTGGGCTAAATGGCCTTAATATTAGGCATGATGATCTATGGAGATAGATTTACCTAATGGGGCTGAGCATAGATACATATTGACAAGATGCTAAAACTTTTTAGCATTTAAAACGCCAAGGAGTGATTCTTGCCGAAGTCACATGGAAAGAGTTTTTACAAGACTCGGTGTCCCAAAACACTGATGAGTAAAATACATGATGGAAATTCCACACACTCTTGTGTTTGGATTAATCATGTATTCCATGGTATGTAAAACAACCAGATATGTCTGATACTCCCAAGGTGTTGCGAGTATAGATACCAAAGTGATCAAAAGTACTGATCATAGGACAATAGTGAAAAGCGTCATTGAGTGCTAGAGTAGCACTGATGGCATGTTTTCTCTCAAGCGGAGATCATGAAGAGTTCATTGTAAAATGTAACATCGATACAGTCTTCATCAATGCTCCATGCGATTTTTGATTTAAATTGAGGGTTTTGTGTAACACACAATGTGGTGGCACAGTTAGTTGGAAATGTTCCAAAACAAGTTACTGTGGCGAATTCTATAACAGAGGCGAAGCATGTTGCCGCTTTTAAAAGCGACAAACAAGATGCTGAATCATATAGTTCTTTCATGAACTTAGTATGGTTCCAAGAAGGCTTTGGTCAATGGGACACTACTGCAGGTAGTTGCTCCATAACTCAGTCTGAGGAATCCAGGTTCGACCTGTGATTCACATACATACATAGCCAAGTCCACACAAAATATGAATTTTGTGAAAGCATGAAAACGCGAGGATATGCAAAGATACACACGGAGCTGAAGTCGTCAGATCCGTCGGACATCAGGCTATACCACATGCAAAGCATATTTTACACCAATGTGCCATAGGTGTAAAGTGCATTAGCATTAACTAGATTATTGACTCTAGTGCAAGTGGGAGTCTGTAGGAGATATGCCCTAGAGGCAATAATAAATGTTATTGATTATCTCCCTGTTCATAATTAGGTTTATGTTCCATGCTATAACTGCTATGGTTCTCGAGTCTACAATAACCACGAGGCTCGGAGGAAGACTCATATGCACGTGTGGGATAATAAACGATAAAATGTATTCCTAGTCAAGCCTCTATGACTGGCTCAAGTGTTGCATGATGGTTCTGTTTTCCTGATCATGGGCATGTCTATGCCAGCAACTTTGAGGGCACAATGTTAGAAGAACATTTGTGTTGAATCGACCCGATTGATGTTATGCTATGAGATACATTCGTCACAAGTTAATGGTTAATAACACAGAGATGGTTAATGTTTGCATGATTCCTTAGACCATGAGAGTATCGAGTTTTCTTCATGCTTGCTTCATGAACTTTGGGGTTTGTTAAACGTCATCCGTAAATGGGTGGCTATTACGGCGGCTTACGGGTTCATGGAAAAGTATGTCAAGTAACTTGATAGCTCAAGATTGGGATTTGCTCCTCCGACATTGGAGAGATATCTCTGGGCCCTCTCGGTGTTACGGTATCCATCATCGTCTGGCCAGACACTTTGTGATTTGATCACGGGGATGCCGGAACACGGTAACGAGAAAAGAGAACAAATACCGGTAACGAGGTAACTGGCATAGTGGACAAGTTGTTGATCCACGGGAATGCCAACATGTCTCACCTCGGGTATTTGTAACATATCGCGAAGCAACAGGAATAGCACACGGCAACTGGAGGTTCACTCGAATATTCATTCGTGTGGGTATAGGGGTCAATATGGGTGTCCACGGCTCCGATGTTGATCATTTATCGGAAGGGGTTCCGTGTCATGTCTATACTTCACCGAACCTATAGGGTCACACGCTTAAGGGTCATCTATCTGCTGAATACTAGACAGCGAGTCTGAGAGAAAATCACCGAAAAAGTTTCGGACACCGAAAAAGTTTCGGACAGCGGAAAAGTTCCGCAGAGAGAGGTCTCGGATGAGTTCCGGTGAAACTGAAAAGTTGTTTCAGAGGATACCATAAAGTCAAATTTGTTTCGGCACATGCCCGATAATTCTTGGAGGGTGCCAGAATCATTCTGGAAACTTTTGGGAATTTTCTGGAAGAAAAACCGGAAATGTTCCGGAGCTGCCGAAACCACTTCAGATGCTTTTCGCAGATGAAAATCACTAATCTAGAATTGTTCCAGAACGCGTTGAAAATTAATTTAGTGGTTACTGGAAATGTTCTAAGCGCACATAAATATTTTCAGTTCGAACGGACGCTGAAAAATGTCGTCGTGAATAGTGAAAGTGCTTTTTGGGTGGCTTCTTGGAGAAGCCACCTTGAGGGTCCTTTGGTATTTTTCCCCTTGGCTTCTTGGAGAAGCCACCCTTGGGCTTGGCCTATAAATAGGGGTGGAGGGGGCTGCCTAAAGACTCACTCTTTCTCACATATACATGCCATTGCAATGATCTGGCTTCTTCTCTCCCTCCCCGCGAAATAGTTTCGTAGAGCCGAAAGGCTGTCTGGGTTCCGGTGGGAACTAGTTCTGGACGGCGAAGCCCTGCCGGATAGATGACACCGTATGTGTGCAACTCTGTAGAGAGGTCGTAGTTTCGATCTTAGTGCCCGAGGGGCTGTTCGAGAGTGCCTCCCGAAGGGCTGTCCAAGTGACGGTCCGAGTTTTGTGAGTCCTCCCGAAGGGCTGTCCGCGACACCGTCCGGGGGACTGTCCGACCGCCTCCCAGAGGGCTGTCTGAAGGGAAGATGAGGGTATACATCCTCGCGGTTGGGAGGTTGTAAATCCTAGCTGCGGGGATCTGCACCGCCGATCGTCATCGACTCTACTTCCGCTGCGCTACGAGTCGGTAACGAAAATGATCAAACCTTGTATGCAGTCTCCATAGTGGTCCTGGGCTGGTGCGTAGGTCGGAATTTTTTTGTTTTCTACTGCGTTACCCTACAACCTCCACCTCCGAAGCAAACAATAGATCAGGTGAAAGTGAAGCACACTTTGCGTGCCCTTAAGCGACCACCACCGTCTCCGCCGCAATCCAACTATGAGCGCATTATTGAAAGGACATATAAGGAAGTGGAGCGGTCGGGAAGTACTTGCAGTGCTGCAAGAGAAGCAAAACGAAGAAGTGGGAAAACAATTCCCCAGATCGGCGAACAGGCGAAGCAATCGTGCCCCCCGCTCAAGGTGTCTAGCGATTTCGTCGCTAATCATCCGGGGCTATTGCCCGGTACCAATCCTGCTGATTACCTGGCCGATGATGTATAGTTTGAAATGTTAGAGGTAGTAGATATGTTCAGTTTCGAGTACGGGAAGCCTCTCGTCAAACCTGCTCATCCTCCTCTAACAACGATGATGCGAAGATTGCATGAATGGTACATGGATACCTGCAGGAAGTCTGGGAAGGATACTTTGATGCTGGGAATTAAAGAGGAGCACGACCTCGTTGGAACTGAGGTGATGCCTGTGGAATTTGTGGAGTTATTCCAGTTATTCAATCAAGACGCCCTCGACAAACAACTCATGACTTGCTACTGTATGTAAGTATTACCTCTGTAATTAAGTCTCTATAGCTCAGCTCTTTCATTGCATGTATATATAATTATCATCACTATATTATGCAGACTGAAGATCGTCGAATACAAAAGAGCAGAAATCTATGACATTGGGTTCATTAGCCCAAATACCATAAATGAATGGTCGGTTCAAAATAGAGATAAAGAAACCGAGGACAACTTGCTAAAATCGTTACTTCGAAATCAAAACAAAGGGAAAATACTCTTTCCTTACAACTCCAAGTGAGTGTTACTATCTTGTGCATATTCGGTTTCGCTTACTCGAGGTTATAGTAATGTAATTGATGAGTTATGCATGCGTGTGAAGCTTCCACTTTATTCTACTAGAGATTAAGCTTGACCGGGGAGTAGTAACTGTCTTAGACTCGAGACGAAAAGATCCCCAGCTTTATGCGGACATGACAGCAATGCTCCAGAAGTAAGTTCAATCGATCATTATCGCACCATATCATATCGGCAACTTTGTTTATTTCCGGATATCAAATAATTATTTTCTTTGTCTGCCAGGGTTTGGAAAGAGTTCACCGGAATGGTTCCGGGACTGCCGAGGGAGCTACGATTTACACACCCGAAAGTAAGTAGTACTAGCTAGTTCCGTGCATCTCCCATTGATTCTAGTTTCATCAATACCATTTATTATGCTTGATTATCAGTTTGATTGAACTCTATTCTCGTAAAGTGCTTGTGGTAGGAAGGCGCGAATAATTTATGTGGATACTAAGTTTGCGAGTTCATCTACAACTCGACCTCTCAGCGGGGCTACTCTGACAAACAATATGAAGTACGTAAACAATATTCACAATTTTATTTTATTACCATCATTTGTATTGAGTTTCATTCATATATATGTATTGACCCCCTTCTTTCAATTAGATGTGGCAGATGCAGGATGAACTCCTACCACATGATCACATACGAGCAATTCAAGAGGAATTGGCGGGATTCTTTCTTGATCACGTCATAAATGAGAAGGGAGAATACCATCTGGAAATTGAAATGGATTTTAGATGAGGGATTGTAAGATATGTTATATTGTATATATGTAGTAGCGTCGGATAGATATACGAAAACTTGTTGTTCGACCAATCTCTCGGAGAAAGAGAGGTCACTTCTCTCCGTATATGTTCATGACGATCTTGTGTAATTAATGGTTCCTTCATTTGCTTACTAGCTAGTGTGTCGAGTTCTCTCTATATGTAAAGTAGCTAGTGTCGAGCAAGCACGGAGAAAGAGAGGTCACTTCTCTCTATTAGATAGCTAACACAATATGAAACCCCTAAATTAACCCTCCAAAACCCCTAACCCCCCACCCCCCCCCCTTCAAAAACAAAAAACAAAAACCCCAGCGCCTACGAGCTGCTGACGCATGGCAGCCTTTTGGTCCCGGTTGGTGTTACCAACCGGGACTAAAGGTCCTCCTGCCTGGGTGCCCCGCAGCGGTCACATGGAGCCCCTTCTGTCCCGGTTCGTAAGCGTACCGGGACCAAAGGTTTTGGGCTTTAGTCCCGACCCATTAGTCCTGGTTCCAGAACCGGGTCTAAAGGCCCTCTGAAACCGGGACTAGTTCCCTGTTTTCTACTAGTGCGGATCAATGAGGCTCTTCTTTGAGATAGCCTGGTGACTGAAACCAGTGACCTTGTTCCGGCCAAACTTTGCACCAAGAAGTATAACATCTGTTGGGTAGTCGAAGCTCTGCCACACTGGTAGGTCGGATGTCGGGCTCTCTTTGAGGGCAAGGTTTCCGCTGTTCAAGAGAACGGCAGTACTAGTGTTGTTTCTGCTAAGGTGTGTCCTATTATTTACGACGCGGGTGGACCAAACAATGGATTCATTGTTGGCAGCATGGTTTACAATGACAAGATTGCCATTACTTGATATCTCGAACCATGTTTTGTTGATGATGGGGTCAGGGATGGGCTGATCCCTATTAGCAACCCATACAGAAGTGCAAACTGGGATCTTATTGAACCATATGCCAAGGTACCACAAGCTGGGGCTGGGAGATTCGGTGGTCTGAGACGACTTACTGATGGTGCTTGTTGGCTGGAACTGGAAGAAGCCAAGCATGAACTTGCTGTTTCTCGAGACGAGCTTGCCGCCGACAGCGAGCACTTGGCCTTCCATGAGAGTTTCATTGTATGCGGCTGCAAAGGAGGAGCACCAAGGAGTAGTGTGGAAGAGGAGAAGCCCGAGTGATAATATGTAGAGCAGAGGCATGGAGAACATTGCTTCTCTGCTCTGATATTTGAAGAAGGAAGAAGATTCTGTATATATAAGATAGAATGGAAGAGGTTGAGCTGAACAAGTATGTTCGGCTGACTGTCCAGAAAAGTCACCTGTTCATTTTGGACCCATTCAATTCAGACTTTGGCTGCAACTTGAACTAGGTTGATGTACACCCATTTAGTGCTATCTCTATACAGGGACGAATCCAAGGGGGGACGAGGGGGGACGAGACCCCCCCTAACGATCTCATTTTACTCGGTAGCGATTAGCAGGTCGGTAGAAAAAAGTGGATATTTAGCTAATATCGCCCCCCCTGACCACCTGAAGCCCAACTAAATCACAAAGCCCATCTTTAACACCCCGCAGGAAATAGCCCAGCACGAAGGGAGACGGTCAGATCGTTTGATGTTCCATCGTCCGATGCCTGTCGCCAAGGTCTAGCTGTCTAGGGTAGTTCCTGACCAGCGCCGTTTCAATCTGAGTCCATGACCAGCGCCGTTTCAATCTGAGCTCTAGGGCAGTTCATGACCAGCGCCGTTTCAATTTGAGCGGAGAATCCTTGCTTGGACGAGATCGCGTCTAACGTGAACGAGGGCCATCTTGCGCGGACGCTCGGCCGGCCGGCCGCGCAACCAGTGGAGAGAAGCGGCGACCAAGGAAAGGGTTAGGTTAGTCTGTTTCTCACTCATTGGTTTGTCCTTGCTTATGTTTCTAAATCAGATTAATGGATGCCTTCAGAACTACACAAGTCGAATGGTAGTAACTGTATAAAAGTAAAAGATTGGGGATATATCCCTGTACCCATCGGACAAGCTTTTGCATTGTTTATCCCATCCAATAGTAGAAAGATTTAGTTCATTAACACGTGAATTGCTTTGGCATTTGCTTGATGGTAACTTCTGATAAAAATTCAACTTGCTCACAGCAGAACATGTTTTGACGAAGATTTAGTTCATTAACTAGGCTGTCTCTTCTATTTTTTTACGAGTCTCTACACTAGAGGATTTTTTTTTGCCCCCCCTATGTTCAAATCCTGGCTCCGTCCCTGTCTCTATATATACATAATACAACGAAGTATTATGATAAAAAGTATTTGCTGGGTTAGCTTGTCTATAATGAGAACCTTCAATGAAGCTTCCATCAAGTGGCTGGATGGAACCACAGGTGAAAATTCAACTGATAGGACCACAAAAGACCAAGAAAAGTTGCGTACGGAAGTGTGACCACAGAAAGACAGGAATACTGTTTGACAAAATTTTGTAAACGTGTGTTACCTATGTCAAGAAAATACTATTCATGCGAAACTATTATTTGCCACTTCTTCCTCATGCTTGAATAATACTAGTACACTCTACACCCATGTGTACATGTAAAGCTTTCTCTTTCTCTAGAAAATTAGCTAGGGTCATGGTTTGAGCCGGCAAGCACGCATGCATGTATTTGGGCTCAAGTTAACCTGCAGAGGGGAAGAGAATCGAGCCTGCGTCATGAAGACTCGCAATTTACAAGCCGCTACCCGAGAGCCATCGATCAAGGATTACTTGGATAAACTCAACTCACTCGACAAAATCCATAACATCAATATATCAATATATCTGAAAGCACAAAACCCATAGAATAGGCTGCCCCCTCTACTGTCAGAACAGGAAATATGGCAACAAATAGAACAACAAGTAGTAAACAATATTTTTCTGGGAGAAGAAAGAAAATCAACAACCAAATGCATAGTTGAACACAACATTCAGCAACGTAATTTGGCAATGTAAGCCCACCTAAAGGAGCAACGGCAAAGGATCTACTATCCATTGCTACTGCTGGAAGTATGTACATGGAACATGGCAAAATGCAATCTAATGTCCCGAAGTGTGTGTGAAGAAGAGATTAATTCTGACCCGCAAGCCATGTGGAAGCTTTTACTTTAAGCTATAGTGTTCATAGCAAGTCTACGCAAGTTGGACCTACAATGGTGGAAAATGCAATTTCGGAAGAGGGGGTGGGGGGGGGAAAGCTCACCACCACCACCGGCCATTGCTCAACTTGTAGAACCAGAAACCAGAGGCAGGAAGGCCGTCGTACAGCCGCTGGCATGTCTGGCATGAACAGAGAAAGAGATGCGACGGAGGACCTGAAATTCACCGTGTTGCACACTCAGTGCCGGAAGCGACTCGTTAGATGTAGAGCCCGAGATTTCACCATCTTTATAGTATGAATTGGCTTATCCAGGACTATATAGGAATCAGACAGACATTTGAAAATACCAAGTGATTATGCAGCTTATGCAGTTTCCTGATTAGATACAGTTTGACCTGCACTGTAAACAGAAGTTTCGAAGTTCCAATCCCAGGTCTAAAAAGAACACCTGAATTATCACGTAAAGGTTTTTATTGAGGATGAATTTCTGCAGCTTTTTCTCAGCAATTTAGTATGAGTGTGTAAGCACAGTGCAATGCCGTACCTTGAGAAGCTTGTGCTTCATGTTTCGTTCTAGATGCCTAAACACAGCACATAAATACATCAGGACATTTGCAAACAATAGAAAGGCAGAAAAAGAAAGCGGCAATCGAAAGAGAAACAGTTCTTTGCTGCTGGTGGAGAATCCTTTACCAAATTTGTAAAATTTAGGATGTTTAAAACCCCAGATGTAGTTATTACAGTAGGAGGGATGCTTCTGCATTGCTTTGTCTGCATGAACTCAAGGAGACAGAGCACTTTATGTGACGAATTCCCGTCCACTGGTGGCAGTTTCTTCTAGGTTGCAGCATATAAAAATGACATTGTTAGCCAAGTTACTTCTGAGAAAAATAATTCTAAGGAAAGAAAGAATGCATTGCATTACTATATAATATGGTGAATATTATGAAAAAAGAATTCTATCATCATTATAATCTCCAAGAAAGGCAATAATATCCTCAAGAGAAGATGGTGATAGGAGAAAAATCAACACAGATCAAGTGCATTTATATGTAGTAATAGTCAACATATTACATACCTTCATGTCATCTTTAGCCATCTTCAAGGCTGGATTCATTTTATCATTCGTCTGAGCATGTTTCCTTTGCAGCCAGACAGCCACACCGGCACTGTGGGTCCAGGCTGCTGACGCCGTGCATGAAGAGGCCCCGCCATCAAGGGAGCATGAGGCATGACCAGGCTATCGAACTATCCCAACAACAAAACATATGCATATTTCTAGTTCTGCCATATTTTAATGCAATGCTTGCTTATCACAAAAACGCAAATAACAGATGATTTAGCAACTGCAAGCTTGCTTTATTCCTTCCACTCAACATTACAGTTTTTAAGAATGTGCTGAAACAAAGATGAATAACATTGATTGTATGCGAAACACTCTATGAATTATTATATTACATTGAAGTTGCAGATTCAGACAGTTCCGTTAGACCATTAGAGCTGCAAGTAGTCTTGGCATCGGGGGCATGTCAATCTTTTGCAGACCCTCAAGAACCCGGACCACTTCACCAATAGGCGGCCGATCAAACTCATTATCTTGGATGCACCAGCATGCAACTTTGCAAACTCTTTCAGCCTCTTCCAAATTGAAATCCCCATGCAATTGTTGATCCACCAAACTCTTCACATCTCCGCTGTGAAGCTTGCTGATGGCTTGCACAGGGAAATATTCAACATTCAGTACACTGCTACTGCCACTAGTGTTGTATGATGTTTCAAGTGAGGAATTCCTCCTTCCTGATATTATTTCCAGAAGTACCATGCCAAAGCCGTAAACATCAATTTTCGGAGTGATTGCAACTCCGCTAAACCACTCTGGGGCAAGATAACCAGCAGTTCCTCTGAATGTAGTCAGAACTCGGCTAAAATCCCTTCCCACAAACGCTGCCAACCCAAAGTCTACAATTTTAGGAACAAAAGATGGATCCACCAGTATGTTTCCTGGCTTAATGTCGCAATGTATGATGCATTTGTGACAACCCTGATGCAAGTAGGACAATCCTTTGGCAACTCTTAGGGTTATTTGATATCTGGTGTTCCAATTTAGGACAGCAACAGCAGCGTTGCTCTTCCCAAATTGATGGCCATCAAGAGAACCATTTAACATGTGTTCATACACAAGTAACCTGTGATCACCTTCGCAGCAGAAACCGATCAATTTTACTATGTTAATATGCTGGATCAGTCCAATTGAGCTCACCTCAGATCTGAATTGCTTCTCTCCTTGACGGGCACCATCAAGCCTTTTCACTGCTATACTAGTCGTGTCGCTTAAGACTTCTTTGTATACAGAACCAAAACCACCTCCTCCCAGCTTTTCTGAGAAGTTTTTAGTAGCACGAACTAAATGAGTGTATCTAAAGGCCATAATCCCACCACCACTACCTTGATTTTTGTATAATGGCTTGAATTTGTTCCTCCAAATCAGTGCCAGCAGCATCATCACCAGTAACCCAAAACCAATAATACTTGCAGCAGTTACAAATCTAATGTTTGTTTGTTTCTTCTTTTTTTCAAACTTTGCAGCCGCGGCAAGGCGAAGGTAAAGAGCATCTTTAGAATTATTATCAATGCCATCATTCAGATTTACACTAAGCAATTCCCCATGCCAGACAGAGCACCTCCTATTGTTATAGGAATAAGCAGTGCAGGAGCAGGAACTGAGACAAGCTTCTTCGCATTTGCTCTGAGTGGTAGCAACATCTATGCTTCGTGGGTTGTAGGGTAACGCAACTTGAGAAATGGGGTGGAATATGTGTGTTGAACTTGTCATGTTTTTGTTGTTACCACTAGTGCTGCAATGCAAAGGTGTGTTTCTGATGCATCCTCCTGTTCGATCTTCAAACTCCCAATCCTGTGGTGACTTCTGAGTGAAGCTCTCCATACAGTCACAGGATGGCTGTGCATTGCCGTTGCAGACTGTGAAAGGTCCACAGGTAGCAGCTGGAGTGCAGGCATCGGCAGGCTCAGCACATATGGTTTGCCAAGACTGGTCGGCTTGCGACCAAACATTCAGCTTGAACTGACCAGAGATGTCTAGTGAGACAAACAGGGAAGACGATGATTCCTCCGGTGAAGTGTACATGTAGTACTGCTCTTGGTCATTGTCAAAATATATTGGGTTCATCAAGCCTTTGGTGCGTGGATCCAAATCTATAATTGTCTTGAGTGTTGGTATAACACTCATTGATGATGTTTTGGAGGATGCCCAATGCCAATAGACTACAGAGGGATTGTTGCGACGCTTGAGGACGGCGACGCCGCTGGTGTCTAGTTCTAGGCTGTATGAGCCAAGACCCATATCAATGTGGCTCTTCTTTGATATGAACATACGACTGAAACCGGTGACCTTGTTCCAGCCAAGCTTGCAGCCAGAAAGCGCAATATCTGTTGGGTAGTCGAAGCTCTGCCACAGCATCACTTTGCTATTTGTGAGTAGGGCAAGGTTTCCGCTGTTCAACAAAACACCAGCACTAGAGGTGGTGGTGTTTATGCTACTGGCTAGTGTCCTATTTACAATATGAGTGGACCAAACATGTGATTCATTGACGGCATCAGAACGGTTTGTGACAATGACAAGATCGCCGTCACTTGAGAACTTGAGCTTTTTTGAGTTGATGTTGGGATGGGGGATGGGCTCCTCCCGATTAGCAACCCACACGACAGTAAAAACCGGGATCTTATTGAGCCATATGCCAAGGTACCAGCTGGAGATGTTGCCGGTGGCATTCTGGGACTTACTGATGGTGCTCGTTGCAGGCTGGAAGAAGCCGAGCGCGAACTTGCCCTTCCTCGAGACGAGCTTATCGCCGACGGCAAGCACTTGGCCTTCAGTGAGGTTATCACCAGCAGGTGCAGACAAGGAGCAGCATGGGGTGTGTAAGAGGATAAGCCCAAGAACTAATATGTAGAGGGGAGGCATGGGGAAGAAGGAAGGAATGTGCTCTGCTCTGCTCTGCTATTCGGAGAAGGAAGAAGTGGATGTATATATATATAGACTTGAACAGGAAGCAATAATATGTTGAGCTGACTGTCTCACGCTTAATGTCATTACGATCCATTTGGGACCAATCAAATTCAGAGTAGGACAGAAGTGGCCCAATTCGAAGAGTGTGAATGTGAATGTGCTCTGCTCTGCTATTCAAAGGAAGAAGAGGATGTATATGTAGACTGGGACCAACCAAATTTGGATTATGCGGAATGTCACTACGATCCATTTGGGACCAATCAAATTTAGACTAGAACAGCAGTGGCCCAATTCAGATTGGGATCACTACCTCTCTGCATAATACAAGGCAAGCACAATTACCATGAAAATGATGTGCTAGTCGGCAGGGCACACCAAGGAGGACTTTGAGTGATGCTTTCCACCAAGTGTCGAAGTCATTCATGAGTCTTGCACTAAGTGGTCATCCAGGGTGCTTAGGATTCCCGAGGGCCTCAGTCAGCTCGTCCTTCTCTCTGTCGGGAATGAACGTCCCTTTCTACGCTGTGCTGATATATTTCTGAAGCTTCTTGATGGGTATTGCAAGTTGCTCGTCCGTCCAACGACACTCCCCTATTTCTGGGTCCAAAGTTCCCCCAACCCCGAAGAACCAAGCCCTTGAACGGCCAGTTCAATGTCGCTGGTTGGACACCTTTAGCAAGCAAGTCTTACTCAGCTTTGTCCCACAACAGCCGGGGATTTGTAGTAGCCACCTGACCCCGTGTGATGGTGATACTTCTTCTTTGCAGCATTTTTCATGTTTGTCTCTTGATACGTCTCCAATGTATCTATAATTTTTTATTGTTCCATGCTATTATATTATCTGTTTTGGATGTTTTATATGCATTAATATGCTATTTTATATTATTTTTGGGACTAACCTATGAACCTAGAGCCCAGTGTCAGTTCCTGTTTTTTCCCTGTTTTTGAGTTTCGCAGAAAAGGAATACCAAACGGAGTCCAAACGGAATAAAACTTTCGCGATGATCTTTCTTGGACCAAAAGGAAACCAGGAGACTTGGAGATGAAGTCGGAGGAGCCACGAGGTAGCCACAAGGACGGAGGGCGCGCCCCCCACCCTTGTGGGCCCCTCGTGCGTCTCCTGACCTAATTCTTTCGCCTATATATACTCTTATATGCCCAAACCACCAGAGGCATCCACGAAAAGACTTTTCCACCGCCGCAACCTTCTATACCCGTGAGATCCCATCTAGGGGCCTTTTCCGGCGTCCTGCCGGAGGGGGATTCGATCACGTAGGGCTTCTACATCAACACCATTGCCCTTCCGATGAAGCGTGAGTAGTTTACCTCAAAACTATGGGTCCATAGCTAGTAGCTAGATGGCTTTTTCTCTCTCTTTGATTCTCAATACCACGTTCTCCTCGATGTTCTTGGAGATCAATTAGATGTAATACTTTTTTGCGGTGTGTTTGCCGAGATCCGATGAATTATGGATTTATGATCATCTTATCTATGAATATTATTTGAATCTTCTCTGAATTCTTTTATGCATGATTTGATATCTTTGCAAGTCTCTTCGAACTATCGATTTGGTTTAGCCAACTAGATTGGTTTTTCTTGAAATGGGAGAAGTTCTTAGCTTTGGGTTCAATCTTGCGGTGTCCTTTCCTAGTGACAGTAGGGGTAGCAAGGCATGTATTGTATTATTGCCATCGAGGATAAAAAGATGGGGTTTTCATCATATTGCTTGAGTTAATTCCACTACATCATGTCATCTTTCTTAATGCGTTACTCTGTTCTTCATGAACTTAATACTCTAGATGCAGGCAAGAGTCGGTCGATGTGTGGAGTAATAGTAGTAGATGCAGGCAAGAGTCGGTCGATGTGTGGAGTAATAGTAGTAGATGCAGAATCGCTTCGGTCTACTTGACACAGACGTGATGCCTATATTCATGATCATTGCTTTACATATCATCATAACTTTGCGCTTTTCTATCAATTGCTCGGTAGTAATTTGTTCACCCACCGTATTATTTTCTATCTTGAGAGAAGCCTCTAGTAAAACCTATGGCCCCCGGGTCTATTTTCCATCATACAATTTTCTACTTTCCAATCTATGAGTTTCCGATCTACTATTTTGCAATCTTTTACTTTCCAATCTATAAAACAAAAATACCAAAAATATTTACTTTACCGTTTATCTATCTCTATCAGATCTCACTTTTGCGAGTAACTGTGAAGGGATTGACAACCCCTTATCGCGTTGGGTGCAAGTTTGGTGTTTTTTTGTGCAGGTATTCGGTGACTTGCATGTTGTCTCCTACTAGATTGATACCTTGGTTCTCAAAACTGAGGGAAATACTTACTCTACTTTGTTGCATCACCCTTTCCTCTTCAAGGGAAAAACCAACGCAAACTCAAGAAGTAGCAGGAAGTATTTCTGGCACCATTGCTGGGGAGATCTACACCAAGTCAAGACATACCAAGTACCCATCATAAAATCTCATCTCTCGCATTACATTATTCGCCATTCGCCTCTCATTTTCCTCTCCCCCACTTCTAAAATGATTTTCGAAAATTTTGCCTTTTCTTCGCCTCTCTCTTTGCCTTTTTCTTCACCCCTCTTCCGTTCGTCTTCTTCGATTGCCCTTCAGTTTGTTCGATTTGCTAGATTTGTTGCTGCCACCATGTCTGAAATTGGGGAGGTTATCGCTGAAAAAGATAGTAGTAACGATGGGGGAAACTTTGACGATTTTGATAAAACCTATCCTCATGAAGAATCTACTATTCTACACACAAAAAAGCTTCGCATAGGTAGCGGCAATATTATTGGAAAAGGGGTTATTCAAGATTTCTTTACTTGTGCCGGTGCACTCCCCACTTTGGGTGGGTCTATTCTCCATAAAACTAATAGTCTCGCGGATGCTATATCTTCGCTCATAGTTGAACTTGAAAGACAATTTGTTCATATGCATCCATCCATTCAAAGGATTTTCCTAGAGTTTTCTAATATTGAGCATTCTTCTGTTAAGCGCGCCACTACTATATTCCTAGCACATGAATTTAGATTTATTATGAATGAAGCTAGTGAAATATTTGCGCATTATAAGGTAGATGGTGGTCGTCCTCCCATTGAAGGAATTATTTTTAATCAAGAGGACATAATGCGTTTACGATCTCTAGATCCTGTTGCTTATAATGAAAATTTAAGAAAGAGAGTCCCTACCGATGTTTTAGTTGATAAGATTTCTGAGCTTAATGATAATTTTTCTATACAAAACAACGGATTAGGTTTCTCTCTTGGACACAAGCTCATGGCTTTTTGCCAAAAGAATGCTTATAATGATGAGTTGGTTATACAATATGAGGGGCCGAAGGAGGAACCTATTCCTCCTGAAATTGATCTTGGGGATTCTTAACCTATTAAATTTAGCCCTTTCGATTACTTTTGCTTACCACAAATAAAACTTGCTACTGAGCGAAGGGAGTATGAGATGAGTTTTCGAGATTTTCCTTATCACTATTACGATTATACTTAGATATATTCTTGTTTTTATGCCTAGCTAAGGGCGTTAAACAATAGCACTTGTTGGGAGGCAACCCAATTTTATTTTTGTTTTTGCTTTTTAGGTTCTGTTTTGCAATAAATAATTCATCTAGCCTCTGGTTAGATGTGGTTTTATGTTTCAATTATAGTTTGTGCCAAGTAAGACCTTTGGGATAGCTTACGGTGATAGTTGATTTGTTCTTGCTGAAAAACAGAAACTTTTGCGCCCAGGAAAATGATTTTTATATTTCACATAAGAGTGCTTTTGAGTTGATTATTTTTGCAGAAGATTAATAAACAAATTTCTTAGGTCTTCCTAATTTTTCAGAATTTTTTGAGTTACAGAAGTATTCGAGATTTCAAGATTGCTACAGACTGTTCTGTTTTTGACAGATTCTGTTTTCTATGTGTTGTTTGCTTATTTTGATGAATCTATGTGTAATATCGGGGAGTATGAACCATGTAAAATTTGGAATACAGTATATATTACACCAATATAAATAAATAATGAGTTCACAACAGTACCAAAAGTGGTGATTTATTTTCTTATACTAACGGAGCTTATGAGATTTTCTGTTGAGTTTTGTGTTGTGAAGTTTTCAAGTTTTGGGTAAGGATTTGATGGACTATGGAATAAGGAGTGGCAAGAGCCTAATCTTGGGGATGCCCAAGGCACCCCAAGGTAATATTCAAGGACAACCAAGAGCCTAAGCTTGGGGATGCCCCGGAAGGCATCCCCTCTTTCGTCTTCGTCTATCGGTAACTTTACTTGAGGCTATATTTTTATTCACCACATGATATGTGTTTTGCTTGGAGCGTCTTGTATGATTCGAGTCTTTTCTTTTTAGTTTGCCACAATCATCCTTGCTGTACACACCTTTTGAGAGAGACACGCATGAATCGTGATTTATTAGAATACTCTTTGTGCTTCACTTATATCTTTTGAGCTAGGCAACTTTGCTCTAGTGCTTCACTTACATCATTTTAGAGCACGGCGGTGGCTTTATTTTATAGAAATTGATGAAATCTCATGCTTCACTTATATTATTTTGAGAGTCTTTAAAAAAGCATGGTAATTTTCTTTGGATATAAATTTAGTCCTAATATGATAGGCATCCAAGAGGGATATAATAAAAACTTTCATATAAAGTGCATTGAATACTATGAGAAGTTTGATTCCTTATGATTGTTTTGAGATATGAAGATGGTGATATTAGAGTCATGCTAGTGAGTAGCTGTGAATTTGAAAAATACTTGTGTTAAGGTTTGTGAGTCCCCTAGCATGCACCTATGGTGAACCGTTATGTAACGAAGTTGGAGCATGAGATATTTTTTGATTGTCATCCTTTGTGTAGAAGTCGGGATCGCGCGATGGTTAACTCCTACCAACCCTTCCCCTAGGAGCATGCGTCTAGTACTTTGTTTCGATGACTAATAGATTTTTTCAATAAGTATGTGAATTCTTTATGACTAATGTTGAGTCCATGGATTATACGCACTCTCACCCTTCCACCATTGCTAGCCTATCTAGTGCCGCGCAATTTTCACCGGTACCATAAACCCACCATATACCTTCCTCAAAACAGCCACCATACCTACCTATTATGGCATTTCCATAGCCATTCCGAGATATATTGCCATGCAACTTTCCACCGTTTTGTTTATTATGACACGCATCATCATTGTCATATTGCTTTGCATGATCATGTAGTTGACATCGTATTTGTGGCAAAGCCACCATTCATAATTATTTCATACATGTCATTCTTGATTCATTGCACATCCCGGTACACCGCCGAAGGCATTCATATAGAGTCACATTTTGTTCTAGTATCGAGTTGTAATTTTTGAGTTGTAAGTAAATAGAAGTATGATGATTTTGATTATTAGAGCATTGTCCCATGTGAGAAAAAAAAGAGAAAAGAAAGAAAAAAAAGAAAGAAAAAAAGAAAAGAGAAAAGAAAAAAAAACTGAGAGAAAAAGAGAGAAAGGGCAATGTTACTATCCTTTTTCCATAATTGTGCTTCAAAGTAGCACCATGATCTTCATGATAGAGAGTCTCCTATGTTGTCGCTTTCATATACTAGTGGGAATTTTTCATTATAGAACTTGACTTGTATATTTCAACGATGGGCTTCCTCAAATTGCCCTAGGTCTTCATGAGCAAGCAAGTTGGATGCACACCCACTTAGTTTTCTTTTTGAGCTTTCATAAACTTATAGCTCTAGTGCATCCGTTGCATGGCAATCCCTACTCACTCACATTGATATCTATTGATGGGCATCTCCATAGCCCGTTGATATGCCTAGTTGATGTGAGACTATCTCCCTCTTTTTGTCTTCTCCACAACCACCTTCTATTCCACCTATAGTACTATGTATATGGCTCACGCTCATGTATTGCGTGAAAGTTGAAAAAGGTTGAGAATACTAAAGTATGAAACAATTGCTTGGCCAAAACCGGGATTGTGCATGATTTGAGTATTTTGTGTGATGAAGATGGAGCATAGCCAGAGTATATGATTTTGTAGGGATAAGCTTTCTTTGACCATGTTATTTTGAGAAGACATAATTATCTTGTTAGTATGCTTGAAGTATTATTGTTTTTATGTCAATATTAAACTTTTGTTTTGAATCATACGAATCTAAACATTCATGCCACAATAAAGAAATTACATGGATAAATATCTTACGTAGCATTCCACATCAAAAATTCTATTTTTATCATTTACCTACTCGAGGACGAGCAGGAATTAAGCTTGGGGATGCTTGATACGTCTCCAACGTATCTATAATTTTTGATTGTTTCATGCTATTATATTATCTGTTTTAGATGTTTTACATGCATTAATATGCTATTTTATATTATTTTTGGGACTAACCTATTAACCTAGAGCCCAGTGCCAGTTCCTATTTTTTCCCTGTTTTTGAGTTTCACAGAAAAGGAATACCAAACGGATTCCAAACGGAATAAAACTTTCGCCATGATCTTTCTTGGACCAAAAGGAAACCAGGAGACTTGGAGATGAAGTCGGAGGAGCCACGAGGCGGCCACAAGGACGGAGGGCGCGCCCCCCACCCTTGTGGGCCCCTCGTGCATCTCCTGACCTAATTTTTTTGCCTATATATACTCTTATATGCCCAAACCACCAGAGGCATCCACGAAACGACTTTTCCACCGCTGCAACCTTTTGTACCTGTGAGATCCCATCTAGGGGCCTTTTTCGGCGTCCAGCCGGAGGGGGATTCGATCACGGAGGGCTTCTACATCACACCATTGCCCTTCCGATGAAGCGTGAGTAGTTTACCTCAAACCTATGGGTCCATAGCTAGTAGCTAGATGGCTTTTTCTCTCTCTTTGATTCTCAATACCACGTTCTCCTCGATGTTCTTGGAGATCTATTTGATGTAATACTTTTTTGCGGTGTGTTTGCCGAGATCCGATGAATTGTGGATTTATGATCAGCTTATCTATGAATATTATTTGAATCTTCTCTGAATTCTTTTATGCATGATTTGATATCTTTGCAAGTCTCTTCGAACTATCGATTTGGTTTGGCCAACTAGATTGGTTTTTCTTGCAATGGGAGAAGTGCTTAGCTTTGGGTTCAATCTTGCGGTGTCCTTTCCCAGTGACAGTAGGGGCAGCAAGGCACGTATTGTATTTTTTCCATCGAGGATAAAAACATGGGGTTTTCATCATATTGCTTGAGTTAATTCCTCTACATCATGTCATCTTTCTTAATGCGTTACTCTGTTCTTCACGAACTTAAAATTCTAGATGCACGCAGGAGTCGATCGATGTGTGGAGTAATAGTAGTAGATGCAGAATCGTTTCGATCTACTTGACACGGAACTGATGCCTATATTCATGATCATTGCCTTAGATATCGTCATAACTTTGCGCTTTTATATCAATTGCTCGGCAGTAATTTGTTCACCCACCATATTATTTTCTATCTTGAGAGAAGCCTCTAGTGAAACCTATGGCCCCTGGGTCTATTTTCCATCATACAATTTTCTACTTTCCAATCTACGAGTTTCCGATCTACTATTTTGCAATCTTTTACTTTCCAATCTATAAAACAAAAATACCAAAAATATTTACTTTACCGTTTATCTATCTCTATCAGATCTCACTTTAGCGAGTAACCGTGAAGGGATTGACAACCCCTTATCGCGTTGGGTGCAAGTTTTGTGTTTGTTTGTGTAGGTATTCGGTGACTTGTGTGTTGTCTCCTACTGGATTGATACCTTGGTTCTCAAAACTGAGGGAAATACTTACTCTACTATGCTCCATCACCCTTTGCTCTTCAAGGGAAAAACCAACGCAAGCTCAAGAAGTAGCATCTCTGACCTTTGCTTACCCTTCTCTGATGTCTTGTAGGCCACAAATGCGGGTCAGTGATCTCTTATCTTCTCATATCGGCCCTTGAATTCTGGAGTCTTCCCTTGCTCGACAAACTTTGTGTTCAACTCTTTCTTCCAGTTCCTGAATAGATTTGCCATCTTCTTAAGAGCAAACGCCTTGACCTTTGGCTCTATAACTGGCTTATTCGGATCCTCCTCTGGCGGTAGGGTGAAATTTGCCATCAGTGCGGTCCAAAGATCAGCTTTCTATCTATCCTGGACATAAGAAACTTCAGGGTGGTCCTTACTCTTATTCCATTGCTCGACGCTGATCAGGATGCTGTCCCTAACAATAGCTCCGCACTGACTAACAAATGTGTCCTTCGTCCGCTTGGGTTCAATCGGTTGGCCATCGTCCGCGATTGTTGTGATCATGAACCTTTCATCCTGGCGCAACCTTTTCTTTAGGCCTCGTCTCCTTACGGAAGTTTGGCTCGATCCGGAGGGCTGTAAAAGAAGAAAGAAGCATTAATATATGTACATACCAAAACAATTAATTCATCAAGTCAGCACAGGCTTAATTAATATATATACCTCGCCGGACTTTGCAACAGTTCCCTCCTCCGTTCGGTCATCGGAGCCATCATCATGGTCTTCTTCCTCCGCCATTCAGTCACCGGAGCAGTCATGATCTCCTTCCTCCTCCATTGTTGGATCACCGGAGCCGTCATCCTCTCCTTCCTGACCATCAGTGTCGTTGAGAAACGACAAGACATCACCTCCGTCGCGGATTATATCCCCCAACAACTCTTCCTGTTCTAAGCCTCGGTCCATAATTTCTGCAAATATTACAACATGGCAATATACAAACATGAGAGATGGATATATTAGTGGCAAACATAGACCTAGCTAATTAATCACAACAAGGAATCATATGCATATATGAGCAATGGATTAGTTGCGGACCGCCTCTCTGATGCATGTCCGACGTCCCCCCTCATGTCGAAGTTATCGGGGTTATACTTTCAGGAGATGACACTTTGCAAAAAATAATCGCTATGCATCGACAACGCTCTTTAAACATGGTAAATTTGGGTGGCCTTGATGCTTCTACGGTTTGGTGTGGCCTCGATAATGCTTCTAGGCTTTGGGGTGGCCTCGACAACGCTTTTTCAGTATTGGTTTTGCGAGAGGGGGTTGATCGACGTCCCCCCTCATGTTGAAGAGTTACCGAAGTTTTCTATGAACAAAAAAAATACTACCTATCACATCTCAGTCCCGGTTTGGGTGGACTCGAGAGTTTGGTCGGGCGAGCGGGGGTTGATCGACGTCCCCCCTCATGTTGAAGAGTTACCGGAGTTTTCTATGAACAAAAAAAATACTACCTATCACATCTCAGTCCCGGTTTGGGTGGACTCGAGAGTTTGGTCGGGCGAGCGGGGGTTGATCGACGTCCCCCCTCATGTTGAAGAGTTACCAGGGTTTTGTATGAACAAAAAAAATACTACATATCACATCTCAGCCCCGGTTTGGGTGGACTCGAGAGTTTGGTCGGGTGAGCGGGGGTTGATCGACGTCCCCCCTCATGTTGAAGAGTTACAGGAGTTTTCTATGAACAAAAAAAAATACTACCTATCACATCTCAGTCCCAGTTTGGGTGGACTCGAGAGTTTGGTCGGGCGACAGGGGGTTGATTGACGTCCCCCCTCATGTTGAAGAATTACTGGAGTTTTCTATGAACAAAAAAAATACTACCTATCACATCTCAGTCCCGGTTTGGGTGGACTCGAGAGTTCGGTCGAGCGAGAGGGGGTTGATCGACGTCCCCCCTCATGTCGAAGTGCTAGGAGTTTTCTATGAACAAAAAAAAATTCCACATGACATGTCCGACGGCCGGACCGCCTCTTTCATGAATGTCCGACGTCCCTGCCTCTCTCATGAACAAAAAAAATATTCTATGAATAAAAAAACATCATATTCTATGAACAAAAAAACATCATATTCCATCCACATCCATGCATACATATGAAGAAAAAAACATCATATATATGATCATCTATGGACAAAAAAAACATCATATTCTATGAAAAAAAATCATCATATATATGAACAAAAAAATTTATGAAAAATCAGGACATATCATCATATATACACATACATATCATCATATACACTACATGTCATCTATGGAAAAAAATCATCATATATATGAAAAAAAATAGGACAAAGAGAATAGGATAGGGAGGAAGGGGGCGCCGGCCGGACCGAACGGGGAGGAGAGGTGCGGCGTGGTTGGGGCAGGCCGGGGGCGCGGGGCGGCATCGGGGCAGGGGCACGGGGCGGCCGGCGTCGAGGCAGTGGGCACGGGGCGGCCGGCGTCGAGGCAGGGCAGGGGAGCGGGGCGGCGCGGCGACGTCGGGGCAGGGACGGCGATGGCGACAGCGACCTCGGGACGGCTCGGGGAGGCGACAGTGTCGAGGGCAGCAGCAGCAGCCTGGCGGCGTCGTCGAGAGAAGAATGGCGGGTGGGGGAAAATTTCCTAAGTCTTGGGTTATATAGCAACCACCTTTGGTCCCGGTTCGTGGCACCAACTGGGACCAATGCCCCCCTTTTGTCCCGGTTGGTTCCACAAACCGGGACCAAAGGTCTCTTTTCGTCAGCCCAAAGGGCGGGAAGCAGAGACCTTTGGTCCCGGTTGGTGGCACGAACCAGGACGAAAGGGCAGCATTGGTCCCAGTTGGTGGCAGGTCCCGGTTGGTGCCACCAACCAGGACCAAAGGTGGGTATTGGTCCCGGTTGGTGCCACCAACCGGGAGCAAAGGGGTGTGCTGCCCGGGGCCAAAAGTTTAGTCCCACCTCGCTAGCTGAGAGGGCTCGAGAGTTGTTTATAAGCGCTGCTGCGCTGACCCTCTCGAGCTCCTCTCAACTGCAGGCTTACGGGCCTAATGTCACACTCCTCTGCCTGTGGGCCTACTGGGCCTGCTGCAGGCCTGAATCCTGGCCCAACTAGCTGGTTGGGTTTCTAGTCGTATTCAGGCCGTGGTGGCCCAGTAGGTGGCATTTTTTTAATTTTTTCCTGTTTTTTTGTTTTCTTTTTTGCTTTATTTATTTTCTTTTGTTTGTACTTACTAAATACTTACAGTTTTGCAGTGATTCTTTTTGCTTTTAGGTCACAAAAATTATAAACTTTCTGTTAGTGCCATTAGTTTTCAAATTTGAATAGTTTAAATTTGTGTGATTCACTTGTTTGTGAATGACTTTACTATAAATATAGATTTTTGAGTGATTCTTTTTCCTGCTATTTAATATTACTGTTTTTTATCATTATATTAAATTTGGTAATTTTTAGGTTATTTTAAATGTCTGTTTTCATCAAAAACCTATTTTGTTATTTTAGTTTGCTATTAAAGTTTCTAACAAAAAATTTCTTTATGAAAATTCTTTTTGCTATTAATGTTTTGAACAAAAAATACTTTGATAATTTTAGTTGCATAAATTTTATAAAATTTACTTTCAAAAATACTAGAGGTTTTATAAATCTTTTTAGTTGATTCCTTTTGCTATTAGAGTTTTATAAAAGCTTTTTAGTTGATTCTTTTTGCTATTGAAGAATATTATAGTTTTGTTTTAGTTGATCATAACAGAATATTTTAATTGATTATTTTTAGTTCATTCTTTTTTTGCTATTAGAGTTTCATAAAAGTTTTCTAGTTCATTATTTTTGCTATTAGTTCATTCTTTGAGCTAAATGACCCTGAAATTTAAAAGCACTTCAAATGAACTCTAAAAAGGTTGAAAGTTGGCAATCTATCATAATTTCACCCACATAGCATGTGCTCAAAAGTTGAGAGGGTTATGGCAAAAGCTGGATGCACATCGTGTATAAAATGGACAATCTCTTTCGAAGTATCAGGGTTTCATACAAGAACTCATCTGTTACAAAGGGATTTCATTTTTTTTTGAACTTATTTGAACTCCAGACTTTTTGTCTGTTCAAAATGCACCATTCAAAGCAACATCATCAATTTTTGACCCTTTCTGACTTCATTTGGTATTTTTCATGCATTTACTTATTTTTGAAGCTAAATGACCCTGAAATTGAAAAGCACTACAAATGAACTCTGAAAAGGTTGAAAGTTGGCATGGTATCATCATTTCACCCACATAGCATGTTCTAAAAAGTTGAGAGGGTTACGACAAAAACTGGATGCACTTCGTGTACAAAATGGACAATCTCTTTCGAAGTATATCAGGGTTTCGGACGAAAACTCATCTGTTACAAAGGGATTTCATTTCTTGACATGTAACTACAGTGATATTTTAGATCAAAGGCATCATCATAATAGTTGTGGAGAGAAAGTCTTCACTTTTTCTTCGCTTGTGTCCTTTGCTTATTGCGCCGTAACCATGGATAATCTTCATCGTTTAACAGGGTGCTTGGGTCAGCCTTGACTTTGAAGGGAGGAATTTCAAGAAACTTTTCATAATCTTCAGACATGTCTGTCTTGCCCTCCACTCCCATGATGTCTCTTTTTCCTGAAAGAACTATGTGGCGCTTTGGCTCATCGTATGATGTATTCGCTTCCTTATCTTTTCTTTTTCTCAGTTTGGTAGACATGTCCTTCACATAGAAAACCTGCGCCACATCATTGGCTAGGACGAATGGTTCGTCTGTGTACCCAAGATTGTTCAGATCCACTATTGTCATTCCGTACTTTGGGTGTACCTGTGTACCCCGCCTCCTGACAGATTGACCCATTTGCACTGAAACAAAGGGACCTTAAAATCATGACCATAGTCAAGTTCCCATATGTCCACTATGTAACCATAATATGTGTCCTTTCCCCTCTTGGTTGCTGCATCAAAGTGGACACCACTGTTTTGGTTGGTGCTCTTTTGATCTTGGGCGATCATGTGAAATGTATTCCCATTTATCTCGTACCCTTTGTAAGTCAATACAGTCGAAGATGGTCCCCTGGCCAACGAGTACAGCTCATCAGAAACAGCATTGTCACCCATGAGACGTGTTTGCAACCAATTGCCGAAAGTCCTGATGTGTTCACATGTAATCCAGTCATCACACTGCTCCGGGTGTTTGGAGCGCAGAATATTCTTGTGTTCATTGAAGGGGTAAGACGGAGCATGTTAAAATTGCTAAAAAAGAATGAATAAACCGAGTTCCAATGAAGGCAATCGAATGGAAAAACGTAAACAACCATTTAAATTCTTGCCCACTATGTTGTGCACGAACACAAGAGTACCATGAATTAAAACTAAAGTACCTCATTATAGCAATGACTTAAAAATCCCTTAATTTTTTTTTGCACACTACGTTTTTCCAAACTACTCGAGAGGCACATCAGTAACATGGGAAACAGACAGATAAATCCCATGATCTCCCAGGTACAGCAACATCAGCACCTTCTGTCCTAACAGCAAGATTTTTTCCTTCTTCATGAACTCGTTCCATTTGTTGACGCAGACACAACCGTCAATATCAGAAATGGTGTATGTACTTGACACAGTAGTGTGTGGATGACAAACAATGGTTATGGCACCATATTCATCCATGTCTTCGGGGACAACACGATGAGGCAGTTTCTGTTTCAAGAAAATATTTGTTACATCAACACGTCGCAACTTATTGTTATGTAGTAAAGGAAGAACAATTAATTTGGAACAAAGCTATAAACATACTGAAACGACACAAAGTAAAGGAAGAATAGAAAGGTGGTTACCGAGAAGTTCTTGTTGCAATCTGACCATGTCAACGTATGGAAGAATCCATATGCTCTTCCTTGATCATAGTTTCCAGCATCATGACGCTCCACTAACTTGTCAAGGTTCATCACTTGGCGTATGACATACTCCATCATTCTCCAGTTTAATTAGCTTGTCCCCTCAGTTACAGCGACATTGTCAATAATATCTCTTTTCTCATTGGACAATTGGTAGTATGCTACAATATTATAGCACAGACAATTTAATTTATAACATATGTTATATGATAAAGTTAGAGTAATAAAACTTGCACGAGCAAAAAAGTATCTTACTTGGATGTATGATAGGCAAATTCCCAGTTGTCACAATGCTACTTGGTACTTCTGAATTGTCAGTACTGAACGTAATCTCCTGACCCACATGTAGCGTCTAAACTCTAACAAATTCCTTCCAAGAATCTACTGAAATGTATGTCAACTCATTGCCGTTGGTAATCTCACATGGGAATTCAAACCCCTCATTGGTACTGAAACTTGATTCAAAGTTCCCATATTTT
This sequence comes from Thinopyrum elongatum, assembly GCA_011799875.1. Lineage (NCBI taxonomy): Eukaryota > Viridiplantae > Streptophyta > Magnoliopsida > Poales > Poaceae > Thinopyrum > Thinopyrum elongatum. Next base: position 18,417,039 of record CM022297.1, on the reverse strand, counting down.
CCCAAGGGCACTCCAAATTTCCGCGTGAAACTGTATCTGTTGTAGCAGGGGATTACCTGAGTAGCATATGTACGATTGTTAATATATATGAACTATCTGTTAATCTAAAGAGTTTGTCCAATCATAGATGACTAGCATAGTAGTTCACTAGTTCTTAACAGTAATATCATATAACCCTATATAAGATTTAAATTTACATGCACGTACACAAAACCATTTTATCATCTAAGAAATCAACATGCAATATAACACTTTTTGCAGTAAACATTACAAACAACTGACTGAGTACAAAGGGTCCGAGTACAATATTCGTTCAATATTACTACCTTCGTCTAAAAATTTGTGGACAAAGAATTGTACATACGGATGTATCTATGAAGAAAACATGACTAGATATATGCGTATCTACATGAATCTAACACATTAATTTTGGATCGGACGGAGTACTAAATTTCTCATGATATTTGCTATGGGTCATGTCAGACTGGATCTTACTGTCTTGTTTGCAAATCCCGTGCGCAGGGTGACGATACAAAACTCCCTCATCCGATGCTCACCGGGGCACAAACCCTTGGTGTCCAAACAAATGCCACACTGCGAATCAAGATCAATCACATTACTAGTACAGTCTTAAAGATTAGTGCTAGCAGTTGAATTCAGATTTGACAGATTCTATAGTGCAAATACGTTCCGCGCTGATCTCCTTAACCATTTTCGCTCGAGAGAGGGACATGAGGAGGAGGAGGCGAAAAGAGCAGTCACTTCCGACCCCTCAGCTGACGATGGCGGCGGCGGCCGGAGATTTCGAAAAGCGCGTACGCCTGGCGTCTCCGATCTTATATTGGAGCGGTCGTGGCGGTGGTAGGAGGCCCCGATGCCACGGGTGGTTACCAGGAAGGTGGCGCAATCACGGGATTTCGGGAGAGGTGGCATGCGTGAGTTATGGGATCTTTTAACATATATCAGCAAGATTAAAAAAACATTATGTTGTGCTAAAAAATACATTTCATAAGGGTGAACTAGGTTTTTTGTTCCAAACAAGTATGAACGATATATAATTCCAAAATTGGCCTTGTCCATTTTCCAAATATGTTTCACAACAATACATGCCATGACCAATGCAAGCAAGCATGCAAAATGGTTTTAGTTTAGCGAAGTTTTTCATTTTTGGATGAAAATGCCCGAATGTGGCCGCACGTGACAACACTTGCAATCATTGCCGAAAATGGTTCAAACTAGGCATGGAGGCGTACAATGGCCATGAATTGTCACTGCAAAAAAGTTCGATTGACTTAAGATATGTGAAGAAACCATCGAGCATTTTTGGAAGGTGCCAGGCTAGCCCGGAAGGGCGAGTCTGGGAGCACCTCCATGTTAACACCACATACAAATGATTCCAACTTTTTTTCGTGGCCTCCCATGAGCAAATCAAGCAAACATGCAAATATGGTTCTCAGTTTCGACAACTTTTCCATGTATTGGGATTTTTTTTATATCGAAAATGCCCGAAAACTGGCCCCACGTGACATTAGTTGCAAACTTTACATACAATACTTCAAACTTGGCATGGAGGACTAACATGACCACGAGTTGTTACCCCAAAAATTTGTGTTGATTTAAGAAAAGGTCAACAAACCAGCATGTGTCTTCTCAGATGATGCCATGCTAGCCCAAGGAAGGGAGCGTATTGGAGCACCTCCGTGTTTACAATATCCACAAATGATGCCAACTTTATTTCATGATCTCCCATGAGAAAATCAAGAATGCATTCACAATGGTTTTTAATTTGGCCAACATTTATAATCCTTCTGCAATTTCGAAGCGAAAAAGAAACATCGCCTGCATGGTCTACCCCCCTAGCCACCCATCGAAAGCAGGTGGCACATGATGCATTACACTTTCTTTGTCTTATGGTGGACCTAGTTGACACACCAAGCCTAGTTGGATCATTGGCCTACACCGGATTCCATGTCATATGAAAGCTCAGGTACATCAACTGCTCCCGTCTAGAACCTTCGAACTACACTATCCACTTTGTGAAGCAAGTACAACATGAAATTTGTGAAATTCCCCCAAGCTTTTAAAGTGCATTTCATGACAAAATCAAGCAAGCATGCAAAAATGCTATTCGGTTTACACAAAATATAGCATGTACAGTAATTTTTTCAGTCGAAAATACTCGAAAACTGGCCGCACGTGACAAAACTTGCAAACTTTACAAAAAAATGGTTCAAACATGGCATGGAGGCCTAACATGGCCTTCAATAGTCAATCCAAAAAGTTGGGTTGATTTCATACAGGTCAGGATAGTAGCAACTGCTCTCAGAGGGCGCCAGGCTCGGCCGGAAGGGCTTGTGTCGGGGAACCTCCATGTTCACACCATCTTCAAATTTTGTCAAATTTATTTCATGGCCTCCCATGACCAAATGAAGCATGCATGCATAGTGGTTGTAAGTTTCTACTAGATTTTCCATTTTCTTCCATTTTCCGGTCATAAATGCCCAAAAAATGGCCGCAATTGCCAAAACTTGCAAATTTTGCTGAAACTCGTTTAATGTTGTCCTGGAAGCCTGTAATGTAACCTTTTCCATTGCATGTCATAAGTTGGGTTCATTACACATGAAGCATGATCTACTTGGTTTATACATTTGACAGTGTAGCACGAAGGTTCTCGACGGAGGCAGTGCGTGTACCACATCGACTCCATGGATGGAATCCAGTTTGAACCAATGTTCGCACTTGGTATGGTGTCAATTAGTTCCACCCTAAGGCAAAGAAGCTTGAAGGCATCATGTGCTACCCCTTTCGATGGTTGTCTAGGGGGGTAGACCGTCTGGGAGGAAATGAAAAAATCATGAAAATCATGTGTAACCTTGAAAGCATTGTGCATGCATGCTTGATTTGGTCATGGGATGGCATCAAAATAACTTGGAATCCTATGTAGATGGTGTATTGAAGGAGGTGGCCCGAGACGGGCCCTTCCGGGCTATCCTTGTACCCTCCGAAAGCACATGTTGGTTTATTGACCTATATTAAATGACCGCCAAGTTTGTAGGGCTACAATCCATGGCCATGTTAGGGATGCATGCCAAGTTTGAACCATTTTCATCTAAGTTTGCAAGTTTTTTCACGTGCGGCCAATTTTCGAGCATTTTCGGTAAAAAAATAAAGAAAATGGAAATCTTAGTCTAAACTGACAAGCATTTCACATGGTAGCTTGTTTTGGTCATGGGATTCCATGGGAAATAGTAGACATCATTTTGTATTGTAGATGATCTACTAAACATGGAGGTGCCCCCAGACACGCCCTTGCGGCCTTGACTGGCACCCTTCGAAATCACATGCTGGTTTGTTGACCTACCTAAAATCAACACAACTTTGCAGGGTTGCAAGCCATGGTAATTTATGGGGTACATTCAAGTTTCAACCATTTTCAGCAAAGTTGCAAGTTTTGTCACGTACGGCCAGTTTTCGGGCATTTTCAGAACAAACAACATATTTTACCACTTAAAAAATGCATTCCTTTCTCGACGACACATTTGTTTTTTCTTCAGAACATTAGATGCTAATGTTTCAACCTCCCAAGACTCACGCCGCCCAGATCTCCCAAAATCCCACGATTACAGCTCCTCCCTTGTAACCCCCCGCGGCATCCAGGTCCCGTACCACCTCCCACGACCACTGCAAGATCAAACTGTAGCCGCCGTCCACCGCCCACCGCACACCGGGAACGTCACCTGAGGGGTCGGACGGCAGTGGTGCTGTCGCCGCCTCCTACTCGCGTCAATGAGCCGCTGCTCCTGTTGCTGCCGTCGAGCGCCACACAGCCACATCTAGTGTGGGATGCACTATCCGCGTGGAGCATTGGGCCGCCATCGTCGCCGACAGAAGGTTACGTGATCATAGCTCTTTTTAATCTTTCTCAGACGCACGTTTACTAGTAAAACCCTAATAGGTTTCCCACAAGTTATTCCAGTCGTCAAGATTACCTGATCATAGCTCTTATTAATAATTATCTTGTAATCAATCTTGGCACACTACACGAACGTCCGAAGAGGTAATACCACAACAAGGGTATCTCTTCCATGAAATAACACGTCGTATGTTTATGCAATCCCAAAACCCTAGTTAAACTGTCCCAATGTTATGCATGACCAAAATCCATAGTGTGCTTATAGTTACATGTAGTTCATATTATTATTTAATAAACTCATCCATGCCTGCATATAAGATTTGTCCTTTATTAGTTGGTGATCTTACTTTATGAAACGTGCATCGACGAGGCGGTGAAAGATGGCTTGCTAACACCAGCTAAGACCATCAAATTTGCCGAGCGTAAGAAAGAAGGGTATGACAACATACCACAACAGAGCAATCTCTGCTTTCGCAGTACATACTTTTGGCAATCACGAGCATTATATACTTTTGGCAATTAGGGATACATGCTCAGTTCTTTTGCTTGAACTGCCAATAGGTCATTCTGCCAATCATTTGCATGATGTACTTTTGGCAATATCTTATACAACCTAAGTGCATGTCAAAAAGTGGCAATAGGTACTTTTGGCAATCATGTGCATGCTACATTTACTCCTGGCACTAACTAATGCATGCTCATTTGTTTTGCTTCAAATGGCAGTATGTACTCCTGGCAAACATTTGTGTGCTCTACTTTTGGCAGCTATTAATACAAGCTCATTTATAATGGTTTAACTGTCCATAGAAATAACTTGAACGTCTTTATTTTGAAACATACCAAATTCAGTTCAAGATATAGCATTAGCATCTTCAGTTAGAGACATAACATATATGTACCATATATCACCATAGTGGAGGTATTAGGCAATGTTGACCGCAATGCACTTAGGGTAGGTGCTTACAAGACAAACAATAGTTTAATGAAGCAATGATGCTTATTAGTACAGGGTAGACACTTAATTAGGCGCCTATCATGTACAAATTAGCACTGCTGCTTCAGAAATCAAAGTTTATTATTGTTAGCGTGTACCTAAGCACGTAGCATTGAAAGTTGGCCATTACCAGAAATGAGCAATGTAGTACCAAACACTTAAACATAGCATGCTAAACAGTCGCAACCCAAAAGATAAACCGGCGCATAAGTTCAAGCAGTACGGTGGGGCAGAAGTATCACACGACAACCATAACATAAAAACAGTCGAAAAACTAGGGTGGGCCAGCAGCAACAACCAAGCAGCGCATCAGATCCTCGGCATCTTGGCCGGACGAGGAGGCCTCGGGAGGTAGAACGGCAGATGCCCCTTCGCCTACTTCCTGAGGAAGGCACCAAAGGCAGCATGTTTAGCCCGGACATGGGGCTTGCGGTTCCTCCCATTACCAAGGCCGATACGGGTGCCATGCATGATCAGGATGTCGTAGTCGTTGTTGATCCTCGCGCAGCAGAAGGGGCTGGCTATGTCGCCGTAGAGCCTGTTGGGGCCGCTGCGGTATGGGATTTCCCCATTCCGCAGCCTCCTGAGGATGTAGCGGCTCTTGCTGTCCCTGCTCTCGTTACTATCATCCACGTCTTCGTCATCTTCCTGTGTATTGGTTGATCCACAGCTAAGTCAGATTAGGAATACAGAAATATAGCATTTCATAAGAGTATCAAGTACATTCTGAAAGTAGGAATACAAAAATATGATCAATCAAATGATTCACACAACATGTACCTCATGTATTGCAATATATGTTGATGTATTATTTGTTTTCTTTCTTGTTCTTTTTTCTTTGCTTTGCATGCGTAGCTGTTCTCCCCTCTAAAGAACTACTCCTATTTGTACAATCTAAGTTGACAATTAACTAAAGGGTTTAGGTTTTAGGGTATAGACAAATCATTTTACTTCATCCAAGCACATATTTTATTTCATACTGAAAATAGATAATTCCAAAAACAGGATCATTTCTTACCATTTCTTGCAACAATATTTGTATGATCTGGTTTTATCATAAAGAGATACCAGACAATATCTAATTTAAGGATATTCAAACTAGATGAGTACATACTATAAAGTAAAACTACCACATCAACAAAGAAAAGATTGCCCTCACTTGATATTTTGAAGACAACAAAACATATGAATCATGTCATGAATTATGTATAAAAAAAAGAGAAATTTTGGATTGAGGTACATCGGTTACGAACATAAGAAATTATGGATTTAATTACTCATCCTTGTTCCTAAGAATTACATAGGGTGCGTACATAAGAAACTCTGCAATGAATTACTAATCTTTATTAAAGGAGAAGTACTGACTGCAATCAGAAAATGTCTTCACAATATAGTTGTATGGCTTCATGATTTTCATCAAATAAACTAGTTTTTCTGACAACTAAATAAATGTACTGTTTACTAGGTCTCAACAGATTTGGTAATCAGATTGAAAATAAGATGCATAGTGCACTTCATTATATGGAAATCATGAAGCAGATAGAAAAAGTTTGCACTGTTAACGTATGGAAGATTGTAGAAGAAACGAGAAAATTGTGCTATCAGCTTTGTGCATATGGAGCATTATGATTACGCTTAGTAATGCAAAATTCTATATAGTAAGAATGCAATAGAAAACCTTGTTGCTAGAAATATACTATTGCGTGGACTTGGCATGCATGATTACTGATGTGGCATAGTTTCATGGATTGATTTGTGCAAGAGAAGAACTAATCGATGTTTGTTGTTAATGGCAGGCAGTGGCCGTAAATTGTTACTGCATGCATCAGTACTGACCACATGCATGACTCGATGATGTGGCACAGTTTCATTCATACCAAAACGAGATAATGGGTTGCCACTATTGAAGAACGGAGCATAGTTTCATGAATAGCAAAACCAGATAATGGGTTAACAAAATTGAGGAACAGAGCAGAGTTGTAACAGGGGTTCTACTGATTTAAACTCTTCATCATTGATACTCTTGTTGGTACTAGCGAGGCACACGTGCATTGGGCGTGAAAGCAACAGTTAATGTCAATTATTTCATATGCACTTTACATTGCTATGCTACTGTAGCAATGGAGTTTTTATGTGTGTGTTTTCTTTAATAAAGTGATAATGTTTGTGCGTATTATGCATTCAAATTCACAAAGTTAAAAAGCATTAGCAATTCATTTAGAAGAAAAGAGTTTGCGCTATTAAAGTATCGAAGATTCTAGAACAATGGAGAAACATAGTGCTATGAGGTTGTTTGTGCATAGGTAGCATTGTGCTTAAGCTTAGAAATGGAATATTCTAGATAGTACGCATGCTTGGAATTTTTTATTTGTAGTAAATAACATATCGAATGGCCAACAATGCTAGGATTTCCCATCTATCTACCGTTGGATTGGCTTCATCCAACAACAAATATTCAAAGTTGTTTCCAGAGTACATGTTTTAAAAGTTACCATTTACAGAAGCTCAAGCACCGTTGCTAAATATTTACTGTTGCATGTCAACTTTTCATGTAATTATTACAACTACATAGCAGGCATATTAATCATTGATCCTCTTGTTGACTGTCATGAAATAAGCAAATTTGTAGAAAATTTTCCATCCACTCAAACCTATCTGAAAGAATCCTACGTTTTTACTATGCACAATCAAACACTCATACAATCCTGTAGGATTCAAGATGACATGCCACTCTAATCCCACGTTTTCCCTATTCCCGCGTTTTGGAAATCCTATGAATCAAAGTGGTGATACCTAACAAATACACCATTTTGTACATCAGAACTGATTCATAATCAGTTTCTAAATCATATTCTTAGTCATCTTCACAAAATAATTGCATGCACAGGGGGATTTTAGGCCTACATGACTACTGTTCCATGCCAAGTTTCAGATTGAAGGGGTTTCCTTCCAAATCTAAAAAACAACTAGTACTAATCCTAACCCTAAGGGAGAGATCAAGAAACATAACCTATCTGGACGAAATCTAATCCGTGCTGCATGCAATTTAGGAGAAAACCCCATGGGAGAAAACCCCAAAAACAGAGTAGGAGAAAAGAACAGAATAGAGTAGTACCTCCGGGAGCTCGTCGTCGACCTCCTCCTCGAACTCGACAGCCTCGTCCTTCACTTCCTGAGGGGCGAGATCGGCCTCCTCGTAGTACTTGTCGACGAGCTCGTACTGCTTGCGCTTCCGCTTGACCCTCTGCTCCTCCAGATCCACCGCCACCTCCTCCTCCACCTACTCCCCGACCGCAGGCTCGATCGCTACGACGGCGGCCGGAGCAGTCATAGCAGATGGTGCACCGCCTCCCGTTGCCGCGACGGTGCCCTCGGCCGCGCCAACCGCGGCGGCAATGACAACAGCAGGCTTCTCCACTGCTTCTACCGCTGCGTCCTTCTCCACCGCCGCGTCTTCACGGCCGGCCTTCATCTTCCAACGACGAAGGGCAGGGGAGGTGGTTGCTGGCTCGTAGGAGGTAGGGTTCGAGGGGAGAGGAGAGGGTTTTTGCTAATTTGGGGAAGAAAAGCAGCAGGGGTGGGGGAGTGGGGGAGATGGGGGTGGGGGAGGTGGCCTATATTTGGCGTGTGGGTGGACATTTGGAGTTACCGAGGCTAGACACATGGCGTCGTGCGCTCGTGCATGCCCCAACCGCTTTCATTTTATTTTTGTCATGAATTTATTTTTTGACCTGTGGTTTAGCGAGGAAATTGCACAAACCACCTACTTTTGGTATTACTTTTGCATACAACACCTACTTTACAGGTTTGTTGCACAAAAAAACACATATTGGGGTAATTTGTTGCAGCTAGGTCTAATCCGCCATTTTGGGTGGGTTGACATGATTTCAGACAAGTGAGTCCAGCTTGTAAGTGCACCGCAGCAAAAAAAACATTCCACATCAGCACCCAACTAGAACTGTGAAAAATTTACAAATAGGTACTCCAAAAATAATTCTCATTGTTTCTGGGCCCATAGAAATGAACTATTCACAGTATTTCTTTTGTTCACACATAACATCTTGGCACACAAGAGCATGCACCAAACTTGTTCTCCTTCGACACACAGACGCTATAACGACGGACATGTACCAGTAATATTCACACTGCATGTGTCGATACCATCTTGACCAACATGCAACAACATTGGTCTCATTGGACTCACACATGCCATAAGGGGTCCAAATCATTCACCAATTCTTCTAGTCACATTGCACTCCAAGATGCAACAATGGGCCGACATGTGTCAATCTTGATCTCTTTGCACAAATAATTGGTATAAGGGCCACATGCACCAATAGATGTCACAATGCATTGACACATGTCACTTGGGCCAACACGCACCATGCCCACAAACAAGGAACAAATAAGCCTATAGGATCCACATGCACCGATAAACTACGTCTCGACAAGCAACAACTTATGTAGTCACATTGCACGCATAGTGCACACCAAGACACACCAACGGTCCGTCATGTACCAATCTTCATGTCTTTTCACTAATCATGGTCACTTTGGCCTCACAGATGCCATAAGGGCCAAATGCAACAAAATATTGACACGTTGCACTCAAACGTGCCACTTGGGCCAACATGGAGCATGGTTTTTTACTAGCAAGGAACACATAAGCCATTATGTACTGTTGGTACCCTAGCTAATAACAACATATATCAACATTGGTCCTAGTTGCAGCTACATATATAGGACCACTGATGCCACACATGGAGCACAGCCTCGGTGCATGGTTTTTTTTCTGTGCGTCTGTGTCTGCATAAATGTATTAAGGAGACGCGCATTTGTTCTGCTGAACACACTGCATCAGCCGAACTGGCTAGACCCTTTACCTCACACCCCCATGGCCCTGGTTCAAATCCAAGTGAGGCAGTTCGAAATGCCAATTTTTTTATGGGTACTGACATGTGGGGTCCCCTTGTCATCCACACAAACGCGCCACCACATGTACCACATTTTGCTAACTGCACCTACTACTCCACATCATTTTCAACTTCTTCGTCCCCTTCTCGACCAGTGCCGCCGCCGCCATCTCCCGATGACGCCTCTCTTCGCTGCCGGATCTGCACGGCCGCTGCCAACTCCGGCAAGTAGGTGAGATCTCCCCTCTTCCCCCTCGCGAATCTTCTTCCCTTCCCCAACCGCGTCTCCCTCCGGAGGCGGATCTGAGCCAGAATTTTTATTTGATACATGCGGTAGATGATTTGTTGATGGATATGATGGTTCCTTGTAGATTGATGGATGTCGTAGTGTAGGATCTGAGCCGTACCAGGGAAAACAGTGGCCCTGTGCAAATCAAAATGAGGCCCTATGTGTGAAAAAAGAAATCAAAATAATTTTCATTCACTGCATTTTTTCACACAAAAATACACCGGTTGACTGTATAGGTTCAGAAAAGACCACATAGCAAATAGGCAATAGCAGGCACTAATGTATTGAATAGCCGTGGCATTGAGAGAGGGGCAGATATGAAGCGCTGAGAGAAACACATGCATTGTGGTTACAAAGTGATACTTGGATTGGATTGGCATAAAAATATTTCATCAGTTCTTCATTATAGTATGTAGTAGTGACATTGGATTGGATTGGATTGGGATTTATTAGGTAGATGATACTGGCATTGCCATTATCATTGGCATTGCTTTATTAGGTACTCCCTCCATTCCAAATTAGTTGACTTAAATTTGTCTAAATACGGATGTATCTATACTTGTTTAGTGTCTAGATACATTCGTGTCTAGATAAATATGTGTCAAGTAATTTGGAACGGAGGGAGTAGATGATAGTAAAAAGATTTATTAGGCATTGCATTTTAGGTTATCACTATGATTTATGATATGTATGATCTTTGTATTGTACTATGGTAGCGTACAATTCAACTTAGAGTTCAACATGTTGTGTGTAGAATGGAGGAAGCACCATGTGGACTTTGCAAGTCACAGTGCCGGACCAGCCTTTCTACTGCCACGCTGTTCGGCATCTACTTCCAGCCTACTTTTGTTTTTGCAGCGGTAACAATTTATATGAACCTTCTGACAGTTCATTCTTTTTTTTTTTGCTATTTCCACTAATGCAGTGTGTCTGTTATTTGTTTTTATCTTACACAGATCGTCCCATGCAATGTGAGATTGGCATTCAATGAGCTCGTCGGAGACACCATGACCTTCGACGCTCTTGGGGGCCCCTACACTATGCAGGTCGATAAGGGGCGAACGATAACCCAGATTGGAGGAGATGAATGGGATCGTTTCATCGCCCGCCTGCGTCTTAGTGTGGGTGAATTGATCAGCTTCTCCTTCAGAGGAGAAAGGCCCAGGATTTCTATTATCTATCTGAATTTGATTGCCGATAGTGAGGATGAAGTTCATGAGGAGGACGATGGTGAGGATTCAGATGATGATGAGAACCCACTTGATGAAGTCCTCTATGCCCAAGGACTGAGGCTGAGCGGCGAGGAAATGGGCAACCTCTGGGACATGCTTCCGCTACGTGAAGATTACATCGGGATGCCATTGTGACCCGCCTCACAAGGACGAATGCTAAACAGCATCTCATGGTATGTTACTTAGTGTGGTAATTACATGGTATGCATGCTTAATTAGTGTAGTAGTTGATATGATATGCATGTTGTACTACTGTGATGATAGGCCTAGTGTAGAATTCATTTAGTGCAGAATTTTATGGTATGCATGTGTTGTAGTAATGTGATATATGCTTATGTAGTGTAGTAATATGCGATGATATGCTTAGTGTATGAAGTAATCTAATGATATGCTTAATTACTGTAGTAATTTGATGATTAGCATATAGTGTAGTGATGTGATGACATATATGCTCAGTGTTGAATCCAATGATATATGTGTCTTGAAGTGTATGATTTGTTGATAATTGCACGTGACATGCTCATATATCATATCAACTGTTTTCAGAAATTACATAAGAGGTTATCTGTTAGCTGTGCCATCGAGCCGGATGAAGAAGGCATGGCTGCTAGACTACGCCTTACCAGAACGGGCTCCATAACCAGCTGTGCCTACGCAGTGAACACGGACGGTCGCACTATCTTCAACCGGGCGGGGTGGAAGAAGTTCCTTCGTGGCAAGAATCTTCGGGTAGGACAGGCCATCCTACTCACTGTTGCGAACACTCGTCGCCATGACTTGAGGATGATGATCACCATCAACCTCATTTAGAACTGGCTGGGCCATGTATCGATGTGAAATGAACTTGTTATGTTAGCTCTTGTTTGCGAGTACTTGCCGTGTATTACCGTACCTATCTATATATATCTAGGTTAAGTAAATGTGCCATGTATCGATGTGAAATGAACTTGTTATGTTTGGGGCTTGTTTTGATGTGCCCCCAGCGGTTATTTGAGACTTCCTTGAACTTGAATCTGTCTTGACTTGTTTGTTGGATGCTTGGTGCTGTTGCTTTTTAATATAAAGTGGGGGGAAACCCTTTTTCGTAGGTTCAGTAAATGGAGTTTAGTCAAGTTAGTGATTATACAATGAAGCATCATATAAAAAATTTGTGTGATTCTTGGAGTGAAAGAATGGAGTGTACCAAATGTATGAAAGAAATATACAAGATTATTAAAGATGTCATGGAAATTTGTAATGAAGAAGTAATATAAGTCAACATATTATCCTACTTTTTTTAAATTTAAAACTGTAAAACAACTATAAGAGATAAGAACGAAATAAAGAAGATTAATAAATTAGTTGTTAAAAAACGTGTCTGCAAAAACAACATTTGAATTAAGATGTCATGTAAATTTGTAATAAAGGAGTCAAGTATAAGTCAATATATTATGATTTTTTTTTGAAATTGAAAACTGTAAATTTTTCTGTAAGAAATGAAAGAGAAAAGGAGAAAAAAGGAAAATATGTGCTTAATAGATGGGCTGGAACAACCAGCGACAGGGACACGGCTGAGGCTAGCCTGGGATAGCCCAAGTAAATTAGGCCCAAACGGTGGGCCACACCGCGCAGAGCTGACGGGTGGTGGGAGTTTAGTCCCACCTCGCCAAGCGAGAGCCCCGCGCACCGGCTTATATACCCGGTTGCGAGAGCCTGGGCATGAGCCTCTCTCACCAAATAACTTGAGCACGATGCTGTTATCTCTTGGCCCAATGGGGCCTACGAGCAGCTTATATTTAATCTCCACGGGCCTGCATCCTGGCCCATATGACTGGGTTTCTAGTCGTATGCAGGCCGTGGTGTGTGAAATATCCTGTTAGGTAGGTGGGCTTTTTTTCTATAAAATGATTTTTTTGCCCATGTGACATGTTGACTTACACAAAAATAACACTTCCTTTTTTTAGGTACACGTGTCTTATGTAAAAAGTTTAAGTTTGATAACAATGAAAAACATGTAAAACCTTGCCACATTGCCTTTCTTGGACATGTGTAAAAAGTTTAAGTTTGAAAACAATGAAAACATGTAAAACCTTGCATCATTGAATTTTAATTTTAAAATAAATTTGAAATATTGCAGTGAATTTTTAGACCATCTCCAAATCAAACCAAATTTGTTTTACATGGTCACATACATGTGACAAACATGGTTATTTAGAGATCATGTGTGCAAAAACTGTGGTGATTTAGAGCTGGTCGAAAAAAGGTGATTTTTTCCACCACCTCCAAATCACCCCAAATTTATTCTGCATGCTCAAATAGATGTGCCAAACATGTCTATGAAAGAAATTTGAAAAAAAAATGTATACTACAATGCCCCCTTAAGGTGTAGACCGATGTTTTGATCAGTCAGTCTACAGGGCAGTATAAATTCAAAAAAATTAAAAAAAATTGTAAAACCTTGAAAACCTAGCTATGTTTGTGCAAGATATCAAGTGTGCAAAGGTGATTTTTAGAAAAGGTGATTTTTTTCACCACCTCCAAATCGTCCCAAATTTTTTCTACATGCTCAAATAGATGTGCCAAATATGTCTATGAAAGAAATTTGGACAAAATGTATCCTACAAAGCCCCCTTTAGGTGTATACCGATTGTTTGATCAGTCAGTCTACATGGCAGTATAAATTTAAAAAAAATTAAAAACTGTAAAACCTTGAATACCTAGCTATGTTTGTGCAACATATCAAGTATGCAAAATTATAGGTGATTTAGAGGAGGTCGAAAAATCATGCTTAAACACGAGGTTGTAGAAAGATGATTTTTTCCACCACCTCCAAATCACCCCCAATTTGTTCTACATGCTCAAATAGATGTGCCAAACATGTCTATTAAAGAAATTTGGAAAAAATGTATCCTACAATGCCCCCTTAAGGTGTAGACCGATGTTTTGATCAGTCAGTCTACAGGGCAGTATAAATTCAAAAAAAATTAAAAAATTGTAAAACCTTGAAAACCTAGCTATGTTTGTGCAAGATATCAAGTGTGCAAAATTAGAGGTGATTTAGAGGAGGTCAAAAAAATCACGCTTAAACACGAGGGACCATTTGGTCTCACTTAAGCCAGTTTTTTAGAAAAGGTGATTTTTTCCACCACCTCCAAATCATCCCAAATTTGTTCTACATGCTCAAATAGATGTGCAAAACATGTCTATGAAAGAAATTTGGAAAAAAATGTATCCTACAAAGCCCCTTTAGGTGTAGACCGATGTTTTGATCAGTCAGTCTACAGGGCAGTATAAATTCAAAAAAAATTCAAATTTGTAAAACCTTGAAAACCTAGCTATGTTTGTGCAACATAACAAGTGTGCAAAATTAGAGGTGATTTAGAGGAGGTCGAAAAATCACGCTTAAACACGAGGGACCATTTGGTCTTTTTACTTAAGCCTGTTTTTGTAGAAAAGGTGATTTTTTCCACCACCTCCAAATCACCCCAAATTTGTTCTAAATGCTCAAATAGATGTGCCAAACATGTATATGAAAGAAATTTGGACAAAAAATATACCTACAATGCCCCCTTCAGGTGTAGACCGATGTTTTGATCAGTCATTCTACAGGGCAGTATAAATTTAAAAAAAAATTAAAAAATTATAAAACCTTGACAGCACTAGCTCGGTTTCTCACCTGTATGAAACCAGCCCAATATTTCAGGGTGACAAGTCATGGCCATGTTAGGGCTACTTCCGGTGTGTCAACTAGGTCCACCCTAAGACAAACATAGTGGAAGGGATCATGTGCTACCCCTTTGGATGTATGTTTGTGTGTGTGTGTATGGGTGTGGGGGGGTAGACCTCCCGAGAGCCGTTTACTGGTCATTTTCGTTCCGTATATGGGAAAACATTCCAAATTTTGCCCAACATGAAAAGCATTATGCATGCATGCTCTATGTGGTCATGGGATGCGATGCAGCAAAATTGGGATCATTAGTACATGTATACGCAAGTAGGGTCTCTGAAACACGCATTTCGGGGATAGCCTGTCACCACCCCGAGAGCACTAGCTCGGTTTCTCACCTGTATGAAACCAACCCAACATTTCAGGGTGACAAGTCATGGCCATGTTAGGGCTACTTACCAAGTTTGAACCATCTTCAACAAATTTTGAAAGTTTCATCACATGCGGGATTATTTCGGTCATTAGTACATGTATACGCCAAATGTGGACCATTTTCAACATTTTTTGTAAGTTTTGTCACGTATGGCATTTTTTGGGCATACGCGACACGAAAAAACCATTTTTAATACATAAAAAATAAGGACAAGATTTTCTAGATTTTTTGGGATATCTTTGTGATATTATTGAAATCTCACATAACTCACGCGGCCCACCCCTCCCTAAATCCCGCGATTACAGCGCCTCATTCTAACCACCCGTGCCATTCGCAGCTCCCACGACCGCTGCAAGATCAGATCAGAGACGCCGGGCTCACACGGATTACAGGAGTCGCCGGCCACCGCTCACCGCCCACCACCAACGTGATATGAGGGGTCGGACTTCAGTGTTCTTCTCGCCGCCTCCTCCTCGCGTGAACGCGCCATTTATCCTTGCCGCCGTCGACCGCGCTATAGGGGCACTTATAGTTTGCGACACACTATCCGCCGCCATCAACTCGGCGCCGCCGTCTCCGAGAGAAGGTATTTCCTGATCGTAGCTTTTTTTAATCGTTGTCGGCCGCTCCTTTAGTAGTTGAACCCTCATAGGTTTTGCACAACTTCACGTGGTTAAGCAATTGGATACCCTTGTTAAACTGCGCTTATTTTATGCACGACCAAATAGGTTGTGTGCTTAAACTCATAAGTGGATGATATGTTAAATGACCGACTTAATTTTTTTAATATTAGTTGACTGCTAATTTTGTTATACATTTTTAAATTATTTTCTTCAGGTTAATTGACCCGGTTTGTATCATTGCATACGAGCCAGCAATGTCAGTTTCAGATACAAGTCCCTGTAATGGAGAAAAGCCTCGAAGAACTGAAACTTAAATTTGACAGCAAGACCATAGCCAGACAAGTGTCTTCGTTATCATCACGGTCACGCAGAGACCCTAAACCATCAGCAGCTATGTTGAGCCCATTCAAACACAAATAGGTAGCATCAATTGATACATGATCTTGCTCATGCTCTACTTTTAGCATCATTTGATACATGTTCAGTTCTTATCATGAAGTGGATATATGTACTTTTGGCAATCATGAGCATCCTCTACTTATTGCAATAACTAATGCATCCTCAGTACATAGCTTGAATTGGCAATAGGTAGTATTGGCAATCATTTGCATGCTTTACTTTTGGCAAGAACTAATGCATAGTTGAGTTATAACTGGTCATAGATATGGCTGGAACATCTTGAGTTATCATCACGGTCACGCAGAGACCCTAAACCATCACCAGATATGTTGAGCCGATTCAAACACAAATAGGAAGCATCAATTGATACATGTTCATGCTCATGCTCTACTTTTAGCATCATTTGATACATGTTCAGTTCTTATCAGAAAGTGGAAATAGGCACTTTTGGGAAACATGAGCATCCTCTACTTATTGCAATAACTAATGCATCCTCAGTACAAAGCTTCAATTGGCAATAGGTAGAATTGGCAATCATTTGCATGCTTTACTTTTGGCAAAAACTAATGCATAGTTCAGTTGTAACTGGTCATAGATATGGCTGGGACATCTTGAGTTATAAACTGAACATAATCACGCCAAGCTATAACTACCATTGTCATAGTAGTAGAGTTCCTAGCATGCATCACCTTACGATACTAGAACGGCAGAGTAACACAGCAAACAAATCATAGACCACTGTACGATACTTGAGTTGCTATGGCCTTGTACAATGCAAGGTGCTTAGGGGAGGTGCTTAGAGAAATAAACCAGGCTTTTCTTAAGCACCAGTGCTTATTTGTACAGGGTAGACACTTAACTAGGCGTCTGTCCTGTAGAAATAGGAAATAATGCTTCAGAAAAACCCGGTTTATTTTTCTAAGCACCACCCTAAGCATCTAGCATTGTACAAGGCCTAACATGCATCAGCAAAATAGTACTAACAACTTAGACCACTTAACCAGAGTAGCAGCAAACACTTAAGTTAAACGGCAGATTAACCACCGCACAGCATAAGTTCAAACACACCATAGGACATAAGTTCAGGCAAACCATAGACCATAAGTTTTAGAGTCGACCAACGAACATAGATAACATATATAAAAGGACACGGTGGTCCTGGGGCAGCAGCAGCAGTCTAGCAGCACATCACTTCTCTCCCTTGTTCAGCGGCAGCGCGGCGGGATGTAGTAGGGCTCATTGACTTTGATAATCTTGAGGAAGCGTCCGTAGGCCGCATGTTTAGCCAGAGTACTGGCCTTATGCTTCCTACTGTAGGATCTGCCAGTGGCGACCGCATGCTGGATCAAGCCATCCATGCTGCCATCGACCGCCTTGCCACAGAACGGGTAGCCAATCCTGCCATAGAAATGGTACTTGAATTTGCCAGCAATCATATGCCTCAGGGTGTAGCGGCTCTTGCTGTGCCTGCTGTCCATGCCATACCCCACATCCTCGTCATCCTCCTGTGAATTAGTACACAAAGAAGAACTCAGCTAATCTATTCTGCTACATTGCTCTTAATTAGAATGTTTGTAAAGTACAGATGTGTAACATGACAACTATCTATTTGCTTCAAATAAGGCGTATATGCACATACATAATTGAGCCAAATAAATTGACATGCATAAATATGGACGGTGGAATAGTTCCATTGATAGAATAGTGCACAAGAAGTACATAATTAACACATGAAAGAATTCATGATGTGGCTTGGTTTAATGATACTTGATACTTGTTACAGGTGTAATTCTGATTGGAATCAGAAAAATGGCTTCATTATACTCCCCCATGTTACACACAAGGGGGGTTTGTTCTATCTACTGGAATCAAGAAACCATTATTCTTTCTGAGAGCAGCAATACTACTTCTCCAACATTGTTAGACCCTGATAAGTTTCAGAAGGAAATTGATAAAGGAGCTATGGGCTACTATCTTTATCCCTTATCTTGTGACTCTGATGATACCGGTGAGGAAAATACTTTGGAGGAACTTAACTTGGAAAAGGAAATGTTGTCAAGCAAAACAAGGGGTTTTTTGTTCTATTTATTGGAATCAGAAATTGAAATTTAGTTTTACAAATATATGCTAAGATTAGCAAATGCAGTTTTATTGTCCCTCAAGTGGAGTACTTAGGACATGTTATCTAAGGATAGGGTCTATCTACAGACCCCCAGAAAATAGTTGCCATCAAAGAATGGCCAGCACCTAAGACTATCACTCAGTTGAGGAGTTTTCTTGGTATGGCTGCAGAAAAAGAAGATTTGTCATGAATTATGAGATCAACTCTAGGCCATTTCATGACTGTTTAAAAAAAAGTTTCATTCCAGTGGTCAGATGCTCAAATTGAGGCCTTCACAACATTGAAGAATTGTCTGGTCACTGCTCCTTTTATGGCTTTGCCTGATTTGACCCTACCATTTACTTTTTAAACAAATGCATCAGGTCAAGGTATTGGTTCTGTCCTCATGCAACAAGGCAGACCAATTGCCAGAAAAGGAAATGTTGTCATGCAAAACAGGGGTGTCAAAGAAATAATCAAGTGGTCAAAACAGGATTCTTATACCAATTTAAACTGAATGTAGATGCATCATATCATAGTTAAGAAGGAGATGGGTCGACGGGTGCTGTTTTAAGAGATCAGTATGGCAACTCTGTGTCAATTCAGTACATTGCCAATATATTCCAAATGCATCATCTGCCTGCTTGATGGAGGCGGTGGCAATGAAAGAAGGCCTATCTTTGGTAGCATCTGTAGGCTATCATCAAATTATTGTAGAATGGGATTGCTTACAAGTTGTTCAAGCTTTTAATGGAGGTAACACATGGTGGCATGAAGGGTCACGTATTATTGCTGATTGTTTTGATCTAGTTGTGGAGATAGGAACTGCCGCATTTTCTCACTGTCCTCGGGAAGCCAATGGTGTCGCACATGAGATCGCTAGAAATAGCTATGAGAATCATCTATCTTGTATTTGGGTTGATTACCCCATTTCTTTCATTCATGTATCTCTTGTGAACGATGTAAGTTTTCTTACTCAATCAATAAAGCAGGCCGTGATGGAATCAGATAATGAATCTCTATTTTAGCTATACTAGTGGTTTTTTCTTCTGTCTATTCGAATCAGAAAATGAATCAGATTCAAAAACCACCATCCAACAAGAAAATCTATGCTAGATCCCTACAATCCTACATACGTAAAACTAGCATGCCCATATGAAACTGATGCTCATCTACTTAGCGATATATTTTATTCTCAAATAAAAATTAGAGGCCAAAATGCAAGATAGTAGTTAATGGCATAAGTACATTATGTTGAATGAATAATAAAACTAATGTGTGTTAAATTACAAGGAACTCATATTTGCTCAGATTACATGTATGCAAACATTCTGGCTGGGCCAGTACATGAGTAGAAATACCTCATCAATACGTGAAGAAAATGAATCAAATTCAAAAACCACCATCCAAGATGCAAGAAAATCTATGCTAGATCCCTACAACTAGAACGCCCATATGAAATTGATGCTCATCTACTTAACAAGAACAACCCCAATGCCATGAAAAAACATAGTACTTAAAGGAAAAATAAATCTAATAAAAACAGAGTAGTAACTCAGAGAGCTTGTCAATGATATCCTCGTCGAGGTCGCTGCCCTTCCTGGGATCCACAGCAAACTCATCTATCTCGTTTGCCTCATAGAACTCCTCCTCGATTTTGTCATAGAGCTTGCGCTTCAGCCTTGCCTTCTCCTCGTCCAGATCTTCCCCGGCCTTCTCCTGCACAGGCTCGTCGACTGGTTGCTCGACGGCTGCGATGGTAGCGGGAGGAGGCACAGCAGTTGCTGCACTGCCAGCCGTCGCCGCTACGGCGGACTCAGCCACTGCAACTGCGGCGGTGGCCACGGCAGCAGACTGCTCTGCTCCGATGGTTGCCTCCGGCTCGTCCGCCGCATCTTCACGCCCGCGCTTCATCGGCGGTCGACGATAGGAGGAGGGAGGTGTAGGAAGGGAGGAGTGGAGTGGTGAGGAAGGGAGGAGGGTTTGGGAGAGGACGAGGTGGTATGGCTGGAGTGGGAGAGGACGAGGGTTTTCTACCCGATTTGGGGAAGAAATGCACTGTTGCTGCCTATTGGAGTTACCGAGGGGCCGAGGGGGACGATTTGTCTCAACTACCTGGCCGTTCCACATTCCAGAGTGAGAACGCGTGGGGTCGTGGCGTCGTGCACCTCCTGTGGTTTGCCCCGCGCCGCCGTTCATACTGCTGACACATGGACACCAGCGTCAGTTAGTAATGATAGATGGGTCCCACTTCTCAGAAACACACAGCGCAGAGAGGTAAATAAATTTGTGTGCAAAATGTTGTGCAAGATGCATCATCAGCCCAGCGGTTACACCCTCGCGATCACATACTCATGCCCCTGGTTCGAAACTCCTTGGGGCAGTTTATTAATCACACTTTTTTCCTATGGGGTTTTAACATGTGGATCCCACATGTCATTCACACACACGGAGCACTTTTTTGCCTATGGGGTTTTAACATGGGGACATGACGTAAATGGACCCAAAAATTTTCTACATCTTTGTATCGACATGAGAAGCAAGCATGAGTAGTTTGGTAAGGTTGTCGGCATTTGTATGGATTTTCTAAGGTTTTTGTAACGATAAAATGCTTAAAATACTTCTCGGAGGTGACGCAACATGCGCACGTTGTGGACCACTGGGGTGGCCATGCCCACTCACTGGAAAAATTTGGTATCATTCTTAAGATGGCCAATAATTCACCTCCTTCACCGGAGGCCGTTCGGGTAGGAGGTAAGGGTCCGTCTGGAAGAACGGGTTTTTCTCGACATGCTTCAAATGGACCTAAATTATTTCTACACCCTTGTACCAACACGAGAAGCATCCATGACTAGTTCCATTGATTTTCGATGTTTTATTGATTTTCTAGGGTTTTCACAACGATAAAACCCTAAAATATTTCCCACCAGCGC
Organism: Thinopyrum elongatum; assembly: GCA_011799875.1. Lineage (NCBI taxonomy): Eukaryota > Viridiplantae > Streptophyta > Magnoliopsida > Poales > Poaceae > Thinopyrum > Thinopyrum elongatum. Next base: position 18,395,563 of record CM022297.1, on the reverse strand, counting down.
TACTCTTCCCTCTGATCACTGTGACCAGCATGTAGTTAACTTAGCATCAAGGCCATGAAACAGGAATCAAAACCATATTAGATTTTGATCCCACACACACATGCACACACAACAGAATACAAAACAGATAACACAAATCACAGACTGCAGTTACTACAATTATCTGAGTGAAGTTCTAATGCATAACAACTTCTGGTCTTCAAATACATAACATGAAATACGGACACAACTAGAAATGCAAAACAACTTCTGATGTTGAGGTTGAGCAAGGGACTTTTATTGTGAGGCCCAGCATCTTCAGCAACCTATCCATGCTTCCACCTGTAGCATATAAGTAACTGAAAATTTCAGATTGAATACATTTGGTATTGGAAAAATGATAGTACGGTAATTTGAAGATGCCAAGGAAACCTGTCACAACAACTATAGGATACCAATTTGAATACAAAGTTCATAGAAGTCAATGTTAAATTAATAAGACCTTTGCAAATGCAAAATCACTGATGTGATGAGAGTAATCACCATGTAGGCCATAGCACATGCAAGAAGCACTTACAGGAAGTGAAGCAAAAGGCTGTACAACACGGCAACATGAGTAAGCCAACATCCCTATTAAAATTATTTCAGTGCTTATGTCTATTTTTTTAATCATTAGGAAGCCCTAAATATGTTAATGGAAGATCACCGACAGGGCACTACTGAAATATTTCAGTGTCTACATGTCACTACTGAAATATTTCAGTGGCTACGTGCGTGTACTGAAACTGCGCCACTGAAATATTCTAGTGCCTACGTGCGTGTACTGAAATATTTCAGTGGCTACGTGCGTGTACTGAAACTGCACCACTAAAATATTTCAGTGCCTACGTGCGTGTACTGAAATAGCACCACTGAAATATTTCAGTGGCTACGTGCGTGTACTGAAAGTGCACCACTGAAATATTTCAGTGGCTACGTGCTTGTAGTGAAACTGCAGCACTGAAATATTTCAGTGGCTACGTGCGTGTACTGAAACTACAGCACTGAAATATTTCAGTGGTTGCGTGCGTGTACTAAAACTACAGTACTAAAATATTTCAGTGTCTACCCATGTGTACTGAAATTGCACTACTCAAATATTTCAGTGTCTACCCGTGTGTACTGAAATTGCACTACTCAAATATTTCAGTGTGAACCGGTCTGTACTGAAATTTCAGTACTGAAAAATTTTAGAATCTCCAACTGTCTACTGAACTTCCAGTTATGAAATTTTTCAGTGTGTACTGTCTACTGAACTCGCAATACTGAAACATAATTTATTCTTTGCAACTAATTACGCTGGCATCCAGAGGCTATGGATTGGAGCATAAGTGGAGGTGAACATCAAATTCTACCACTACAACCATACAAATTTAGCCTAGGGTTCATATACATCATAATCCAGCCCCTAGGCAGCATGTACTCAAATCTTCATACAATTTATTGAGAATAAAATGGCATCTAGCATTCCCTCACTGAACTATTATCATCACTACCACCACGACTGTAAGCACGAGCAGTAGGAAGATTAGGAGTGTGGAAGCTTGCTCATACCTTTACTACTCCTCGGCCGCAGACCACCGCCCCATGAGACGAGTGGAACGGCGAGGGAACCGTGGAGAGCGGCGGGGAAGCGACGTCGGCACATATCTCTTCCTCCTCCTGCGGTTGCTCGACAAAGGCTCCTCCGGCACAGGGTCCCATGGCAAGATCTCAAGCGGAACCATATAGATGCTCGGTTCTCGCTCCTCCGGTTTCTCGATCCTGGAGCGATAGTTCCACCACCGAATCCTCGTCCCCTCCCTTGGGAAATCCGACTGCTCCATGGCCCAGAGGAGGTAGTCGATGTGGAACCGCTCTGGTGATGTGGAGACTGCAGCCCTCTCTCTCTTTAACATATATGGATGCATCCTCTGTTGTGTGGCCGCTAACTGCCTCGGGTACTGAAACCATGAGACGATCTCCCTGAGCCTGCATAACTTCACCTCATCGCCGTCGGCGATCTGCAGGATCTCCTCCTCCATCTGCGCGGCAAAGTTGTACTTCTCGCCGCCGGCGATCTGCACGAGCTCTTCGTCCATCGAGTTTTTGACTTGGATGGAAGAGGGGGTGGATGTGGAAGGGATCGACGGCGGTGTGACAATGGAAGAGGATAAGAGGGGCAATGGAAGAGGAGAGGCCGGCGGGTGTGACAATCGAAGAGGATAAGAGGGGCAATGCAAGAGGAAACGGCGGCGGCGGCGGTTCTGGATTGGGCGATCTGAGGGGTGGCTTTGGGGGAAAAATATGGACTAATTTACCCTTGGATTAAGAGAAGGGCCTGCACAAATTTGAGTACCGACCCCACCGATATTAGTACTTTGGAGTACTTACGAAGTAGTACTGACCAGTACTAACTATATTATCACCGTTAGATCAACCTCAACGAACGGATGACAAAAAGGCCAACCACTGTAAAACTTGTATCTTATATTATGGGACAGAAGGAATAATAGCAATTTGTATGCAATACCGTACTACTTCATGAACAAAGCAAACAAAAATACCTTGGCTTAAGCTGATGACGTGGGCAAGATGTGGCCTTTTTGCTGTACGGTCGAGGGATCAAAGTTTTCCTTCAGTTTGTTCAGATGCCTTGATCGCTTGCGACTTGACGGTTACGAAAGCCTGGCAACTACTCCGAGCGACATGCACGACAATGGCAGTTCTATATGTCAGTAGTCTCTCGGTGTCATTGGTACGCATAAATTGGTATGCATAAGCTGCTTGTGCGATTGAATCCAACATTTTAACACCTAGTGCTAAGAAAATGACATCACGTCCTCACATCCTTTTCTTTTTCTTTTTCCGAGTTGGACATCCACACATGTATCGGAGAATAGACAAGGCACATGCTTTCCGTGAACCTCCTGTGCATCTCTTTGGATGGTTGCCTCGAATTCTACTACACGGATGGTCTCAATGTTTTTTTTGACTTGGAACACCTTGCATTCCAATTGAGGGACCGACAAAATCAGCGGTCACAGCATGGGTTACATAGCAACCAGCACATACGCTGGGAGATTAGACACCCGGGGACAGTAATTGATTTTGCTCTCCGAAGCCCCCGGCCATCGCATTCACCTCGGCACTGAAAGCATCATGTACCTGCTCCTTCCGCACAGCTTTGGCAGTGAGAATTGTTCGATCCTCGTCTTGCACAACCACTCCCCAGCCTTCAAAAAGAGTTGCCTTGTGTAAATGCCAGTCAAAGTTCTTCATAATAAAAATCCAACTGTCCACCATAATAAGCTATAGAACAATTCTTCGCATTTACTACACATGGTTTGCCTACGAAAAAATAAATTCGTAGTTGAAACTATGTTTCCTAGACACAATAATGTAGTCAGTGATTTATTAACTTATTTATGCTCTCAGTCAATCATGTTTCATAATAAGAATAATGCAATTGCAAGCTCAACATTGCTATTGATGTACTTAGTCAATATTCATCGTGCAGTTACTGCATCGAATGGGAAGTTGGAGTTCGGAGAACCAAGCAATGTTTGAGCACTAAGAGATTAAATTTGATGCAATGATTGAAGGATAATAATTTTTCCAAAGAACTAGAGTTGTTTGTTAGTGCTGACTACGGTTGAGAAATATCGCTCAAGGAAAATACCTGAGACTTATGGAAGTGTAAGAATAAGGTCACATGAGAAAGGATTGGGTGATGACTATTTGGGACTCATAGAAGTGTGATGATAATCACATGATACCGGAACATAGACATGTGTAAAGAGAACAAAACCGGTAACAAGGATAACCAGTATAGTGATCAAGGAGTTTATCACAAGGATACCGATGATCTCAGCTAGGGAATCGTATTGCGAAGCAAAGGGAATGGTATTTGTAAACAAAGGTTCACCCGAGAACTTCGTGAATATGCGGGAGTTAGTAAGGATGTCCTGATCCCGGTGTTAACTATTGACCGGAAAGTGTTCCAGGTGATGTCCTCTTATTTTCGAACCTGTAGGGTCACATGCTTAACGGGTTCTAGTTCTGATTACCATAGAAATGAGAAACGAAAGAGTTTTGGATTGTTCTAAAAGTGTTTCGGATGGTTCCAGAAGGGTTCTGGGAATTCTGGTAAGCTATAACCTGATTTCAGAAAGTCTCAATCTATATATATATATGAAAAGTTTACGTGGGTCTCAGAATGGGTTATGGAGACATCCAAAAAATCTAAGACTTTATTTGTGGAAGAAAGTTGCGAAGAACCATCATGAGATGACCACCCCTAGTATGCCCCACAGAGCCCACATGGGGCGCCATTCCCTATGGCAGGCGCTAGGCTGAACTGGAATAGGGAGCTAGTCCTCTCCTTCCACCAAGTAGAAGAGGAAAACAACTCCCCCTCCTGGGGCGCCCCCTCCTCCTCGTCCACTATATATATATATATATATATATATATATATATATATATATATATATATATATATATATTGCGTATATAAAATGGATATTCTATATTTAATCGCTGAACGCGGTTTTAATTAGCGTATGTGGTTATTTAAAGCGAATTTCAGTTTACTGTTCACCACAGGTGTGGAAAACACTGTTCACTATTCATGACAGGAATTACTGTTCAAAAAATTGGCGTTACTGTACCAAGAATATGCGCCTGTCTGGTTAATTATTCATTTACTATTTGTGATTAATTCAATTTTTTAACAGAAAAATATATATATGTGCAGGATCTTTTCAGGGCTAGCAGGCCTGTCAGTTCGTCCAACGGTGCTTGCAGAGGTGTAATATTCCTACTCGGTACTCACCATATTTATCATTATGTTGCATCAGATGTAGCTAGTTACGTTCACTTGACGGTTTTAAATGCAAATTTAAAGGCTAAGTTCTTATCGTCTTCCCAGGCAGTTTCACCCGAAGTGAACACTTCTCTACGGCCACAAGGTTCTCATTCAACGCCACTCTGGGCTACACAGAGAACTACACAAGCAGGGGTTTCTCCTATAGGATCCCTAGCATAAGAACTCTTCCCGCAAATTCATAAGTAAAAATACCAAGTGAAACCAAAGAAACTACATCATTTCAATAACATAATTTACATATGGTTTTCCCTTTCGGGAAGCCCCGAAGGGATTACACACGAACTAAGAGATTACCTTGTTATTCTTGGCGATCTAACACCTTCTTGGCTATACTACTAGGTGGTGGTGGTGGCTAAGTTACTGAAGAAGCTGGTGCTCTGGCTCTCACTTGCTTCGAGTGTTCTCTGCTTCTCCGGCTCGAGTGCTCTGTCTGAGGTGGTGTCTGCGTCTCCTCCTCTCCTCCTCCTTTTATAGCCGCGAGAAGGCTGCCAACGAAGCCTTAGGGAGCCTTTGCTCGACTGCCAGCGAGGCCCTCACATATTTATTTTACATACGGTAGCATGCACGCGTGTCCTACTAGGGTACATGCGTGTCCTTCTAAAATATGGATAAGTGCGAGATAGTGCCCGGCAGAATTCAATCTTCAGGAATCTTCGCCTTTCTTCACGTGGGCATTGTCTCCCGGTGGATGATTGGCTTGCCTCCAGTGTCTTCTAATTATATGAGCAATGCACAGAGATTGCTCACACCATTGGCTTGGATCTTGAACTCCGCCTTCTTCTCCGATGCCAATATTCTGGCATCCGATGCATGCCTTTTTTTCCAACTACACGGCTTATTAATATATATTTATATACCTTAAATTCACACAATATTATTCACCAATATTCTGCAGTCTATATCAGTGTGCACGAACAATATATATGTGGTGCTATTTGATGCTGATCAGTGTCTGCGGTTAATATTCAGCTTACTTATTTGCTTACTATTTGGTACTATGCAAATAATTGGTGCGTTACTATTTGGAATAGTATTTCACTATTTGCAGCAATATTCAATTCTTTGCCACTATTTCAATGATATGCGCGTGTCTGGTAATTAACACGGCTAATTCTTGCTTAACTTAAACCAATATGCAGGATCAATTAGGAGGTGACGATACTTAGTCAGTTCATCCGACGATGCGCGTAGTGGTGTAATATTCCTACTCGGTACTCACCATATCTATCATTATGGTGCATCAGATGTAGCTAGTTACATTCACTTGACGGTTTTAATTGCAAATTTATTAGGCAAAATTATTATCGTCTTCCCAGGCAGTTCCACCCGAAGGGAACACTTCTCTACGGCCTGAAGGTTCTCATTCAACGCCAACTCTGGGCTACACAGAGAACTACACACACAGAGGTTTCTCCTATAGGATCCCTAGCATAAGAACTCTTCCCATAAATTCATAAGTTAAAACACCAAGTGAAACCAAAGAAACTACATCATTTCAACAACATAATTTACATATGGTTTTCCCTTTCAGGAAACACCGAAGGGATTACACACGAACTAAGAGATTACCTTGATATTCTTGGCGATCTCAGCGCCTTCTTGGCTATACTACTAGGTGGTGGTGGTGGCTAAGCTCCTACTAAGCAAGGAGTGCTCTGGCTCAAGCTCGCTCGAGTGCTTCTCTGCTTCTCCAGCTTGAGTGCTCTGTCTGAGGTGTTCTTTTCGTCTCCTCCTCTCCTCCTCCTTTTATAGCCGCGAGACGGCTGCCAGCGAAGCCTTCGGGAGCCTTCACTCGAGTGCCAGCGAGGCCCTCACTTATTTATTTTACATACGGTAGCATGCACGCGTGTCTTACTAGGGTACATGCGTGTCCTTCTAAAATATGAATAAGTACGAGAGAGAGTGCCCGACAGACTTCAATCTTCAGGAATCTTCGCCTTTCTTCATGTGGGCATTGTCTCCCGGTGGATGATTGGCTTGCCTCAAGTGTCTTCTAATTATATGAGCAAGGCACAGAGATTGCTCACACCGTTGGCTTGAATCTTGAACTCCGCCTTCTTCTCCGATGCAAATATTCTGGCATCCGATGCATGCCTTTTCTTTTATATGTGTGGGGGGGTCTTCCCCGCCAATATAATTGATATACTATATCAATATTCGGGTTGCATCAATATTCAGGGTCCTCCGCACCCGAAAAATTGATAGCAATATCAATTCAAGTATATGGCCTATTGATTAATAACAATATTCACGTATCATCAATTGCTAATTAATATGCTGTCCATGCCCAGCGATGTCCATATGATCATCGTCAGACAAATGAGAAACATATTTTCGATTACATTCTTTCTTTATTTGTTCAACAATTTCTTGTCTTAAATCTTTTAATATTTCTTCTTTCAATTCTTCCTTTCACACTTTTGACATATCTTCCCATTTTTCATCTATTTTCATATCTATATATTCTCCATCTAAAGAATTCACTCCTTTGACAAGGCATTCTTTATATGATTTATATTCTGGAGAAATATTATCTTTTTCATAGTCGGAGCTTGATTCATCAATTTTCAACTTTGTGAGAACTGCTGTTGCCGGATTGGCATTATTTCTCTTATGGACCTTGTGGATATATTCTTCGGCTGATGGCTGTATATAATATTCAGATCCTATGACAGCCTCTGCATATTTTAAAGCTTCATCTACACAGGCATAACTTTTCCAGTTTATGCTTTCTCCATTTTTCTTTGCTATTAGTTTTTCTATACTTATTTCTTCATATGAAGTATATATTCCTGGCCTTTTTCCTTCAAACAAGACATATAACGTCTTGCTTTCTGGATATTCCATATTCTCTGCGGACGTTTGTCCTTGATTCATCATTTTTCCTCTATTTAACATATTGAAATATTCTGCTAGGCTATTCAGGATTGATAGCATATAACCTTTATCATCTCTTTTGTTATTATATTGATTCCAGAAATTATCAAGTATGCATCCTTGAACTTCATCTAGATACATATATTTCTTGGGCCTGAAATTAAAAGTATTTGGCTCAAATATCTTCAGACTATTCTCAGCCCCAAAGCTGATTGCTTCAAACCCATGGGGGTGAAGTCCTTTCCTCATATCCTTAAAATTAATGAATAAGAGGATAAATTAGATACATCATTATTCTTTCATATTCTTCGTATTATTTCTCGATAATTGAAATAATAGCTATTCATTATTTTTGCCCAATTCAAGGCATAATTGACTTTATCATATGTTATTTCTTCCAATGTCATATGTATTCCAGATTTACTTCCATCGAACAAAATATTTGTTGATCTTGGTATATTTTTGTTCATCATGTTAGAATATTCTGCAAGACCGTTGGGATTAGATAGCATGTATCCTTTCCTTTTTCTTTCAAGTATATTCTTATTATCCAATATGCATCTTTGGAGCTCATCATCATGGATATGATTCTTTGTTTTGAAATTGAATGTATTTGGTGGAAATATCTTTAATTTATTGTAGCATTCACTTCCGCCTGCGAATGTACGTTTCTTCATTTCTGTAGAATTGATTATCAAGAGGATACATTAGATAAACTATTATCCTTTAATATGCTCAAATATTATTTTATAATCATTCCTTCCTTTATTTCCATGCTTCCAGCACCATATTCTTCTTCTTTATTATTCTTTAGCTCATCTTTTAATATTTCTAGCACTGTTTCTAGTATATTCATCCTATTTTCTAGATTTCTGACTCTACTAGATAATATATTTTCTTCTGGTTCAAACTCTATTTCCTGTCTCCATATTTGATTTTTGGATTTTAGACAGGAAGCACAAGCTTGCCTTAGACATAAGCTACATGTGGACCTATTATCTTGGCTTGGATAATATATACAGAAAGCACATTTGATATTATAATCACCTTTTCCTTTAATCCAATCATGTTCGCAATCTACTTGGTTCATCATTTCTATTTTTAAACCTGATAACTCATCTATAAACTCTATCTCATCTTCACTTGAATCATATTCTCGAGTCTCATTTTCTACTTCATCTGTTTCAATAATTGAATATATTGACTCATCATCTTTTATTTCTTCATCACATGTTAATATATTTTCATTAACACTATGTATAATTAAAACTCTTTCTTGTTCTTCATATTTACTAGAGTATCTTTTCTGGTCTTTATAAGGGCAGGTTCTACTTAGGTGATCTGGAGAGTTACAATGAAACATCTGCATGTTTTATCATAAGTCTTTCTAGGATTATATCTTCTTACATTTCTTTATGTAGAAATGGGCTATTATCTGACCTTCTTAAGAAAAATGTTTTCTTGGTTCTAAAATTTCTATTATATCTTTTTTGAGATTTTAATATTTTTTATTCTTATACCTATCTTCTCCGTTAATGGTATTTGAACAATGTTATTGCAAAAATTATAATCTGTTTTCTTCATAGATCTTTGAGCTTGTATACCTGTGCATATCTTTCTGAGCTGTTTAAATACAAATGTTATGGCTTGGGATATATTTACAATATTTTCTCATGATTCTTTTTTATATTCTTCAAATATTATAGATCCTAAAGGGACAGGCAACTTATTAAAATATCTCTCTACTACTCCTATATTAAAACCTTGCTTAGCGGTGGTAGCATTATATAAGTAATGCTGAGAGAATTCCTTTATGCCTTTCCAGCTTGTCAGCGTTAATTTTTCTATTTCTCTCAATCTTTCATTTTGTAATGCAGTATGTCCTAATTCTGGATCTTCTGCTATGATCATATTTGAGATAACATTTGCAAAATTATTCGGATTACTTCCTGCGCTTTTTAATTCTTGATATTGATTAGGGCACGCTTCTACCCATTGTTCCAATAAGACTTTTACAAATTCTCCCAAAAATGTTTCAAGATATGTTAACATATCTTCAATCTTAGTGCCTATATTACGCTGGTTTTGTATATATTTTTGAACTATTAAACCTTTCCATATGCTAATTATATTCGGCCAATCTATCGGGTCATGGGCTGCTAAATTTAATATAGCACCATCATTCTTATAATTTTGAAATTGTACTGGCCTTTCAAATTCTCTTCTCTTAGTACCCATATATCTATATTGTCCAGGAATATATGTGGGTTGGTAATCATCTTTTTCTAGAGGCCATTGTCCAGCTGATCTGGTAGGTCTCTCTCTTTCCTTGCCTCTTCTTACTGACGATTCTCCATATCCCCTTCTTCTTTTACCACTATTTTCTACTTTCATGGCTTCCATTGCATTGTCTAAATTATGCAATCCCACATCATCTAGCGAGTTATAAAAATCATTATTTTGTTCTGAATCATCATAATTTTTATCTTCAAACTCTTCTTCTTCTTCTTCATAACTTTCTAGTAATAACTTATTATTTATATCCATTGCTCTTCTTCATCCACAACTTCATCTTCGTGACTCTGAGCAATATTCTTATTTTTATTATTATTTTCAGTGGTAACATTATTACTACTATTAATATTATCTTTCTTTACTTCTGCTGCTATGGTGTTATTTATTACGCGAGAACAACTAATTGCTGGCTTTTTCTCACTTTTTAACCTTTTTAATCTAGCAATTTCTCTAATGAAAAATAATTCTCTTTCTCTTATTTTAGGCCAATCTTTTGTCCATGAATGACAATATTCCCATTCTATATGCTTTAGTTTCTTTTCCCAATGAACTATTTCATCATCTATATTAGTTTTTTCCATGCATTCGGTTACACCTTTATTCTTATTACCGTTAATTTCTGTTTCTGCCATAAATGATTCTGTATCATCTATGGATGCAGATCTATAATTCATGAATCTGATACTACTACCTCCTTCACAATTTTGATAACTTATGTAGTTTTCAGGTAGCGTTAATTCCTTCTTTTCTATTAGTTCACCTATCTTCCATTCATCTCCTGCCCTTTCTTCAGAACTAATTGTTAGAGGATTCATAAACTGTATGCCTTTTGATTGCATGCTATCAATTACATTATTTATGTTTATTCTATATCTAGAATTACTTCTGTTAGTGAGTCTTCCTATAAATTCTATGCTTACTAACAAATTTATTCCTTTAAAATATTCATATCCTTTAGTTTGGAAAACAAAACTCATTTTTTCAATAAATTCTTTAACAGGCATTATTAGGCCTGGAGCTATGTATGTTATTAGTCTATTTTCATTCATATCTCCTTCCAGAAAGCCTAATGCCGCTTTATCAATTGATTCCCATCTTCGGTCTATTAATGTTATTAGCACTTTTGCTCCTAATTTCTTTCTTGTCATGCCTTTAACTCCTATGATATACATTTCTTGATGAATATATTTATAACCACAATATCTTAAATCATTTTCAATATTCTTACTTACAATACATAAATCTACTGGATGCGTTAAAACACATAGCTCTACTTCTCTAGATATTCTATATAAACTACTCTTGCTTTCAAACAAACCCATATGATAAACTTGCTGTGGTTTTATTTTTCTTAGGGTATCTTTTTGATATCTTTCTAAATCTTTTTGCAAATCTATAACTTCTTCTATGCTATCAACATCATCAGCTTTGCATGATAATCTTTGCTTCATTGCAAGAGGCTTAGAGTCTTGCCTTACTACCTGGAGGAATTTGTCTCTTCTGGAGACGCTGTAAGGTACATCCATCTTTCTGAATTAATACTTCTTGACGAAGATACTATTCCAGATGAGGATAACACAATATCTTTGCTGCTTTGAACACTATTTAGCTTTTCTAAAACTTGGATTAAAAGCTGGAGGATAGTGTTATTCTGCCTTATTATAATTTTAGAGTCTTCTTTTGGTGAGTCGTGATCAGAAAAACCGACAGGGGGTGACAAATATTTAGCAACTTCGTTTAATGCTTTGCTATATTCGTTCATATAACTATGAGAGGATAAGAGTTTTTACCTCCTGAACTAACCTTTTTATTTCAGGAATATCTTGACTTGATTCAGTGCGTGACGACGACTCTTTACCTTTACTTAGGTAACGGCCTATTGTCAACACTTCTTCTTTAATATAATCGTTCTTCTTGCAAATTATATTTTGTCTAACTTTTGCTTCTTCAAGCTTATGAAGAATGATATCTATTTTGCTATTTAACCCGGAGCACTTGTCTGCGAGTTTTTGATATTCTTTGAATATGCTTTCAAATTTTTGTTCAAGTATATCTTGCCTTTTTCCCCAAGATATGTAAAAATTATATATCAAATCGACCACAATATTTAGTTGACTATGAGATGTATGCCAAATATGCTCCTCAGAGGGATTTATTCTGCACCTTATGTTAATATTCTCTTTATTATTTATTACCTTACCTGTACTAACTTCTAAATTTAAATACCTTAATCTTTCAATGATTATATTCTGGCCTGATAAAAACTACACGGCTAGACCTGTTCAAATAATTGGTGTTACTATTCGTTACTGTACCAATAATTGGTGCTTGTCTGGCTATTAATTTGGCTGATATTTGCTTATATGCAGGATCAATTAGGAGCTGATGAGGCTTAGTCAGTTCGTCCGACGGTGTGTGCAGTGGTGTAATATTCCTACTCGGTACTCACCATATTTATCATTATGTTGCATCATATGTAGCTAGTTACGTTCACTTGACTGTTTTAATTGCAAATTTATTAGGCAAAATTCTTATCGTCTTCCCAGGCAGTTCCACCCGAAGGGAACACTTCTCTACGGCCAAAAGGTTCTCATTCAACGCCAACTCTGGGCTACACAGAGAACTACACACGCAGAGGTTTCTCCTATAGAATCCCTAGCATAAGAACTCTTCCCATAAATTCAGAAATAAAAACACCAAGTGAAACCAAAGAAACGACATCATTTCAACAACATAATTTAAACATGGTTTTCCCTTTCGGGAAACCCCGAAGGGATTACACACGAACTAGGAGATTACCTTAATATTCCTGGCGATCTCAGCTCCTTCTTGGCTATAGTACTTAGTGGAGTGGCTAATCTACAAAGGGAGAGGAGAGCTGGCTCTTGCTTGAGGGCTTTGCTTCTCTTCTTCCGACTGAGTGCTCTGTCTGAGGTGTTGTTCATCTCCTCCTCTCCTCCTCCTTTTATAGCCGTGAGACGGCTGCCATCGAAGCCTTCGGGAGCCTTCGCTCAACTGCCAGCGAGGCCCTCACTTATTTATTTTACATATGGTAGCATGCACGCGTGTCCTACTAGGGTACATGCGTGTCCTTCTAAAATATGGATAAGTGTGAGAGAGAGTGCCCGACAGACTTCAATCTTCAGGAATCTGCGCCTTTCTTCACGTGGGCACTGTCTCCCGGTGGATGATTGGCTTGCCTCCAGTGTCTTCTGATTATATGAGCAATGCACAGAGATTGCTCACACCGTTGGCTTGAATCTTGAACTCCGCCTTCTTCTCCGATGCAAATATTCTGGCATCCGATGGTTTTTTTTATATATGTGGGGGGGGTCTTCAACACGGCTAATTCTTGCTTAACTTAAACCAATATGCAGGATCAATTAGGAGGTGACGATACTTAGTCAGTTCGTCCGACGATGCGCGTAGTGGTGTAATATTCCTACTCAGTACTCACCATATTTATCATTATGTTGCATCAGATGTAGCTAGTTACGTTCACTTGACGGTTTTAGTTACAAATTTATTAGGCAAAATTCTTATCGTCTTTCCAGACAGTTCCACCCGAAGGGAACACTTCTCTACGGCCTCAAGGTTCTCAGTCAATGCCAACTCTGGGCTACACAGAGAACTACACACGCAGAGGTTTCTCCTATAGGATCCCTAGCATAAGAACTCTTCCCATAAAATCATAAGTAAAAACACCAAGTGAAACCAAAGAAACTACATCATTTCAACAACATAATTTACATATGGTTTTCCCTTTCGGGAAATCCCGAAGGGATTACACACGAACTAAGAGATTACCTTGATATTCTTGGCGATCTCAGCGCCTTCTTGGCTATACTACTAGGTGGTGGTGGTGGTTAAGCTCCTACTAAGCAAGGAGTGCTCTGGCTCAAGCTCGCTTGAGTGCTTCTCTGCTTCTCCGGCTCGAGTGCTATGTCTAAGGTGTTGTGTTTGTCTCCTCCTCCTTTTATAGCCACGAGACGGCTGCCAGCGAAGCCTTCGCGAGCCTTTTCTCAACTACCAGTGAGGCCCTCACTTATTTATTTTACATACGGTAGCATGCACGCGTGTCCTACTAGGGTACATGTGTGTCCTTCTAAAATATGGATAAGTGCGAGAGAGACTGCCCGACAGACTTCAATCTTCAGGAATCTTCGCCTTTCTTCACATGGGCATTGTCTCCCGGTGGATGATTGGCTTGCCACCAGTGTCTTCTAATTATATGAGCAATACACAGAGATTGCTCACACCGTTGGCTTGGTCTTGAACTCCGCCTTCTTCTCCGATGCAAATATTCTGGCATCCGATGCATGCTTTTTTTTAATATGTGGGGGGGGGGGGTCTTCCCCGCCAATATAATTGATATACCATATCAATATTCAGGTTGCATCAATATTCGGGGAGGTCCTCCGCGCCCAAAAAATTGATAGCAATATCAATTCAAGTATATGGCCTATTGATTAATACCAATATTCACGTATCATTAATTGCTAATCAATATGCTGTCCATGCCCAGCGATGTCCATAAGATCATCGTCAGACCAATGAGAAACATATTTTTGATTACATTCTTTCTTTATTTCTTCAACTATTTCTTGTCTTAAATCCTTTAATATTTCTTCTTTCAATTCTATTTTCAATTCTTCCTTCCACACTTTTGACATATCTTCCCATTTTTCATCTATTTTCATATCTATATATTCTCCATCTAAAGAATCCACTCCTTTGACAAGGCATTCTTTATATGATTTATATTTTGGAGAAATATTATCTTTTTCATAGTCGGAGCTTGATTCATCTATTTTAAACTTTGTGAGAATAGTTGTTGCCGGATTGGCATTATTTCTCTTATGGACCTTGTGGATATATTCTTCGGCTGATGGCTGTATATAATATTCAGATCCTATGACAGCCTCTGCATATTTTAAAGCTTCATCTACACAAGCATAACTTTTCCAGTTTATGCTTTCTCCATTTTTCTTTGCTATTAGTTTTTCTATACTTATTTCTTCATATGAAGTATATATTCCTGGCCTTTTTCCTTCAAACAAGACATATAACGTCTTGCGTTCTGGATATTCCATATTCTCTGCGGACGTTTGTCCTTTATTCATCATTTTTCCTTTATTTAACATATTGAAATATTCTGCTAGGCTATTCAGGATTGATAGCATATAACCTTTATCATCTCTTTTGTTATTATATTGATTCCAGAAATTATCAAGTATGCATCCTTGAACTTCATCTAGATACATATATTTCTTGGGCCTGAAATTAAAAGTATTTGGCTCAAATATCTTCAGACTATTCTCAGCCCCAAAGCTGATTGCTTCAAACCCATGGGGGTGAAGTCCTTTCCTCATATCTGTAAAATTAATGAATAAGAGGATAAATTAGATACAACATTATTCTTTCATATTCTTCGTATTATTTCTCGATAATTGAAATAACAGCTATTCATTATCTTTGCCCAATTCAATGCATAATTGACTTTATCATATGTTATTTGTTCCAATGTCAAATGTATTCCAGATTTACTTCCATCGAACAAAATATTTGTTGATCTTGGTATATTTTTTTTCATCATGTTAGAATATTCTGCAAGACCATTGGGATTAGATAGCATGTATCCTTTCATTTTTCTTTCAAGTATATTCTTATTATCCAATATGCATCTTTGGAGCCCATCATCATGGATATGATTCTTTGGTTTGAAATTGAATGTATTTGGTGGAAATATCTTTAATTTATTGTAGCATTCACTTCCGCCTGCGAATGTACGTTTCTTCATTTCTATAGAATTGATTATCGAGAGGATACATTAGGTAAACTATTATCCTTTAATATGCTCAAATATTATTTTAAAATCAATCCTTCCTTTATTTCCGTGCTTCCAGCACCATATTCTTCTTCTTTATTATTCTTTAGCTCATCTTTTAATATTTCTAGCACTGCTTCTAGTATATTCATCCTATTTTCTAGATTTCTGACTGTACTAGATATTCTTTAGCTCATCTTAAATCATTTTCAATATTCTTGCTTACAATACGTAGATCTACTGGGTGCGTTAGAACGCTTAACTCTACTTCTCTAGATATTCTATATAAACTACTCTTGCTTTTAAATAAACCCATATGATATACTTGCTGTGGTTTTATTTTTCTTAGGGTATCTTTTTGATATCTTTCTAAATCTTCTTGTAAATCTATAACTTCTTCTATGCTATCAACATCATCAGCTTTGCATGATAATCTATGCTTCATTGCAAGTGGCTTAGAGTCTTGCCTTACTACCTGGAGGAATTTGTCTCTTCTGGAGACGCTGTTAGGTACATCCATCTTTCTGAATTAATACTTCTTGACGAAGATACTATTCCAGATGAGGATAACACAATATCTTTGCTACTTTGAACACTATTTAGCTTTTCTAAAACTGGGATTAAAAGATGGAGGATAGTGTTATTCTGCCTTATTATAATTTTAGAGTCTTCTTTTGGTGAGTCGTGATCAGAAAAACCGACAGGGGGTGACAAATATTTAGCAACTTCGTTTAATGCTTTGCTATATTCGTTCATATAACTATGAGAGGATAAGAGTTTTTACCTCCTGAACTAACCTTTTTATTTCAGAAATATCTTGACTTGATTCAGTGCGTGACGACGAGTCTATACCTTTACTTAGGTAACGGCCTATTGTCAACGCTTCTTCTTTAATATAATCGTTATTTTTGCAAATTATATTTTGTCTAGCTTTTGCTTCTTCAAGTTTATGAAGAATGATATCTATTTTGATATTTAACCCGGAGCACTTGTCTGCGAGTTTTTGATATTCTTTGAATATGCTTTCAAATTTTTGTTCAAGTATATCTTGCCTTTTTCACCAAGATATGTAAAAATTATATATCAAATCGACCACAATATTTAGTTGACTATGAGATGTATGCCAAATATGCTCCTCGGAGGGATTTACTCTGCACCTTATGTTAATATTCTCTTTATTATTTATTACATTACCTGTACAAACTTCTAAATTTAAATACCTTAATCTTTCAATGATTATATTCTGGCCTGATACCAACTAAACGGGATATATTATTATATATTATTTAACAATATACTTATTAAACAATATTTACAGTCTTATTTCAGTATATGCGGATATATCGCGTACGATATCAGTGTACGCGGATATTCAGCTTACTATTGGCGACTATTTGCTTTACTATTCAGTACTATGCAAATAATTGGTCCGTTACTATTTGGAATAGTATTTCACTATTTACAACAATATTCAATTCTTTGTCACTATTTCAATGATATGTGCGTGTCGGGTAATTAACACGGCTAATTCTTGCTTAACTTAAATCAATATGCATGATCAATTAGGAGGTGACGATACTTAGTCAGTTCGTCCGACGATGAGCGCAGTGGTGTAATATTCCTACTCGGTACTCACCATATTTATCATTATGTTGCATCAGATGTAGCTAGTTACGTTCACTTGATGGTTTTAATTACAAATTTATTAGGCAAAATTCGTATCGTCTTCCCAGGCAGTTCCACCCGAAGGGAACACTTCTCTACGGCCTCAAGGTTCTCATTCAACGCCAACTCTGGGCTACACAGAGAACTACACACGCAGAGGTTTCTCCTATAGGATCCCTAGCATAAGAACTCTTCCATAAATTCATAAGTAAAAACACCAAGTGAAACCAAAGAAACTACATCATTTCAACAACATAATTTACATATGGTTTTCCCTTTCGGGAAACCCCGAAGGGATTACACACGAACTAAGAGATTACCTTCATATTCTTGGCGATCTCAGCGCCTTCTTGGCTATACTACTAGGTGGTGGTGGTGGCTAAGCTCCTACTAAGCAAGGAGTGCCCTGGCTCAAGCTCGCTCGAGTGCTTCTCTGCTTCTCCGGCTCGAGTGCTCTATCTGAGGTGTTGTGTCTGAGGTGTTGTTTTTCTCCTCCTCTCCTCCTTTTATAGCCGCGAGACGGCTGCCAGCGAAGCCTTCGGGAGCCTTCGCTCGACTGCCAGCGAGACCCTCACTTATTTATTTTAGATACGGTAGCATGCACGCATGTCCTACTAGGGTACATGCCTGTCCTTCTAAAATATGGATAAGTGCGAAAGAGAGTGCCCGACAGACTTCAATCTTTAGGAATCTTCGCCTTTCTTCACGTGGGCATTTGTCTCCCGGTGTGGTTATTTAAAGCGAATTTCAGTCTACTGTTCACCACGGGTGTGGAAAACACTGTTCACTATTCACTACTCACTATTCACAACAGTAATTACCGTTCAAATAATTGGCGTTACTATTTGTTACTGTACCAATAATATGCGCCTGTCTGGTTAAGTATTTGTTTACTATTCATGATTAATTCAAATTTTTAACAGAAAACTATATATATGTGCAGGATCTTTTCAGGGCTGGCTAGGCCTATCAGTTCGTCCAACGGTGCTTGCAGAGGTGTAATATTCCTACTCGGTACTCACCATATTTATCATTATGTTGCATCAGATATAGCTAGTTACGTTCACTTGACGGTTTTAAATGCAAATTTAAAGGCTAAGTTCTTATCGTCTTCCCAGGTAGTTCCACCCGAAGGGAACACTTCTCTACGGCCACAAGGTTCTCATTCAACGCCACTCTGGGCTACACAGAGAACTACACACGCAGAGGTTTCTCCTATAGGATCCCTAGCATAAGAACTCTTCCCGCAAATTCATAAGTAAAAACACCAAGTGAAACCAAAGAAACTACATCATTTCAACAACATAATTTACATATGGTTTTCCCTTTCGGGAAGCCCCGAAGGGATTACACACGAACTAAGAGATTACCTTGATATTCTTGGCGATCTCAGCGCCTTCTTGGCTATACTACTAGGTGGTGGTGGTGGCTAAGCTACTGGAGAAGCTGGTGCTCTGGCTCTCACTTGCTTCGAGTGCTCTCTGCTTCTCCGGCTCGAGTGCTCTGTCTGAGGTGTTCTCTGTGTCTCCTCCTCTCCTCCTCCTTTTATAGCCGTGAGACGGCTGCCAGCGAAGCCTTCGGGAGCCTCCGCTCGACTGCCAGCGAGGCCCTCACTTATTTATTTTACATACGGTAGCATGCACGCGTGTCCTACTAGGGTACATGTGTGTCCTTCTAAAATATGGATAAGTGCAAGAGAGAGTGCCCGACAGACTTCAATCTTCATGAATCTTTGCCTTTCTTCACGTGGGCATTGTCTCCCGGTGGATGATTGGATTGCCTCCAGTGTCTTCTAATTATATGAGCAAATGCACAGAGATTGCTCACACCGTTGGCTTGGATCTTGAACTCCGCCTTCTTCTCCGATGCAAATATTCTGGCATCCGATGCATGCCTTTTTTTTATATGTGGGGGCGTCTTCCCCGCCAATATAATTGATATATCATATCAATATTCGGGTTGCATCAATATTCGGGGAGGTCCTCCGCGCCCGAAAAATTGATAGCAATATCAATTCAAGTATATGGCCTATTGATTAATTCAGGCTGCTGCCCATATCACGCGATGTCTAGCATAGGATCATCTTCAGACAAATTGAAATTATATTTATTGTCACATTCTTTCTTTATATCTTCAAATTTCTCATCCATTTCTTTTCTTACTTCTTTTAATATTTCTTCTCTCAACACTTTCTTTATTATTTTTGACCATTCTTCAAATCTTTTATTCATTTCTTGGTCTATATATTCACTATCTAAAGGGTCAAGTCCCTTTAGAAGGCATTCTTGATATGACTGATATATTGGTGATCCTTCTTTTATTGGAGTTTTTGAGCTCTTAGCTTCTCCTTGTGAGGGAACTGCTGATGCGGGTATATTTTTAATTATGCGCCCTCTTTTCTCAATATATGCTCTGGCTTCAGGATCTATATAATATTCTTGTTTTATCTCTTTCTGTGCCCATTTCAAGGCATCATCGATATTATCATATTTTTTATATGATAAATCTATGCCTTTGCTCTTTGCTTCGAGCTTCTCTATTTGAATATCTTCCCAATGCATATATATTCCTGGTTTATTTCCATTAAACAATATATAGAGAGGTTCTTCTTTTTCTACCTCAATTTTTGATGGTCTTGGGCTATTTTTGTTCAACATGTTGAATATATGGAAATATTCTGCAAGACTATTCAGATTAGATAGCATATACCCTTTTTCTTCCCTTTTTACCGCATATTGAAACCACATATTATCCAATATGCATCTTTGGATTTCATCAAGACAAATATGGCTCTTTGGCTTGAAATTGAATGTACTGGGAGAGAATATTTTTAATTTATTGTCATCTCCGAATATGAAACATTCATTTCCGCTTGGGAGGGTTCCTTTTGCTATTCCCTTCATTTCTGTAAAATTGATGAGCGGGAAAATATGTCAGGCAAACTATTATCCTTTCCTTTGATATGCTCAAATATTACTTTATAACCATTCCCAGCTATGGTGTCTTCAAATAAGACCCATCTTCTCGTTGAACTTTTCTTACTATTAATTTTATTGTAATAACGGCATATAGCTTCACAATCTGTTCGGACAGTAAATTCTTTAAATCCTAAATATAATCTGAAAGCATTTATTGCATTTACGACTGCAAGGATTTCTCTATCAATATTATTTACCGTCTTTAATTTGTAACTTCCTGAAGCATATCTGCATATTTTCTCTTCTGCTTTAGGGGAATATTTAGTAGGTTTTTGTTTTAATATAGCACCCCAGCCTACCTTAGACGCATCTGTTTCAATTATAAAATATTTATCCTCTAAAGGCAACTCTAGGGGTTCTAAATTCTTGACTCTCTCCTTTATGGCTTTTACTAATCTTATGTCTTCAGAATTGAAATATTTTTGTCCATTCTGTCTTATCTTTGCATATAATGGACCAGCTAGCTTTGCTAAATTATCTATATAATTCCTAGCATAATTTACAATTCCTAAGAATTGTTGTAAAACCTTTTTATCACTCATATTGTCATGGAATTCTAATATTTTCTTTGCAATATGATCTTGCAAATATATTTTTCCTTCTCCTATTTCATGCCCAAGGAAATTTATTCTTTCTTCGCATATTTCCATCTTCTTTTTGGATAATATAAGCCCATTTTGCTCTACCTTTCGGAAGAACACTTCAAGGTGGGCAATATGCTCTTTATATGATTTGGAAAATATTAATAGGTCATCAACATAGACCAATATAAATGCTTGATTCTCATTAAATATATTTTGCATTTTTCTTTCAAATAATGCGGGTGCATTCTTTAGACCCAATGGCATGACTAGCCATTCATAATGGTCTTGTGGACAAGTAAATGCTGTCCAAGGAATAGATTCCTCTGCCATTTTTACTTGCCAAAATCCTACCTTTAAATGGAATTTAGAGAAATATTTGCTTCCTTGTATTCTATTGATCCATTCCTGCTTATTAGGTCTATTATATGCATCATCTATCATATTATCATTGAGCCTTTTAAAATTAATTACCATTCTGGATTTACCTCTTACTTCTTCAGCATGATTTCTAACTATAAAAGCAGCAGATCGATGAGGACTTCTGCTTTCTCTAATTGCTTTTAACTTTAGTAATTCTTCGATATGCATCTTGAATTATTCAATATCTTTGGGAGTAGCTTCTATTGGTCCTGACTTAATTATATAATCTGAGTTTATAATATTTATTTTATAAACTATAGAGTTCTTATCCCAATGTTTCATTGGTATTTCCCCAATAATTTGTATGTTCTCTAATCTTTGCACAATCCTGTTTATATCTTCTTTGGATTTTATATCTCTATACCAATTTGGAGAGAAAGATGGTAACCCTATGCATTCTGTACACGTATTTTCTATATGATATTCTTCTATTGCCTTGCTGAGTTCTTCATCTTTGCAGAATTCAAGGGGATCTGTACTTGCGCTATATTCAACATCTACATTGGATATTTCTATATTTTGCAAACCCTTTCTTTGTTTCCGCACTTCAGATAAGTATGGAACATTATCTTGACGTGGGATAAATGTAACCCCATCTTCATGTATAATTGTGGTTTGCAAAGATTGTTGTAAAAATCTTAACCCTATTATCATATCATCATTTATAACCGACAAATCTCTTATTGTAATTTCATCTATTATACATTTTGTGCCATTTATATATGCTTCTATATTATATGCCATTTGGTTATGGATTTTCTTTATTCCTGACATATCGGTAGATACTTCTGCTTTATTATCATCTATGGTTTTGACTATTTTGGGACATCTCATAAAGTATTTGTCGTGGATAATGTTCTTTGTGCATCCAGTATCTAATAGTGCCAATATTTTATAGGAAATATTTGGTGTTAAATTTATTTTAACTGGAATTCTTATACCTAGCACTTCTTTAAATGGTAATCGCACTATATATTTGTTTCCAAAACTAGTTATAGCATCTTTTAGTTGTATTAACTTACCTCTTTTTTATCTCTTACCGTTATCATTTGTTCCTCCATTTCCGTGCTTTCCAGCAACATAATTTCCTGTTCTTCATTATCTTCTATCTTATCTTTTAGTTTTTGTTCTTTATTTCCTGCTAACTTTCTTTTAGTATTTCTAACTCTGCTTCTAGTTTATTTATTCTATTTTCTTCTAGATTTCTAACCCTACTATATAATATTCTTTCTTCTGGTTCAAATTCTATGCTTACTAACAAATTTGTTCCTTTAAAATCTTCATATCCCTTAGTTTGGAAACCAAAACTCATTTTTTCAATAAATTCTTTAACAGGCATTATTAGGTCTGGAGCTATGTATGTTATTAGCCTATTTTCATTCATATCTCCTTCCACAAAGCCTAATGCCGCTTTATCAATTGATTCCCATCTTCGGTCTAATAATGTTATTAGCACTTTTGCTCCTAATTTCTTTCTTGTCATGCCTTTAACTCCTATGATATACATTCCTTGATGAATATATTTATAACCACAATATCTTAAATCATTTTCAATATTCTTGCTTACAATACGTAGATCTACTGGGTGCGTTAAAACGCTTAACTCTACTTCTCTAGATATTCTATATAAACTACTCTTGCTTTCAAATAAACCCATATGATATACTTGCTGTGGTTTTATTTTTCTTAGGGTATCTTTTTGATATCTTTCTAAATCTTTTTGTAAATCTATAACTTCTTCTATGCTATCAACATCATCAGCTTTGCATGATAATCTATGCTTCATTGCAAGAGGCTTAGAGTCTTGCCTTACTACCTGGAGGAATTTGTCTCTTCTAGAGATGCTGTTAGGTACATCCATCTTTCTGAATTAATATTTCTTGATGAAGATAATATTCCAGATGAGGATAACACAATATCTTTGTTGCTTTGAACACTATTTAGCTTTTCTAAAACTTGAATTAAAAGCTGAAGGATTGTGTTATTCTGTCTTATAATGATTTTAGAGTCTTCTTTTGGTGAGTCGTGATCAGAAAATCCTACAGGGGTTGACAAATATTTAGCAACTTCGTTTAATGCTTTGCTATATTCGTTCATATAACAATGAGAGGATAAGAGTTTTTATCTCCTGAACTAACCTTTTTATTTCAGGAATATCTTGACTTGAATCACAGCGTGATGACGAGTCTTTTCCTTTACTTAAGTAACGGCCTATTGTCAACACTTCTTCTTTAATATAGTCGTTATTCTTGCAAATTATATTCTGTCTTACTTTTGCTTCTTGAAGTTTATGAAGGATGATATCTATTTTGCTATTTAACCCGGAGCACTTGCCTGCGAGTTTTTGATATTCTTTGAATATGCTTTTAAATTTTTGTTCTAAACTGTCTTGCCTTTTTCTCCAAGATATGTAAAAATTATATATCAAATCGACCACTATATTTAGCTGACTATGAGATGTACGCCAAATATGCTCCTCATAGGAATTTATTCTGCACCTTATATTAATATTCTCTTTAGTATTTATTACCTTACCTGTACTAACTTCTAAATTTAAATACCTTAATCTTTCAATGATTATATTCTGGCCTAATACCAACTGCACGGCTTATAATGCGTATATAAAATGGATATTCTATATTTGATCGCTGAACGCGGTCTTAATTAGCGTATGTGGTTATTTAAAGCGAATTTCAGTTTACTGTTCACCACGGGTGTTGAAAACACTGTTCACTATTCACTATTCACAACAGTAATTACCTTTCAAATAATTGGTGTTACTATTCATTACTGTACCAATAATATGCGCCTGTCTGGTTAATTATTCGTTTACTATTCGTGATTAATTCAAATTTTTAACAGAAAAATATATATATATGCAGGATCTTTTCAAGGCTGGCTAGGCCTGTCAGTTCGTCTGACGGTGCTTGCAGAGGTGTAATATTCCTACTCGGTACTCACTATATTTATCATTATGTTGCATCAGATGTAGATAGTTACGTTCACTTGATGGTTTTAAATGCAAATTTAAAGGCTAAGTTCTTATCGTCTTCCCAGGCAGTTCCACCCGAAGGGAACACTTCTCTACGGCCACAAGGTTCTTATTCAACGCCACTCTGGGCTACACAGAGAACTACACACGCAGAGGTTTCTCCTATAGGATCCCTAGCATAAGAACTCTTCCCGCAAATTCATAAGTAAAAACACCAAGTGAAACCAAAGAAACTACATCATTTCAACAACATAATTTACATATGGTTTTCCCTTTCGGGAAGCCCCGAAGGGATTACACACGAACTAAGAGATTACCTTGATATTCTTGGCGATCTCAGCGCCTTCTTGGCTATACTACTAGGTGGTGGTGGTGGCTAAGCTACTGAAGAAGCTGGTGCTCTGGCTCTCACTTGTTTCGAGTGCTCTCTGCTTCTCCGGCTCGCGTGCTCTGTCTAAGGTGTTGTCTGCGTCTCCTCCTCTCCTCCTCCTTTTATAGCCGCGAGAAGGCTGCCAGCGAAGCCTTCGGGAGCCTTCGCTCGACTGCCAGCGAGGCCCTCACTTATTTATTTTACATACGGTAGCATCCACGCGTGTCCTACTAGGGTACATGCGTGTACTTCTAAAATATGGATAAGTGCGAGAGAGAGTGCCCGACAGACTTCAATCTTCTGGAATCTTTGCCTTTCTTCACGTGGGCATTGTCTCCCGGTGGATGATTGGCTTGCCTCCAGTGTCTTCTAATTATATGAGCAATGCATAGAGATTGCTCACACCGTTGACTTGGATCTTGAACTCCGTCTTCTTCTCCGATGCCAATATTTTGGCATCCGATGCATGCCTTTTTTTTATATATACCTTAAATTCACACAATATAATTCACCAATATTCTGCGGTCTATATCAGTGTACGCGAACAATATATATGCGGTGTTATTTGATGCTGATCAGTGTCTGCGGTTAATATTCAGCTTACTTATTTGCTTACTATTTGATACTATACAAATAATTGGTGTGTTACTATTTTGAATAGTATTTCACTATTTGCAGCAATATTCAATTCTTTGCCACTATTATATATATATATATATATATATATATATATATATATATATATATATATATAGTAATGCTATTATGATCACAAGATTAGAATATAAAGTAACACTATTCTGATCACAGGATCAGAACAATATTCTGATAACTGCACGCCCTTTATAAGTAGGCGATGAGGTGTTCCTGAGATCAGAACGTTCAAACGAAAAAAAAAACAAGCACACCCATCCCTCCCAGTCGTCCACATCCCGCGCCGCCTCCGGCCACGGCCCATCCAGCTCCGGCGTGCCTCCCGCCGTCGACGCCCGCCCCAGCACCTCCTCTCCTCTCTGCCCCGCTTCCCGCCGCCTGCTGCCCTTCCTCTTGGATCCGCCGCCATCTCCGAAACCCTGATGACCGAGGCCCGGCCAACAACCCGTCGCTGACCACCTGCGCCGGTGCCGCCCCGGATCCCCACCGCGGGAAGAGATCCCATGCAAGTCTCCTCACCATGATGTTGCAGGTCGATTGCGCCGCCGCACGAAATTCACCGGCCAGAGCTAGGGCCGAATCCGTCGTCGGTGCGTCATCACCTCGGTCAACCTCCACCGCCGCCCCTTCGTCTCTCCAATTCGGCTGTCCAGGGCCACCTTCATGCTGCTGCTAGGCCACGCACTGTCGTGTGCCTCCTCCTCCCAGGCCACTCCCTTTGGATAGGGCCGGATCCTCGTGCGTGTGCAGCCATTCCAGCTGCATCGGGCAGTGCTCTCGCTGCAACCATACTTGGACTGCTAGTCTCTGTTGAGATTCTTCCATTTGTTTGTTTCGTCCCTGCAATTGATTCATCTCCTGCGACCGGCTAGTCCCCTGCCCCCTGCTTCTTTGGAGATAATTTTCGTACAAGTTTTGTGAAAGCTATGCACTATGGATCTGTACACAAAGATATACTGTTGCGCTGCCGCTCAATGATATTAACTTACCCAGTCTCCCAAATCACAAAGAAAAGCACAAGTTCGGGTTCTTTCGAGGTACAAGTTCAGAGTTTCTCCCTTCTCTGAATAATTCAGATTTTTGAACCTGCAAGTATGACTTCCAGTTCAGTTGCAAAACGCCATCTTTTTTGTTTTTGTTGTCGTACTTCTGCTATTCTGTATACAGAGAGAGAGGGGGAGGGAGGGGGAATGTATCTGGTGCACCGGGGCAATTGGTGCTACCGGTGCACCGGCCCCATGTTGCACATTAAAAAATATTCAAAAAATCTGTAAAAAAAAATTAGTGCATTGACACAGCATCAATGTATGTTATCACAGAAATTCGAATCAAAATTCGAAACATTGCTCGAGATACAAAAATGACAAATTTGACACTAAATAGTACATAACACAAGTTGAGCTTTAGTTTTGGCCCATTAGCACATTGATGTCAAATTTGTCATTTTTTATCTCGAGCAATGTTTCAAATTTTGATTTGAATTTATGTGACAACTTAAATTGATGTTGTGTCAATGCACTAATTTTTTTTCGGATTTTTTCGAACATTTTTAGTGTGCAATGGAGTCCGGTGCACCGGTAGCATCAATTGCCCCGGTGCACCAGATACGTTCCCGGAGAGAGAGAGAGAGAGAGAGAGAGAGAGAGAGAGAGAGAGAGAGAGAGAGAGAGAGACGTCTACAAGTACGCAAGAAAGCTACATACGTTTCTAACAATTCGAGTGTGCCCTCTCCTGTTTGTTCTAATGCTTGGGGAGCTTATTCTAGTATACTATTATTTGTGCGAGAAAAAGTACAACAGAAGTGCCGTTCTAGGTGAGGTGTTGTTCCTTCGAGGTTATGTTGGCAATGGTCATATGTAAAATTCCTGGAATAACGACCTAGAAGTTATTTTTTAATATTCTTGCGGTCCCTTCGGTATTATGTTCTTGCGGTTCTATGACTAAACAAAACTAATAGTTACTTTCTTTAATTATGAAACTAACAACCTAGAAGTTCAAATTAAAATAAATGGGTTGTCCGATGTAAAAAAAAATAGAATTTCATTTTATAAGAATAGAACCAAGAAATTAAAATTTTAAAAATTGAGCAGTTTCATGTTTATTATAAAAAGGATTTCCCTCGTTTCTGGAAAAAAAAAACTCAAAGTCCATATTAAAAATAACAGAGCGATTCAATGTTTATTACAAAACTAGAATTTTCCCGTCACCAAATAATAAACCAAGAAGTCCAAATTAGAAAAATGGTGTAGTTCCAAAAATATAAAAATATGGATTTTGTTCATTTCTAAAATAACTTAGAGGTTCAGATTTAAATAACGCAGAAGTTTGATGTTTATTACAAAATCGGGAAGTTAAAATTTTAAAAACAAATCAGTTCAAAAACATTTATATAACATGGATCTTCCCGCTTTACAGAAAAATCTCGAAGTTCAAATTAAAATAGCGGAGCGTTTGTTTATTACAAAACTAGGATTTTTCTTTTTTGTTACTAAAAGAAATAAAATTAAGAACTCCAAATTTAAAAAATGGAGCAGTTTAGTGCTTATAAAAAACTTAGATTCTCCTCATTACTAAATAATAAAACCAATAAGTTCAATTAATAATACCAGAATGGCGGTTTATTTCCTTAATATCTAAAAGACAAATCTGGAAGTTCAAAAAAATTGAGCAAGAAGTTCAAATAAAAAATACTCAAAACTCTTTGTAAAAAACGGATTTCCCCATTGTAAAAAAACACAGAAGTTCAAACTAAAAAAAGAACATTTCAAGAGTTTATAAAAATAATTTTTACCGACGGGGTAAGGAGAAAGGGTGGAGGAAAGTGCCGTTGGGCAGTGGGGGGGGAGGTTGGTGTGAGGGGAGTAGATGGAAGATGCGAAGGGGGTAGTAGAGAAAGGGGGAGAAGGGGAGGAGAGGGGAAAAGGGGTCTAGTTGGGTAAGGGGAATACGGAGTGAGGGTGTGGGGAGAGAGAGGGTAGTAAATGGAGGAGCGGTGTAGGTAGTAGACGTTGCTGTGGGATGTGAGTGGGGCGAGAGGCGGAGTTCGTGGATAAAGGATAAAAGGGAAGGGAGTGGGAGTATGGGGTTTGAAGGGAGGGGTGGCGGATTGAGGGGGAGGGGAGAGGAGATGGGGATGAGGTAGGATGGGCTGGAGGAGCACTCGTGTGCAAACAGTGTGGGGAGGGAGATCATGGCGTAAATGGGGTGGGGGGCGTATTGTGTGGTTGGATGGGAGGGGGGGAATGTGGGTAAGAGATTGAAATAGGTTGCAAGCGGTAAGGGAGTTGTGCGGGTAAGTTGTGGGGGGGTGAGAGGGTGGTTTATAAAAGAAGAGAAGGGAGTGAGGTGGAGAAGCTATGAAGGAGGTAGGGAAAGTAGGTGGGGGAGAGGTGGCTTGTGGAATGGTGGTAAGAGTTATAAAGGAGGGAGAGAGAGTTGGAGGAAGGAGTAAAAAGGGAGAAGAAGAAGAGGAAGAAAGTCGGCGAAGACCCGATTTTTTTCCCCCCACACCTCAACTTTTCCACTTTATACACTCCCCCCACTTTTGTTCAATTTTTATATAAAAAAGGATTGTCCCTATTACTAACCAATAAAACTAGGAAGTTTGAATTCAAAAAATGGTGAAGTTCGACATCTGTAAAAAAATCAGATTTTTCTCATTATTAAAAGAATAAACCAAGAAATTCAGTATTTAAGAACAAAGAAGTTCAAAAAACTCAGATTTTCCACGTCACCATAGAATAAAACTAAGAAGTTCAAATTAAAATAACGGAGCAACTCGATGTATAGAAAAAAACTCACATACATCTAGTTTCTAGAGAAAAGGTATTTTATTCAGTTCAAGAAAAAGTTGTACGAGTTTTACTTAAAAAAATTGATTTTTTCCTTTTCTAAAAATAATACTATGAAGTTCAAATTAAAATAACAAAGAAGTTCGAAGTTTATAAAAACCTAGAACATACAAGTTAACAAAATCAATACCATCTTTTGGCATTTTCAAAAATACCCATAAATGGCCACGAATTTGAAAAAATTGTCTACATTGAAAATTTGCTTTTTAAAACATAAGCTTTCCAACAGTATATCATATGTGTTATTTCCATAATATAATTAGAATATTTTGTGTATATCGCTCAAACAAGTTTTAGCGTGTTCAAAAGATGCTCTTAACCCGTGATCATTCTGTTAAAAAATGTTTTCCAATAGCTTTCTAACGGTATTATTTGCTGAAATTTAATGAGTGCTTTAGGAGTTAGGGGCAAACAAAATTAGAGATCAGTTCAAAGTGAAAACAATGAGAAGTTCACGTACTGCATGGCAAACTATGAAAAGTTTGTTGCTAGAAGTTCAGGTGCTCGGCACAAGAAAGTTCAAAATTCTTGTGGGAGAGGTTCACAGTATATTTACATGTTGAAAAACACAAGAAAATATGTTGTTATTTGTGTTTTGAAATAGTTCCTTCAATCCATTACAAATTTGTAACAAAATGCTCTACATGGAAAAAGTTCCTCCTATTCAAAAACTCTCCAAGGGTACATTGTATTCTTATTCTAGAATAAACGGTTAAAACAAATTGTTGTATGTTGTTTGAAACAAAAGTTCAACCGTATTAGAAAAAGTTGTGTCTTTTCAACAGGTTTCTAATGGTATATCATTTGTGCAACTCCGGCGAAACGGATGAGGAATTACAAACAAAAATACGTGACAGAAGTTCAAAGTGAAAACAGCGAGCAGTTCAACTACAACACGGAATGCATTTCAGATGAGAATAAATGAATACAAAACTAAAAGCCTAAAAGGTTTGTTACAAGAAGTTCACGTGCTCCTCCTTGCACGGTTCAAAAATTAAATTGCGAGACGTCTGTCACACGGTTAAAACTCAAATTCTTTTTATTTCTATGCAGAATTAAAGTATGAAGTTCAATTTAGAAAAAAGTTGTTTGATGTTTACTTAAAAGTCACTTTTTTCTAAGAATAACACTAAGATGTTCAAATTAAAAATGTAGAGAAATCCAGAGATTATAAAAACCTATGATTTACGTGCTCAATTTTGACGAGTGATTTAGGAGTTAGGGCAAAAAAAAGCAGAGAGTGGTTCAAAGTGATAATAGCCAGAAGTTCACGTACTGCATGGTTTGTGTTGCATATGAGAAAAATTGAACAAAAAGTCAAAGTCAATTTTTTTGTTGCTAGAGGTTCAAGCTCTCGGTCGGAGAAAGTTCAAAAATTCTTATGAGAGAGGTTCGCCGTGTATTTACATGTTCAAAACATAAAAAAAGTGTTGTTTTTTTTGTGTTTTAAAATAATTCTCCCAATCCATTAGAATTTTGAAAATTAAATGCCTTGCGTGAAAAAAGTTTCTCCTATTCAACAACTTTCCAAGGGTATGTCGTATGCTCTATTTCAAAATAAATGGTTAAAAATCCATGTACGTTGTTCGAAACAAAAGTTTAGCCGTATTAGCGAAAGCTGCGTTGTTTCAACAGGTTTCTAAAAATGTATATCATTTGTGTAACTCCGATGAACGTGTTGAAAAATTACAAACAAAAATACGTGACAGAAGTTCAAAGTGAAAACAGGGAGCAGTTCAACTACTACACGGAATGTGTTTCACATGAGAATAAAAGAATACAAAACTAAAAGCCTAAAAGGTTTGTTGCAAGAAGTTCACATGCTCCTCCCTGCATGGTTCAAAAATTATATTGTGAGACGTTCGACCTTTAATTACATGTTAAAAAAAAGGCAAAAATGATGTTGTTTTG
Source organism: Thinopyrum elongatum (assembly GCA_011799875.1). Lineage (NCBI taxonomy): Eukaryota > Viridiplantae > Streptophyta > Magnoliopsida > Poales > Poaceae > Thinopyrum > Thinopyrum elongatum. Next base: position 18,364,253 of record CM022297.1, on the reverse strand, counting down.
CCATTTTCAAAACTGCTCTCAAACGGCAATGAATCAGTAACAACTGTCTACATGAAAATGTTGCTCCTATTCATTAGCTTTTTAACGGTATATTATATGCTACATTCCGATGAACGGTTTAAAAGTTTCATGTGTATCATTAAAAACATGTTTTTTACATATTCAAAAAATTCTTTTGTATCGATGCGACTATGAAAAAATGATCAACACGGGAAAGTTGCGTGTCTTCAACAGCTTTCGAACGGTATATTATTTGCTCAATTCCGGTAAGTAATTGGGGAGTTACGGCCAAAAAACAACACATGAAAAACAGAGTGAAGTTCAAGCAGACATGCCCCAGAAGTTCAAGTACTTCATAGAGTGCATCTCCGAACACTTTGTTTTGGCGATGAAGGCAGAACGCATGATTCCGCCGTTTTCAAAATTACATAAAAACGGTTGGGAATTAGAGAAAACTTTCTATACGAAAAAGTTTTGCATTTTCGATAGCTTTCCAACGGCATATTATTTGCCCCATTCCGATAATGTTTGCAAAGATTACAGCCAAAATACTTTTTCAGCCATTTTCAGAATTGAATAAAAACCATAAAGAATTGGGAGAAACAATCTATACAATTTTTTTCGCATTTGTTCGAGGTTTCCAACGCCATATCATTTGCTGCATTCTCACAAACGATTGAAAAATTAACTCAAAAAAACAAACTCAGAGGAATTTTGATCGTTTTCTAAATTACTCTTAAACCGTTTAAAATTAGAAAAATCTTTCTATAAGAAAACGAATCACATTTTTATAAGCTTTCCAACGCCATATTATTTGCCTCAATCGGATTAGCCGTTTAGAAATGGGCTCGCGAATATGAACTCGGCTGTTCGGTTTGAGAAATTCTGTGATTTTTCAAATTACTCTTTAACTGTATGGAATTTGGAAAAAAATTGTATACGTCGAATGAGCGGATTTGTAGCAGCTTTCCAACACCATACTATTTGCCTCATCCCGATAAACTGTTTGGAAATAGGCTCGAAAATACGATTCATGTTTTTTGTATGAAGAAAAAACGGTTTTCAAAACTGCTCTTAAACCATTTACATGTTGCCAAAAATTTAACTTAGATCCTGATACTCGTATCCATAGCTTTCCAAGGGTATATCGCAAGCCCCATTTGAACAATGTTCGCAGAAGTTCAACCTAGCACTAGGTGAAGTTCAAGTACTACTGCAGGGACGGGTCAGGTAGTTATCAGAATATTATTCTCATTCCGTGATCAGAATAGTGTTTATATATATATGTGGTGGGAGGTAAGAGGTCGGCGGCGGGGGCAGTTGGGAGGTGTAGACGACGTGGGGGCGACCGAAGGAGACAAGGATGCTAGCCAAGCAGACCATGTGGAGTCAGTCTCTTATGGGGTTGTGGAGATACTAAAGTTTGCTGCTTTGCTGACTTTATTTTGTATAGGTGTTCAACAAAGCCATAACCCCTGCCATTCCATATTTAGAAGAAAAAAACATTGCCTTTTTCCGTTAGTAGAAACTCGGCAAAGGCAGGCCGCCGTCACGTAGCTAGTGGCTGCCTGTCGGTGGGGCCCGACTGCTGAGCAAAGATTATACTTGGCCAAGTTTCTCTGTTTCAGCGGTCCACTTTCCTCGACACCGGGCAACTGGTTATGTTTTTCCGAGTTTTCAATTTATTTATCGAGTTCTTCAAGCTCCTTAATTAGTCGGTGGACTGTCAAGCTCCCGTCAAAAGAAACTCAATAACCAAGGAAACTCGGCATCAGCGGCGATTTTAGTACTGAATAATGTATGTACGATCAAGAACAACATATATAAATGAAGGCTGTGTGTCTTAATCAATGATAAGTATTGCATTGGACACACACACACCCTGAGCAATGCTTTGAGGAGGAGCGTTTGCAAGGAAATTAAGGATGGAAGGGAATTGTTGCATCGCTCGATCGGTTGGCAAAGACAAAGGGCAAAAGCATGCATGGATCGCTACATGCATGTGTTAATTATTTCCAGCAATTGAGGAACCGCCCCTCCCCTTCATGACGTGCTTCAGGAACCCCGGGATGTGCACGTTGGTGAAGTATTCCTTCCACTCGATGCTGCGCACGTCGAAGTGGAACCGCGCCTTCTCCTCCACTGACATCTCAGCGAAGAGCGCCTCGGTGTTGGCGTTGTCAAACCTGCATGCATGCATATGCCTCCGTTATAAGTTTCTCGACGCCATCGAGCACATGTATACATACATGGTTTCTCCAATGCCGATCAACCTGCCGCCATAGAAGCAGTAGGGTTGGTACATGCGGGCGAGGTGGATGATCTTATCGGCGTACTTGCTGAAAAGCGTCCGCGCCCGAGGCGACAGCGTCTCGCTGGCGCTCCAGAGCAGCACGTCCCTCTCGACGTTGCTGTTGAACTGGTGCATGCTGCCGAAGATCCTCATCGGCGCCACCTTGATTGGCTGCCCTGCCGCGAGGTTCAAGGGGTGCCTCGTGAAGTGCTGGAAAAAGAACCTGAACATGTCGCGCCATATCAGTGGGTTCGCCGTCGATGATCCCACATGGTAGATGTTCATCTCCCGTGCCGCCTCTATGGCCTGAGCGTGCTTCGCCACCGCTGCGAGGATCGCGTTCACCACCATGTCCGCCGGAACCTTACGGAGGGACAAGAGATCCATTTCAATCATCATCGCCATTAATTACCAGCTGAAACTGAACCGCCATATATTACACGAGTATTATGCCAATCTAGCTAGTGAACTACATAATTACCATGTCAACGACACCATCACCGTCGGCAGGGAACCCACTCAGCCGGCCTTTAGCGTAGTACAGGATAATCGGATCAATCATCCTGGGTTTTATTTGTCAAAACAAGTGGAGGTCGACCATAAAACGAACTATTAGGTGGGTGAGGAAGTTTTAGATTTTTAGAGGACATATATATAACTGACAAAAAGGACACCACAATTAATCGTCTACCTGATTCCTTCTATCCAACCTGGGATCGGCTCGCTCCAAGTGCCTTCGTTGATGCTTGGCCTTATCGTCACCACTGGTATCTCTCCTCGCATGCTGTCGAGGACCATCTCCCCCATGGCCTTTGTGAACACGTAGGTGTCTTGCCAGCCATGGAGTCTTGCCCTGCCGTGCCAGTACTAATCGATCAGTTGGTTCATTATGCTTGTGATGTTGCATGTTTAGACTATCATAAATGAACTACTAATATACTCCAAGAAAGACGTGTGGTGTCACCTCTCAGTGCCTAAATCCTTCATTTCTTGAGAGAAAGATGCTGCGTTGTTCGAGTTATGTCTGGAGCAAAAAGCAAGCTTGATCTCTGCCTCTATATCAAGCACAGTGTTCTGAAGTCCTGAAGAATCTGAGTAACCTAATTCCTTCGTGATGGTGTCTCCCAAGTTAAATGGCTTCTCTAGCACCACGCCTTGCCTCCTCCGGTTCACATATGCTGATTATTGATTGGCGCAGATGGAGCACATTCAAACACAGTGGTCTTATGCATTTATAAGTTTTTGAGTTATAATTTGTACCGAACTATGGATAGCATTTTTCATTTTTCAACTAAAGATTAAGGTGTGGGCTTATGCCCTCCGTTTTCTGGCTCTAAAATCAAACTTTTCACCTCAACATATCTCAGTTGGCATTCTGACCTGTTGATACATGCAAGAATAGCTTCAGCTATGAAAATCTACGCGCAAAACTCATTAACCGGAATGGTCCCATGGTGTTGACGTCCATAGCAATATCGTATCTGAAATGCATAACTGCGTGATTGTCAACAATGAATTTTTGGAGCAACACTACTATTATAAAACAGGTCAGACGAACCTCTCATCGAACGTCGTATTCGCTGCACTGTTGATGATGATGTCCACTTCTTTTGCAATCTCATCCGCTAGCTTAGGCGCAATGCCCATGTTCGCTTCTCTGACGTTGCCTACTACAGCAACAAGTTTTCTTGCTAAAAAATGGTGGTAATCTTTCCCACGGAGTTGCTGCAAGCATTTGAAAAGTTCTGTGTCTACTATCTGCATGCATATATATCATTTTGGTCAAGATTGAAAACTAGTCTTGAGTCTTTGACTCTTGACTCTTGATCTGTGTGCCCTTCAGAGCAAGTAAATAAAAAATTAAGTAGGAATCACCACACCTCATTTTGCAACCTTTTGAGTGCGGCTTCGCTATCCTTCGCCTTTATCAACACATATATCTTGCCGACAGCAGGAGTTGTCCTCAAGATGTTCTCTATAATAACTGATGCAGTAGAGAAATGGAAATCAAAGCACAAAAGATACATCGCGTGCTAAACATCAGGGGTGTAGAGAGAAGAAACTATACCTTTTGCTAGAAATCCAGTCCCACCAGTGATTAGGAAATTCTTGCCCCCAAAGAACTATGTGATCCCGATACCATCTGGTTCATTTGATGGCACTGAACCGGCTATGGGATTGTTGCGATCCATTTCCACAGCGTAGGAAGGCCACGACCCACCATAACTGCTCAAGTGCTTCTTCATGCAGCTCGCCAATGCATCACTACCAAGACGCCGTTTCCTTAACGGCAGTGCAGCAGCGCTTCTACTGTGGGCACGACCTCCCTTCCTAGCAGGAAAGCCTACACATTTTTTAGCAACAGCATAGTGAAGGTTTAACATGGCAGTCAACTTGGAAAGTCTGACGAAAGGAGTGAGGTGTGAAATAATATATCCAACTCTTCACTACAATCTTAATGCATATATGGGAGTGCTACATCCCTATTTATACTATTTTATAGGCAACATGGTACAAAAAGGTAATTGGTCCAGTTGCTCTCACGCCTATTATATATGTGTGATCAACGCATTTCTAAATGTGTCATACGCCCTCCATCTCTTCAAAAATCTAAGACGTTTTAGCGATGTTCTAAACGAAACTTGCTCAAGTTCGATCAAATTTTATAAAAAATATATATCAATAAGATATATTATTGTCAACATGTAAACACCAAATTATTAATAGTAGTTGTTGATATATTTATTCTACAGATGTGGTCAAAGTCAAACAAATTTGATTTAGAATAAAATAAATTTATTATATTTTCAATCAGACTGATTATTATCGCCGGAGGTTTCTCTTCTATGTTACTCCTCTCAACCAATTTCCTAAAAGGCACTTTGTGTTTTTGGTATGCTATGCAAAAAAGCAATTTCTACTATGAGGCATATCTGGAACCACTAGTGAGTACACAATCCATGTCTAAGATCTTACATAGTACAGCCGCCCCAGGCCACACTTTACAAGTCAGGGCCATTAGTAGCTTGCTAGTGGTTTCCTACCATTGATAGCAAGCTACTAATGGCCCTCAATTCGACTATGCCGAGTGTTTTTTCTGGCCCTCAATTTAGGCTGGTGAGTTTACTTTAACAAGTGCCCGAAAAAATGCACTCGACAAAGTAATCGGGACTTGGCAAACGTGGCATGTTTTCTGTCTGAGTGTCTCGAACTTTACTATGTCGCTGGTTGGACACTCGGCAAAGCTTCGACTATGCTGAGTTTTTCCCCTGACACATGGTTTGGGACAGCGGATTTACCGAGTGTCCAATGAAATACACTCGATAATAGTAGGTAAGTAGGTGATTGCAGTGCAAGGAATGGAAAGGCTGCCTGATTGGGCAATCAGTAAAAAATGTATTACTCAAAAGATAGTGCGGGGTTCACATTAGATTACTGCCCTCCCCCATCACGTAGGTCACGGCTCACCGGTTGGCTGGCGGCTCGATTGGCTATTTAGGGGACGACGGTCAGATTTATTCAAGGAGGAACAAGTCAGCGTCGTCATCGAGTACTACTGTACTACATGGTGGTCGATCGATTTCTGGTCCATTCCAACAGTTTATGAGCAGATGCATCTGTACATGATCAGAACTGTGAATCTGTGATGACAGGTGAGCCCCGTTTGGAGGCGTCCATCAACTAGTTCCTCACATGGTCCAGTGGAATGAATATGAGAGAAACTTCTTGTCGCATGCTCGTCCTGATTCAAAATGATAATATTTAAATGAATGGATGGATCAGTGAGTGGTGACCTACGTACCTACGTACCAATGGGGGAGGGCCCCAAGATAGCGAATCGAGTCGCCAGCCAATCGTTCGTTGGCATGCATGGCAGGCAAGATAAAATCAATAGCTAGGCATTGATGACTAGGCTTCCTTTGCCTTCCCTTGGCGCCGCCGCCGGTCCGCATCGTCTCCGGTGGCCTTAGGGCCATGGTGGTACGGTGGATCTCGGCCCTTACCGGCCGAAGGGCTCCCTGAAGATGGAATAAGATTATTCCCACCTAGGGTTAGGGTTGTGCCTTGCTTAGGATGACGAGACATTGGCGGCTCCCTGAAGATGGAATAAGGTTCTTCCTGTCTAGCCCTCGTCCCGGTGGTGCGTCTAGCCTCGTCGGTGGGCGTGAGGAGGTGTGTCTCCGGCGGATCTGTCCTTGGTGGATTTACTCGGGTCTGTTCGTAGTTCGTCTACGTCCGTATGTCTTCAAGTTGGATCCTTCTGACCTATGCTATTCTGCAACGACGATGGTTGCTGTTCGGATGCGCTTGTCCTATGGGGTCATAGCACAACGACTTTCCGACTGTTTACTACAACAAGTTTTGTTCGGCTTTTGGCGAGTGAGGAGCGATGGCGACGGCGCGCTCTCAACTCGCTTCAGTTCTTGTAATTGTCGCTAGATGGTCTACGAATCTAAATGTAATTTTTATTGTTTCTGGTGTTCGTTGTACGGTAATGATTGAAAATGAATAGTTTGAAAGTTTTCTGGCAAAAAGAGCAAATCCAAAGGTGCGAGCCATACATTTTCAAGTGGCTCGACATGACGTGGAAGGCTCCAGGAGAAGGACGGGGTAACTAACCAACAACACACATGTGGGAGTGTGGGACTAGCGACACAGCAAGAGATATAAATAAAACAAATATTACTTTTGCTTGGTGTGATGCCGAAAATTTGCAAGGGCACGCAAGTGCGGGAGCACACGCCTGCGCTGCCCTGCTCGGCCGCCCGATAGCCTCGTGGTCTGCAAAAATAGTTGGATCCCACATGAGGGCACTGTAAGTTTTAATTTTTAATCTTTGGAACTTATGATTTTACACCTAAGTTATGAAAGCCCTGCTTGGCCGCCCGATTGCGTCGTGATCCGCAAAATAGATGGATCCCGCATGAGGGCACCGTAAGTTTTAAATTTTAATCTTTGAAACTTATAATTTTGAATCTGAAAACTTACGATAACCCTGCCTGGCCGATTTCCTTATGATCCGCAAAATAGTTGGACCCCACACGAGGGCACAGTAAATTTTAAGTTTTAATCTTTGAAACTTACAATTTCGGTAGCTCGTATCATGTTTCTGAGTTGAAATTCAAAACGGTTTTTTTTCGATAGTAGGTACTAAAGTTATGACTTTGTCGGTCACTCCTAAGAGGTTTCAAAAGTTGAAACTTAAAAAAAAAAACTCATCAAAACATATTCAAAATGGATCTTATTTGAAATCCATCGTCACGAGAAACACAAATATGAAAATAGAACTTAATTTGGACTTTTGAAAGTTTGAAAATCAGAAGCTAAAGGAAAAAAAGCACACTCGAGGGGCTGAGTGTCCTCTCGCACCTGCGTGCCACAAATCCTCTCTCGGTGTGAGACTAGTCTCAAATAAATAAATATACTCCTACCCTAATGTGAAAAGAACACTATCTTAAAAGCATAAATTATAAATGCAAGTATGTCACTCCAACTTAAAATCATGGTCTTGACTTAGTTTCTCCACCCAATTATTATTCCTGTTCTATATCACAGCAGCGGGCAGCAAACAAATTGTAATTTTAACACGGTGATATATGTTGTCCTCCTATCTAATCCCCGATCTTGTATATTCAACTTACTCATGCCCATTTTACTATGTTTCAAAATATAAAATGGTATCTCACTGTAAACCTTGCAAAGGACCTACAGTTGTCGCTTAAGGATCTTCAATGGCCGTAACATGATCTTTCGTTATATTTTCACTTTCTTTTTAATTGTGAATCATGTAAGAGCCGCAAAACAACATCATGTTTTGACGATCTCCTAAGATAGATTCTCATTTTTTATGGTTCATAACAACACACAGGCATTGTGCTAGTAAGAAGAAAACATGGCCTGGCCCACGTGGTATCCATCCAGGGGACTCTCAACCATTGACTCATTGTTCTAGTAAAAAGAAAATATCATCTGGACTAAAAGTGCAACTAATCCCCGGGTGGTTTTGGTAATTAATAACTATATATATATATATATATATATATATATATATATAATTGAACTAATGCCTATTCAAATATAGATTTCAGAAAAGTTCAATGTTGGCATGGTAAGGACATGTGGATATGGACCCCTCAAAATGCTATGGAAAGATATTGGTAAGAAGCTCCAAGACTCTTCATTTTTGGTTAAGTGATCCAGGATCACATTGAGTCTATAGGAAAGCCAATACTATTAAAAGGGGATGAGGTTTTGATCATGACTTAGTTGCTCAAGTGCTTGCAGATATTGATCCAATACCCTCAGCCACCTTCCCACATTCAAATCTTTCCAAACCCTAAATGTCAAACTCGGTCCCACCAATACACCTATTCCGGGACCAATCGAGTTTAACTTAAGCAGAGCCAAAGCCAAACCCTAGAAACTCGATTCCACCGAGATGACGTTCAGTCCCATCGAATTGCACTGACCAAGTTTTTGTAACCCTTCCATTCCATTTCGAAATCACCGAGTTGGTTTGACTGGAATTACCAAAATGGGTCTTGCTTAGGTCATCGCATATCGGAGCCACCGAGTGGATTTGATCGTTTTCACCGAAAAGCCCAATGTTCGGATCTTTTACACAAGTCGGTCTCATCGAGATTTTGTTTCGGTGTCAACGAGTTGAGTCAAAAGGTAGTTGGATTCTTGGTGAAGGGTATATATACCCCTCCACCATGTCTTACTCAGTAAGAGAGCCATCATAACGAATCAATACTTCAAACATTCATTTTCTGAGAGAGAACCACCTACTCATGTGTTGAGATCAACGGATTCCAATCCATCCATTTCAACCTTGATTTCTAGCCTCCCTGTTATGGATTTGTCACAGCAGATGTCCTCGTAAAAAAGGACTTAGTCGTGAGGCGAACGCATCTATGTGGTAGCTTGAGAGGGGTTGAGTGGGATGAGAGATGCGAGATTTTACCCAGGTTCGGCCCCTCACGGTGGAGATAAAAGCCTACATCCTGCTTCATTGATATTGATCATGGTGATGCTCACGATTACATGGGTGCTCTTTCGCTACCTCTATCTCGAGGGCTATTGACTTGTCTGTCTTAACTTCTCCCTCTTGGGGTGCCCTGCCCCTCCTTATATAAGTTGGAGGGGCGGGTTACATGTAGAGTCCTAGTAGGAATATGACTATCTACCACAAGTGGGATCCTAATCTTGCTTCCTTTGTAAGGGAATATTCATTACGCCTTTCCTCTTAAGCCGGCCTACCATAACATGAGTCGGCCTTCTGAGCCTTGAGCCTTCTGGGCCTCCGGGTCTTGTCGCTCCTCTGACCCGCCTACCGGGTCACCAATGAGTCACCTACCTCGGCCGGGTCATCAGTGAGTGGAGAGATCCGGAAGGGTCACTTAGTGAGTCGCCAAGTCAGGACGGGTCACCAGTGAGTCGACAAGTCCGGCCAGGTCATACTTCCGGCCGGGTCATACCGCGGGGTATATCCCCGATATTAGCCCCCCAGTTTAATTTGGATTTATCCATGTTAAACTGATCCTGCAAAAATAAACACAAGAACAAATTTGACAGGTTGTGCTCCGGGTTAAAAGCTTTTCTGAACCGGTTCCTGATCATCCTTAAATCCTTGTCATTTCCTTTTCGACCGAGTCAATGATCCCAAAGCAAATCTTCTTTAGCAGATATATTTAAAACTTGCCAACGCAAAAAGTCCAGGCACTTCTTCTAGAAAATCCGGGTCAATAGGACAGCTTCATAATCAATTTGCTGACATTAGTTTCCCACAGAAAAAATACTGTGAAGAATAATCCATTTGATTCGGCTTCCAATGCCCTGATTTGCTCAAAACTGAGAATTTGAAGATGCTTCTCCCTTATATGCGTATCACCTGTAGCCCCCAAGTCTTAAGAGGGAGAACGTAGTGATAGCTTAAGACTTGCTTTAATAAATGCTGCGACTTTGGAGAAATCCGGGTTGTTCATGTAAGTCAGCAATCATAAACTGAACATTTTGAACTTCCCATGTGTAGCCCCCAAGTGTCGGGTCTTTATGTAATAATGAGCAAGGACTTTGTAGATCTGATTATGTGGACTTTGAGTAGCAATGTGTAGCCCCCAAGGGCCGGCTCAGTAAGATAATACTGAGCTGGGACTTTATATGTACTTCAAAAAATAACACCATATGATGTAGCTCCAAGTTTCGGGTTACCTTTGACAGGAGCAATCAGTAGCCCCCAAGGGTCGGCTCATCACTATGTGATGGGCCGGGTCTTCAATGAAGCGAGTTAAAATGACTTTGCATTAGTCCCCAAGTGCCATGGTGCATGCTTGCAGTGACATGGGACTTGCATACCTGATATAATCATGATTTGAATAATGTAGCCCCCAAGTGCCGGGTCGTATGCCTGCAGTGACTCAGGACTAAATAAAACCATATCCATTGTCCGGATGATGTTGCTGAAAGCCTTTGCATATCAATATTGAACCATGCTCTCTGTTGTGAACCGGTACTCTTGGATGAAGAAATAATAGCCATTGCTCTGAAGCGGCTTTTGAAAACCTCAATCATAATACTGGTTATTGATAGCCATAATAAAAATCCAGCCATGTTGGCTATTAAAGATTTGAATAGTATAATCCGGTATGAAAACCTCAATCTTTCAATACCATAATGAAAATCCAGCCAGGTTTGGCTATTAAAGATTTGAATACTTTGCATGTTGAGAAGTAAATCCAGAATTAAATACCCGGCGGCTCTTAGCCGATGGCGACTTAATGCGCATCCATTGCACTCCGGGATGCAACCCGACGGCTTATAGCCTTTGTAAAAAAAATCAAGAATTGATAACCCCTGCAAATAGAGATGTTATAAAAATTGCAGATATGCACAATAATATAATTCATGAGTCGGCTTTTAAGGCTCAAATCCAGGGCGGGTTAAATAACCCAACCATCCATGGCGGCTCATAGTCATGTCCAGTTTTTTGAAAAGATCACTTTGGCGGCTTATAGCCTCAATAAACTCAATATGGAGCAATATAACCCGGAGCTGGATAACCCAGCAAAATCTTTAGATGACCAGATGATGGGTTTAAACGCAATGATTCATGTAAACCATAGCTCTGCATGTCCTGCACAAGGTTTAAACAACATATGCCCTGGCGACTTAACGTCGAAAATCAGGGCGGGTAACAACCCAAACATAATATAACCTTATGCAATTATACAAAAGACTAGAATCAAGGCCATTAAAGCCGAAATATACTGACGACTTATAATCAAAAGCCAGAGCGGGTTACCAAACCTCGCATATTCATATAACAATGAAAAACATACCTGTAGATCTGGATCATACTACCGGCTTACATTGCCATATCCAGTGAGGTGACAACCCAAAGATTTATAAGCGCATGATTCCAATTGCGCAATCCAAAGTATAATGGCGACTTAACATCCAAAGACAAGACGGGTTATCAAAACCCCAAATATGCTCCAATATGAGTCATAAAGATTAAGGCTACATAGCCTGAGTTTTTTCAAACCATATGTTAATATGGAATAAGGATATGAATCCAAACAATGTTCAGAGAAAATAACAAATCAAAAAAAATAAGGCTTTCATAGGTCGCCAAGCCGAAATTTCAAGTGCTTTCACGCGCCGCACAGCCACTGAGTTAATCCTTCATTCAAACCCGTAAGCCGGCCCTCATATGACCAACCGCCGTTTTAACCTCGACAAGTTCAGGGTCTTTATTACAAGATTGACTGTTGAGAGTACGCCTTGTCATTCCAGGATTACCTGGGCGGAGTGACAAGGACATACAGGCAGGATAACTCGGAATTTGATGTTTACACCTGGCATACAAGCCGGTCAAGAGGGTAAGTATAGCTATGTTCATTGAACAGGAAACCCCCAAGTGACTTATAATAAGCCCTCAAGGCAGGATACCTATGTTTGAACTGCGCACTGCAGCAAGTTCTATTTGGTAACCTTTGATTTGGGCGGGAAGCCCCCAAGTGATTTGTAACAAGGTGTGTAAGCCGGATCAAGAGGGTAAGCATAGCTATGCTCATTGAGTAGGAAGCCCCCAAGTGACCCATAATATGATAAGCCAATAAGGCAGGATACCCATGTTTGAACCGCGCATCATGTCAGCAAGTTCTCTTTGGCAACCTTTAATTTCTTCTAAGAACTCGAACTTGGGAGAGATGAATTCCTCTTGAACCGGATGTTGAGCCGGATATTGAGAGCTCAAAACATTGTGGGAGAGAAATTTCCCTTGAGCCGGATATTGAACCGGAATCTTTTCTTATAACCGGGAACTCTTCTATTGAGTAGGAACTTTTTGATTGCCAGGCATTTTTTTAAGCCGGAAATTGTCTGACAGCCATTTGAATTTTCACCAATGTGGCAGTAGCCTCCGGGACCGGGTTATTTTCCCTCCAATGACCCGGGGTTTTTGAATCTGGCAAAATTTGCTAAGTCATGACATCGTAGCCCCCGAGTCTTAAGACGACTCGAGGAGTTGTCTTGAGATTCTCCATACTTGACCGTGATATAAACCGGCATATAGTTGAACAGTGGAATGCTGGAATATGTTGAAGCTCGGCGGGTTATAAATGACCCCGTATGATTTGTGTGAGTAACTGGGCCAATGGTTCATCCCAACTGGCTGTTAAAGTTAACCAAACTGCAGTGGCGGCGACTTGTATGCCTGCCCATTGAATCATCCAGTGTAAGCGGAGGCTGATAATATATAATAATTTAATCCAGAGTTGTTGGAAGAAAACCGGGCCACCGGAGTAGTGACTTGCTTGCACTCAATAAACAGCTCATGCAGACAGGTGCGGCCCGGTGTGTTGATGTAGACTAACCGCGAGAGACGGACAGTAAAGGCAACTGCAGCATCAGAAGCAGCACGGACACGGGCAAGTCGGCCACGGGCACAGAGAGACGAGTCGACCGTGGCGTTTGTAAGCCGGTGCGGACGGGCGAGTCAGCCGCAAGGGTGGACAGCGGGGATGGCGGCTCGCATGCGTATCCGTCGAGCAGCTCGGTACGGACGAACGCCAGTACAGAATAATAACGGCGTGCGCTCGACCTCCACGGTTTAACAACACCCTTGTCATGAATAACTATCCTGCATAAAAAATATCACAGACTAGAATGACTGTTTTCAATGAATTAATATGTATTGAAAAATAGATAGGGCAAATAGCACTTGGTAATATCGTGTAGTGGACCTAGCAGTTCTCAGCACAACTAATACTAGTGCTTCTGTAGCAACAGTAGTAGCACTAGCAACCAAAGTGCACCGTATCCTTGATCTCACGTGGAGTAAGTAGCACCAGAGGCGAGGATATGTCCGCGCGGCGGTTTAAACAGGCACTGTAGCTACTGAGGACGGAGGCAAGGCTGGCTTGAGGCGCTGCAGCAGAGGTGGCTTCAGAGGCAAAGGCAGAGCAAGGCGTGGACGAGCGCAAGGTGATGTCGCAGCAGCGGCCGGCGACTCAGTGCTAAGCGAGCGGCGGACTCGGCGGCTCGGTGATTCTGCTCGACTGCGGAGCGAGGTCGGCACGACCGCGGCAGCTTGGCGAGGACGGGCGGATTTGGCGGACGCAGGGCGACTCGAAGGTAGCAGCGAGCCGGTCCGGCGGATGGGCCGCCGGAGCAGACAGTGGAGTCCGGGTCGCAGTCGGCTTTGCTTCCGCGTCTTGGTCCTCTTCTTCTTTTCTTTCTCAACTCCGTATCCTACTGTTCATCCTTGTGTATGCTCAATGCGTGAGCCTTCCACGCTTCAGCCCTGTCACATTATTGCTAGTTTCTCGACTCCCAATCGAACATGCAACGAGCAGAAAGCACCAGAACGCCCTGTTCCTTGTACAGCCCGTACCATTACAATAATAACTGGTTCAGTAATATTTCTTCATGTCAATTGCGGCCGGCTTGCTGTGATGTGAACAATGGCAGTTGATTTTGACCACTGATTTTGACTGACGAAGCACCTCCTTGTGCACAGATTTGTTTTACTAGTAAGGAAAAATACTAGTACTTAGTCCAAAAATAAGTTCTCCTGGGAGTTTGTGCATGTACGTGGCGATGTACTGGCCTTGGCAGATTACTTTTTTCCTTTCAGACGGATTTGACGCGGAGGTCGCGTGCACCAGCTGCAACTTCCATGAATCAGAGAAAAGTACGGCGACCCCACAATTTTTTCTGTTGACAGATAACTCCTCGGGATTTAATACGCCTTGGTCGTGTGCGGCAGTAACGAATCAGCACAACTCCAAATTCATGTCGGTCTCCGCGACAGAAAACGATCGGTCAAATCACCAAAGGACTCACGCCGGCTGCGCCTGCAACCCTAATTTCTCTTGGTCTTAGTCACGTATGTGCTGTTGCGACTGCATGTTTGATGACGTAGATTCTCTTCATGCCGGCTCTTCATCCGGACAATCGCGAGCTTCTCGATCCATGGAAAAATACTCCTCCAAAAACTTAAAACCACCGTGCGCAGGCCTCACGGTGGGCGTCAACTATCGTGGATTTGTCACGGTAGATGTCCTCATAAAAAAAGACTTAGTCGTGAGGCCAATGCATTTATGTGGTAGTTTGAGAGGGGTTGAGTGGGATAAGAGACGCGAGGTTTTACCCAGGTTCGGCACCTCACGGTGGAGGTAAAAGCATCCTGCTTCATTGATATTGATCATGGTGATGCTCACGATTACATGGGTGCTCTTTCGCTACCTCTATCTCGAGAGTTATTGACTTTCGCTACCTCTATCTCGAGAGTTATTGACTTGTCTGTCTTAACTTCTCCCTCTTGGGGTGCCCTGCCCCTCCTTATATAAGTTGGAGGGCGAGTTACATGTAGAGTCCTAGTAGGATTAGGACTATCTACCACAAGTGGAATCCTAGTCTTGCTTCCTTTGTAAGGGAATATTCCTTACGCCTTTCCTCTTAAGCCAGCCTACCATAACATTCTCAACAAGCGGCACGCACGCAGGCCCGTGATGGTTTAGTAGCAGCAGAGGCCGGCGCCGGAGACGAGGAAGATCGGCGGTAACCGGAGAGGTGGACGAAGGGGATCCGGCGCTTCGGTGCTCCCCAGCTCCAGCTGAGGCCACCAGTCGAAGGAGAAGATGATGGCGGAGCTCCTCGACAAGACGGCGGAGCGAGGTGGTGGCCGTGGCCGCGATGACAGGCGAGGCACGGTGGCGATGGCGTCGGGTGTTGGTGGATCTGAGAGAAGAAAGCAACGGATAGGGGGAGGGAATGGATGGGGAGGCCAGGGGGTTGCACTGGCTCGTCCTTATCCCCCTCGACGAGCCGCGGCGTCGGCGGCCGTCGCGCTGTCGACGCGCTGTCGGTGCGCGCGCGCTCGTCCACGGCGGTGTTGACACGTAGGGGAGAGAGAAGGGGAGTTGGGCCTGGTGGGCTGGATCGGGGCACTGTGCACTTAGGCACAGTGCACAGTGCCTCTTTTATTTTCTATTTCTTGTTTTGCTTTTTCTTTTATCAGAGATAGTTTTTGAAATATTTTGAGCATTCAAAAGGATTTGCAAAAATGTGAAACTTGCTCACACTAGTGTATTGCAATATCCAGCACTGCCACAAAAAGGTTTGGGCATTTTTGGAGCCCATTTGAATTTATTCAAAAATGAATAGGGCATTTAGGTGCTGTTTTGACTCTGCTAAAATGCATTAGGCCCACCTAGATTTGATCATGATGTTGTGTTCCTTAACAGCAAATAGTTTTGGATTATTTGCTATAAGGTGAACATTTTTCCCACAAGTTTTGATCAACTTTATTTTGCACTTTTGAATTTGAGTTGAATTTCAGAGAAGGATTTGATTTGAATCTTTAACCAATGTGACTAGGCACTGCAAATGAAAGTGCCTTGGCATTATTAGCAGATGATCACAGTGGCTATTACACAGGGGTGTTACAAATTCTCCTCCTCTAAAAGAAATTCTTGTCCCGAGAATTTTAGGAGGTAGAAGGAAAGAGGTCGGGATATTCTTCCCGAAGATGATCCTCACGTTCCCAAGTGGCTTCATCTTCAGTATGATTCGACCACTGCACTTTAAAGAACTTGGTCGTCTTCTGACGAGTTTGACGTTCAGCTTCGTCGAGGATGCGGATGGGATGCTCCTTATAAGAAAGATCATCTTGCAATTCGAGCATTTCATGAACCACTGCTCGGTGCGGAGATTCCTTGAAGCAACGGCGAAGTTGCGACACATGGAAGACGTCGTGGATATGAGAGAATTGTGGCGGCAACTCTAATTTATATGCCACCTGTCCACGTCTGGCAACAATGCGAAAGGGGCTGATGTAGCGTGGAGTTAGCTTGCCCTTGATTCCGAAACGTCGAGTGCCCTTCATAGGAGTGACACGAAGATAAGCTTGATCACCTGGTTGATAGGTCAAGCCCCATCGTTTGCGATCATAGTTGCTCTTCTGGCGGTCCTGAGCCGCCTTGAGATTTTCTCGGACAATACAGACTTATTCTTCGGCGTGTTGAATAATGTCCGGTCCCACGAGTGGTCGTTCCCCAGTTTCTGACCAATTCAGAGGGGTTCGACACTTACGTCCATAAAGCACTTCGAAGGGGGGCATTTGCAAGCTGGCTTAATAGCTGTTATTATAAGAGAATTCGGCAAACAGAAGAGATTCTTCCCACTTCTTACCGAACGATATAACACAAGCCCGAAGCATATCTTCAAGCACTTGATTAACTCGCTCAACTTGGCCTTGGGATTGTGGATGATACGCTGAACTCCAGGTAATGTGAGTTCCCATAGCTTCTTGGAAACTTTCCCAGAACTTGGAGGTGAAAAGACTGCCACGGTCCGAACTGATCTCCTTCGGAATACCGTGGAGTGAAACAATTCTGGAGATATACAACTCTCCTAACTCACTAGCAGTGATAGTCTCCTTGACAGGCAGAAAATGTGCAACTTTGGAAAGTTGGTCGACGACGACAAGAATAGCATCGTGACCCTTCTGTGACTTAGGAAGGCCGGTAATGAAATCCATTTGCACTTTATCCCATTTCCATAAAGGAATGGGGAGCGGTTGGAGAATTCTAGCATGCTTCTGATGTTCTGCTTTCACGCGACGGCAAACGTCACATTCAGCAACATATCGAGCAATGTCCTGCTTCATTCTAGACCACCAGTACCTTTGACGAAGATCGTGATACATCTTGGTGCTACCCGGATGGATAGACAGTGGTGTATCATGTGCCTCCTTCATGACCTTGTCAGTCATAAGTTCGAAACGAGGTACGACAATTCGGTCCCTGAAATACAAGGTTCCATCTTCAGTAACCGAGAAATCCCTATACTTCTCAAGGTGAAGCTCTTTCTTCATTAGATCTAATTCAGCATCTTTGGCTTCAGCAATCTTAACAGCTTTCTCAAGATCTGGCTGTACCACAAGGTTATTAAGAGAACCCTGCAGAACGATACAGAGGTTCAACTTACGCAGTTCTTCATAAAGATGGGGTTGAGCTTGTTTAACCATGAGGTTGTTGCAATAGGACTTGCGGCTCAAGGCATCAGCCATCACATTAGCCTTCCCAGGGGTATAAGAAATACCACAGTCATAGTCCGTAATTGTTTTCAACCATCGTTGTTGACGGAGATTAAGATCCGGCTGAGTAAACAAATACTTCAAGCTTTGATGATCGGTATATATCTCGCACCGGTTACCCAGAAGGTAATGTCGCCACTGCTTCAAAGCATAGATCACAGCAGCAAGTTCAAGATCATGCACTGGATAGTTTTCTTCATGTGGACGCAATTGATGTGAAGCATACGCAATTACTCTTCGTTCTTGCATTAGAACACAGCCTAACCCTTGACGAGAGGCGTCGCAATATATCACAAAGTCCTTGCGAGAATCCGGAGGAGCAAGCACTGGAGCAAAGGTTAGCTTGTCCTTGAGGGTCTGGAAACTCTCCTGACATTTGTCCGTCCACTCAAACTTGACGCCTTTGTGAAGCAGATTAGTCAGGGGTTTGGCAATCTTGGAAAAATTCTCAACGAATCGATGGCAATAACTTGCAAGGCCGAGAAAACTTCTAACTTGCTTGGCATTCTTTAGGGGAGTCTAGTCAAGAATAGCCTGAACACGCTCCGGGTTAACGGCAATACCGTCCTTGGAAATCACATGTCCAAGGTAGGTTACTTCAGAAAGCCAGAATTCGCATTTGGAGTACTTGGCATACAACTTGTGTTCTCGAAGCCTTTCCAAAACAAGGCGAAGGTGTTCGGCATGTTCTTCCTTATTCTTCGAATATACTAGAATATCATCCAGATAAACCACGATGAACTTGTCGAGGTAATCCATGAAGATATAATTCATCAGGCGGGAGAACGTAGCTGGAGCATTTGCTAAACCAAACGACATAACGGTATACTCGTAGGAACCATAGCGGGTAACAAATGCAGTCTTCGGAATATCCTCTTCGCGGACACGGATCTGCTGATAACCCAACCTCAAGTCGAGTTTAGAAAACACCGATGATCCAGCAAGTTGATCGTATAAATCATTGATCCGAGGAAGCGGATATTTATTCTGAATGGTTGCCTGGTTGATAGGACGGTAATCTTGAACCAACCTATTCGTACCATCTTTCTTCTTGACAAAGAGAGAGGGTGCTCCCCAGGCAGAGGAACTAGGGCGGATGAAACCCTTCTTAAGTGATTTGTCAATTTCTTCCTTAAGCTCGAGAAGGTGGTGCGGAGGCATCTTATAAGGACGCTTCGCAATAGGGGTAGTGCCAGGCTTCAAGTCGATAACAAACTCAACAGCTCTAGCAGGGGGTATTCCTAGAAGTTCTTCTGGAAAAACATCCTGGAAGTCACAGACGACTGGAATATTTTTGATCCCCTCAAGCGGAGAAGCATTCAACGCATTCAAGGCATAAATCTGAGCCTCGGCATTCTGAGTGAGGTGAGCATGATAATTCACTATCTCATCTGATGGGTGCAGGAGGTGTACAACTTTAGTGGCACAATTGATTGAGGCGTAGTGAGCCTTCAACCAATCCATTCCCAGGATAAGGTCAATCTTCGAAGATTTCAGAATAATGGGAAATGCCTGAAAGTCCAACCCTTCAATCTTAACAGTGACCCGGGGGCTGAATATAGAAGTTCGGCATGTACCCGCGGGGGTGTTTATCACTAAAGGATGTTGTAGCGTTTCGCATTTAACGTCATGCATGAGTGCAAAATGTTCTGACATGAATGAATGCGATGCTCCTGAATCAAATAAAACAGAAGCTGGTACTGAATTAACAGGAAGTGTACCCATCACAATAGCTGGTTGGTCTGGGTCTTCACTCATGTTGACATGATAGGCCTGCCCACTACCATAAGAAGGTCTGGCATTGTTGTTACGCTACTGAGGAATTCCACGGCCTTTACCACGGCCAGCAGGAAGATGCACTAGCTGATTCTGACCCTGAGAACAGTCTCTGGCACGGTGACCTGGCTGGCCACACTTGAATCAGAGTCCACTGTCTGGACGGGGTGCAGGAGCTCGAAGAGGCTGCCTCAGTGGTGGAGGAGGCAGACGAGGTGCAGCATAAACAGGTCTGTACACTGGAGCTGTTGGATGGTACATGCTGTGAGGAATCCATATACGGCGCTTCTGAGAAGACGAGCCCGAAGATGAGCCCGCTTCACGGGTGCGTCTGGTCGCTTCCTTATGCTTCTTCAGACCAGTCTCGACCATGATAGCTTTGTTCACCAAGGTGGCGAAGTCGGGATAGTCTTGGATGAGCAGGGCTAGCTGAATGTCATGGTGTAGCCCATCACGGAACTTCTCCTGCCTACGAGCATCAGTGGGGATGGCTTCTTCAGCGTAGCGAGACAAGTCAAGGAACTCTCGCTGGTAGACTTCTACAGTCTTGTTGCCTTGAACGAGGCTACGGAACTCGGCCTTCTTCCGATCTATAACTCCTTGAGGAATATACCGGGCACGAAAAGCAGCCTTGAATTCCACCCAAGTGACGACAGTTCCAGGAGGTAGGGTCTGTCTGTGAGTTGCCCACCATTGTGCTGCGGGTCCCTTCAGGAAGTATGTCGCGAAAGTGACATAGCTGACAGGAGGAACATCAGCTGACTCCATCTCATAGAAGATGTCACGCAGCCAATCATCGGCATCCAGCGGGTTAACTGCATTGCGGAACGTCACTGGGTTGAGACGCACAAAATCGGGCAGCGTAATTGAAGTTGGCTGCTGGTTGGCATTGGGACGAGGGAACTGATCCATAATCCCAGTCATGAACTGACGGTTGATTTCGAATTGTTGCATCATAGCTGCCATATAATCTGGCGGTGGTGGATTATTGTCACCCATCCTGCTAAATTCAATAGGGGTAGTTTAGCAAAGGCTATCGCGAGTGTTTAGCAACAAGCATGATGTAACACGACAATAATTAAGTAGTGTAATAGATACTTAACAGTAGTTAATTAAGACGTTCAGATCCATACACAGTGTCGGTTACATGCGGACAGCATAACGGCGCAAATTTGAAAGCTAGACATGGTAGGCGGCGCGCAGGCACGCGGTAAGGAAGTACACAACGAGACATAGCAAAGGCTACATCAACGTCGGAGAAAACTGATGGAGCGAGGATTCTGCAAGTGACAACACAGGGTGTCCTCGATAAAAGGATCCTGAAAGCAGAACCTGGCTCACAATCTTGATGAAAGGGGGGTAATTTCAGAACTCCGGGTGGATGTGATCACGAGAACCTAATGTTGGAGTTAGTAAAATTTTAACCCGAAAGGAAGAGAGATCAGAGTCCCAGAGTATAGACGAGGAATAAAAGATCCTAATACCTCCCAGTTAGCGACGTGGGCCCATAAGCCACACAACCAAGTTAGTAAAACAGTTTTCGGTTACTAGACTCAACTTCGGCCAAGGAGTTGGAAAGGGGGATTCCTAGAGGCAGTCGGCTCTCATACCAACCTGTGACGACCCCGGCTTAATCGTGCACTAACCATACAAGCAAATGCACATGATCAAGCCTAGGACTCACTTGAAGATATCACAACACAACTCTAAAACATAAATAAAGTCATACAAGCTTTATATTACAAGCCAAGGGCCTCGAGGGCTCGAATACATAAGCTCGCATACAAGCGTCAACGGAAGCATCAGATATCTAGGTACAGATATAACAGAGTTACAGATAGGCCTTTAAGAAGACGGGGTAAAATAAAACACTACGATCGAAAGGCGTAGGCCTCCTGCCTAGGACCCTCCGAATCCTACTCTTGTTCATCTGTCGGCTCCTCGTAGTAGTATTCGCCGGGAGGGTAGTAGTAGTAGTAGCCGTCGGCGGGGGCAGCTGGCTCCGGGGCTCCGTCGTCTGGTTGCATCAAACGGATATGGGGAGAAAAAGAAAGCAAAGCAAATGTGAGTACTCATCCGAAGTACTCAGCAAGCAAGGATCTACACTACATATGCAATATTATCAAAGGAGGCTGTATATATGGACTGGGCTGCAGAAATGCCAGAATAGAAGGGAAAGCCTAGTCCTATCGGAGACTAGCATCTTCAGCATCTTCATCGGTCTTGCAGCATTAGAAGAGTGCAGATTAGCATAATGTAAAG
This sequence comes from Thinopyrum elongatum, assembly GCA_011799875.1. Classification (NCBI taxonomy): domain Eukaryota; kingdom Viridiplantae; phylum Streptophyta; class Magnoliopsida; order Poales; family Poaceae; genus Thinopyrum; species Thinopyrum elongatum. Next base: position 18,342,315 of record CM022297.1, on the reverse strand, counting down.
TAGTAGTATTAGTGTCATCAACCTCGCCCAGAGATTCTTCCTCGACTCCCTGCGAGAAAGCAATCCCAGAGCCATACTATCCATTTCTCATCTCAAGTCACCAGTTCTAGTTGTATCGATCCGGATACAACTCCGAGTGTCCGTTACCGTAGGACAGGCTATCGATAGATTGTTTCTTCCCTGCATGGGTGCACCAACTTACCCACCACGCTCGCTTAACTCCGGCCGGACACACTTTACTGGGTCATGCCCGGCCTCGGCCAAACGATATGCCACAACCCGACAGAAAACTTAACAGAGAGGTCAGCACGCCGGACTAAACCTATGCCCCCAGGGGTCTTGGGCCATCACCCCGGGAACTCATGCACGTTGCGTGGGCAGCCGTGAGCAGACCTAGCAACCCCTTAATACAAGCGCGGTTGCGTAACCAGTCCAACACGGCACGCGCCGCTCAGTCGCATGACATCTATTAAGTTTCGGCTAAAGTATACGACGCAGAACGCCCATACTATGCCCACGTGATGGTTAGTGCTATCAGGCCGGAGGCCCCTCGGATCAAATATCCAAACCGTTAGTTTGTTGGTAGTGCGGTAACGAGCAGAGACTCATGATCGATGTGACCCCGTCGCCCCATCTCGAGGACTTGTGGCAAGGGCTAAGAATGCCCGGCCACGCCTCGTATTCATCTCTCGGTCGCCTTCCAGGTCAACCCGTCTCCATATCACTTCGCAATTATGCTCGCGCGGGTACCCCTCAGGGCCGACCCGTCTTTAGTAACATGGTTCAGTGTAAAGTCATAGCCACCATAGTAATTGTGTGTCTAACACCAAAGGAAACCCTGAGGAATCACCCTCGACGGAATTCCACCTGATGTTATCGTCAAGGTGAACGAAGGAGGAATCACCCTCGAGGTCCACACTTGAGAAGTTGCACAACGACGTGGTTATCGGGGTGGTGTATGTAGGAGATATGCCCTAGAGGCAATAATAAATGTTATTGATTATCTCCCTGTTCATAATTAGGTTTATGTTCCATGCTATAACAGCAATGATTCTCGAGTCTGCAAATAAAACGAGGCTCGGAGGAAGACTCATATGCACGTGTGGGATAATAAACGGTAAAATGTATTCCTAGTCTGGCCTCTAAGACTAGCTCAAGTGTTGCATGATGGTTCTGTTTTCCTGATCATGGGCATGTCTATGCCAGCAACTTTGAGGGCACAGTGTTAGAAGAACATTTGTGTTGAATCGACCCAATTGATGTTATGCTATGAGATTCTTTCGTCACAAGTTAATGGTTAATAACACAGAGATGGTTAACGTTTGCATGATTCCTCAGACCATGAGAGTATCGAGTTTCTTCATGCTTGATTCATGAACTTTGGGGTTTGTTAAACGTCATCCGTAACTGGATGGCTATTACGGCGGCTTACGGGTTCATGGGAAAGTATGTTAAGTAACTTGATAGCTCAAGATTGGGATTTGCTCCTCCGACGATGGAGAGATATCTCTGGGCCCTCTCGGTGTTACGGTATCCATCATCATCTGGCCAGACACTTTGTGATTTGATCACGGGGATGCCGGAACACGGTAACGAGAAAAGAGAACAATACCGGTAACGAGGTAACTAGCATAGTGGACAAGTTGTTGATCCACGGGAATGCCATCATGTCTCACCTCGGGTATTTGTAACATATCCCGAAGCAACAGGAATAGCACACGGCAACTGGAGGTTCACTCGAACATTCATTCGTGTGGGTATAGGGGTCAATATGGGTGTCCACGGCTCTGATGTTGATCATTGATCGGAAGGGGTTCCGGGTCATGTCTATACTTCACCGAACCTATAGGGTCACACGCTTAAGGGTCATCTATCTGCTGAATACTAGACAGGGAGTCTGAGAGAAAATCACCGAAAAAGTTTCGGACACCGAAAAAGTTTCGGACAGCGGAAAAGTTCCGCAGAGAGAGGTCACCGGATGAGTTCCGGTGAAACTGAAAAGTTGTTTCAGAGGATACCATAAAGTCAAATTGGTTTCGGCACATGCCCGATAATTCTTGGAGGGTGCCAGAATCATTCTGGAAACTTTTGGGAATTTTCTGGAAGAAAAACCGGAAATGTTCCGGAGCTGCCGGAACCACTTCAGATGCTTTTCGCAGATGAAAATCACTAATCTGGAATTGTTCCAGAATGCATTGAAAATTATTTTAGTGGGTACTGGAAATGTTCTAAGCCCACATAAATATTTTTAGTTCGAACGGACGCTGAAAAATGTCGTCGTGAATAGTGAAAGTGCTTTTTGGGTGGCTTCTTGGAGAGGCCACCTTGAGGGTCCTTTGGTATTTTTCCCCTTGGCTTCTTGGAGAAGCCACCCTTGGGCTTGGCCTATAAATAGGGGTGGAGGGGGCTGCCTAAAGACTCACTCTTTCTCACATATACATGCCATTGCCATGATCTGGCTTCTCTCTCCCTCCCACGAAAAGAGTTTCGTAGAGCCGAAAGGCTGTCTGGGTTCCGGTGGGAACTAGTTCTGGACGGCGAAGCCCTGCCGGATAGATGACACCGTATGTGTGCAACTCTGTAGAGAGGTCGTAGTTTCGATCTTAGTGCCCGAGGGGCTGTTCGTGAGTGCCTCCCGAAGGGCTGTCCAAGTGACGGTCCAAGTTCTGTGAGTCCTCCCGAAGGGCTGTCCGAGTGACCGTTCGAGTTTCGAAGGTCCTCCCGAAGGGCTGTCCGTGACACCGTCCGGGGGACTGTTCGACCGCCTCCCGGAGGGCTGTCCGAAGGGAAGACGAGGGTATACATCCTCGCGGTTGGGAGGTTGTAAATCCTAGCTGCGGGGATCTGCACCGCGGATCGTCATCGACTCTACTTCCGTTGCGCTACGAGTCGGTAATGAAAATGATCAAACCTTGTATGCAGCCTCCATAGTGGTCCTGGGCTGGTGCGTAGGTCGGAAATTTTTTGTTTTCTGCTGCGTTACCCTACAGTGGCATCAAGAGCCGTGCTATGCGTAGATGCAGGTTGCGATCTAGAATACATAGTGATGTATGGGTGTTGCACAATATAATTAGGTAGTAGATGAGTTCTATTACTAAAAATTATTTGTGCGGGTAGCAGATGAAATCTGTTACCCGAGGTTCTTGTTGCTTCCCTGGAATTTGCATATTTCTGATCTTGATAACAGCATGGTGGAGTTTCAATGTTCTGGCAATCCGCGATCCTGATTGATCAACGAAGTGCTAACAGTTCATTGAATTCCACCGTAGTTAAAAAGAAAGATGAAATTTCGCAGACGAAAGGGCAATGCAGATATGATCTGCACGGGGGTCATGCGTATGACGAAGTTTAGTATGGGGCTTGAGATTTTATTATCTCGGTTTTCATACACCCTGGAAAGTTAATCTAGCGACTTGAATTATCATACTTGATGATGGACGTTGGTAGCTTCGGTTTGTTTCGAAACCTTAGAAGCCACGTAAAACAAGTTTTTGCATGAACCGATTAGAGGCGTCTAACTTGGTTTTGCAGGAGGGTTTGCATGTGCATATGATGTGGTATAGCAGTGCTCATAATAATTTGATTATGTATGAGATGACTATATGATGTAAATTAATTAACATGACCTGCGTGTCATGATTTGGCATGATGGCTGGAGCCATATGATTGCACTTTAAATGACCTGCGTGTCAACCTTGTGTAATGCATTATTTTATTAGCTATAGAGATAGCAATATTATTTGGTGCATCGACAAGGTGGTGGAAATCTTCGCGAAGGTGATCACCGACGTGAATGCCGAAGACGAAGGAATACAAGACTTCTCCGTCAGAAAGGGCCATACTTTCATTATGAATGAGATGTATGTTATGAATATTGATAATAATACATTACCTCTGGGTTTACTTTCATAATTCATTTTAGAGTTTCATACACTCTAGGCCTTTGCACAATGTTTGTTGCAAAAGAATTGTTCATAGAAGAACAATTGTTGTTCAGTATTATGAATAACATGAGGGCCATACTTCCATCATCGATGGGACGTATGTTATGAATATTGATGGTAATATGATACATCCATAACACTAACGCTAAATGTCATAAGACTAAAAGAATACCACACAAGTGTGGCACTGCATTTGGTCACATTGGAGAAACCCGCATGGAAAATTCCATTATGATGGATTTTTGAAGTCGTTTGATTTTGAATCACCTGACACTTGCAACTTTCCTCCGAAAAGTGAAGTGACTGAAATACCGTTCACAGGCAATAAGGAACGAGCAAAGAACTTATTGGTGATCATACATTTTGATGTATGTAGTCCGATAAATGTTGTTGCAAGCAGTGGATTTATCTATCTTCAGAAATGACTCAAGTAGATATATGGATATTTACTTGATGAGACGTAAGTCTGGATCTTTTGAAATCATTTGAAAGGTTTTCAAAATGAAGTAGAAGTTATTGTAACAAGAAAATTATGTTTCTACAATTCGATTGCAGAAAGAAATATTTGAGTTACAAGTTTAGCGAATGTCTGATGAGTTGTGAAAAGAGTTTCATAACTTACACCACCCGGAACACCACTGTGAGTGGAAAGTCTGTGAAGATGTAATCGAACCATTTATGACATGGTAAGATCAAAGATGACATAAATAAATTTGCCATTATCCCTTTTAAAAGGTGATGCTTTAGAGACTACGGCTTTTACACTGAAAAGAGCTCCATCAGGTCTGTTGAAATGACACCATGGTATGGTACGCCCAACCATGTTATATCTTTTCTTAACATTTGGAATATGGGGCTTGTGTAAAAGGTTACAAACCTATTCCAAATCAGACAAGTGCTACTTTGTAGGTTATCCCAAGCAATTGGGTATTCCTCCCTCACTATACCGAGGCAAATAGGTTTGCCACAAAGAACGGTATGCTTTTTGAAGAAAATGGTTCTTTCAAAAAGGTGAGTGGGAGAATAGTGCAACTCGACGAGATTAACAGTATCTTCGTCATCAGGTCAAAGGAAAGAGACCTTGGAAGTAATTCCGGAGTTTCCTACTGCGACTGATACGGAAGTCTCTACAATAAAATGTATGGACTTCAGTCGAACTTGCAGCTGAACCACGTAGGCAAGGCTCGTGCAAACCTCTCAGGTGCGCAAACGAGATATTGTTGTTAGACAACAGTATACCTACGATACACAAGGAAGCGTTGATGGGCCCTGACTCCGGAATTGGCTAAGTGCCAATACAATCCGAGATAGTCTCCATATAAATGTTTCAAGATTAAAACCTTGATACACCTTTCGGAAGACTTAGAGTCGAATGAATTTTATGGAACTAAAAACTGATACGGGTAAAAATGTTTTATCCATAAAGCTCGACTTGTTGCAATATACAAGTTCAAGGAGTTGACTACGATGAGGTTGTTTCACCGTAGCGATGCTTAAAGTCGGTTCGGGTTGAACTAGCAATTAATACATATTTCAAATCATGAGATATGAAACAAAGGATGACAAAAGGATTTCCATCTGATGGAAATAAAACCAAGGACTTGCATGTGTTACAATCCAAGGTATTTTGTCATTCCAGAGGATGCTAGTAAGTATGCAAACTTCAGAGTTCCAGCAATGGACAGAAGAGAGCAAAATGGAGTTGGAATCTTCGTGTTTTGATGAAATGGTCAAAGGGGTTTGACTTCATCAATGGGTAACGAAGATGCTTATGATTCAAGAAAGTAAGTGGGAGCATAATAAAATTTCTAAAAAACGTTGTGTGCTTGACACATTGTTAATTGGAAATAAATTTCTTGACACGAATTAGGACTTCATTTGAAAATAGTTTTTCGATGAAGTGCTTGGGCTAAATAGCCTTTATATTAGGCATGATGATCTATGGAGATAGATTTACCTAATGGGTCTGAGCAAAGATACATATTGACAAGATGCTAAAACCTTTTAGCATTAAAAATGTCAAGGAGTGATTCTTGCCGAAGTCACATGGAAAGAGTTTTTGCAAGACTCGGTGTCCCAAAACACTGATTAGCAAAATACATGATGGAGATTCCACACACTCTTGTGTTTGGATTAATCATGTATTCCATGGTATGTAAAAACAAACCAGATATGTCCAATACTCCCAAAGTTGTTGCGAGTATAGATACCAAAGTGATCAAAAGTACTGATCATGGGACAACAGTGAAAAAGGGTCATTGAGTACTATAGTAGCACCGATGACATGTTTTCTCGCAAGCGAAGATCATGAAGAGTTCGTTGTAAAAGGTTACATCAATACAGTCTTCATCCATGCTCCAAGCGATTTTCGATTTAAATTGAGGGTTTTGTGTAACACACAATATGGTGGCACGGTAGTTGGAAATTGTTCCAAACAAGTTACTGTGGCGAATTCTATAACAGAGGCGAAGTATGTTGCCGCTTTTAAAAGCGACAAACAAGATGTTGAATCATATAGTTCATTCATGAACTTAGTATGGTTCCAAGATGGCTTTTGTCAATGGGACACTACTGCAAGTAGTTGCTCCATAACTCAGTCTGAGGAATCCAGGTTCGACCTGTGATTCGCATACATACCAAGCCAAGTCCACACAAAATATGACTTTTGTGAAAGCGTGAAAACGCGAGGATATGCAAAGATACACACGGAACTGAAGTCGTCAGATCCGTTGGACATTCAGGCTATACCACGAGCGAAGCATATTTACACCGGTGTGCCACAGGTGTAAAGTGCATTAGCATTAACTAGATTATTGACTCTAGTGCAAGTGGGAGTCTGTAGGAGATATGCCCTAGAGGCAATAATAAATGTTATTGATTATCTCCCTGTTCATAATTAGGTTTATGTTCCATGCTATAACTGCAATGATTCTCGAGTCTGCAAATAAAACGAGGCTCGGAGGAAGACTCATATGCACGTGTGGGATAATAAACGGTAAAATGTATTCCTAGTCTGGCCTCTAAGACTAGCTCAAGTGTTGCATGATGGTTCTGTTTTCCTGATCATGGGCATGTCTATGCCAGCAACTTTGAGCACACAGTGTTAGAAGAACATTTGTGTTGAATCGACCCGATTGATGTTATGCTATGAGATTCTTTCGTCACAAGTTAATGGTTAATAACACAGAGATGGTTAACGTTTGCATGATTCCTCAGACCATGAGAGTATCGAGTTTCTTCATGCTTGATTCATGAACTTTGGGGTTTGTTAAACGTCATCCGTAACTGGATGGCTATTACGGTGGCTTACGGGTTCATGGGAAAGTATGTTAAGTAACTTGATAGCTCAAGATTGGGATTTGCTCCTCCGACGATGGAGAGATATCTCTGGGCCCTCTCGGTGTTACGATATCCATCATCATCTGGCCAGACACTTTGTGATTTGATCACGGGGATGCCGGAACACGGTAACGAGAAAAGAGAACAATACCGGTAACGAGGTAACTAGCATAGTGGACAAGTTGTTGATCCACGGGAATGCCATCATATCTCACCTCGGGTATTTGTAACATATCGCGAAGCAACAGGAATAGCACACGGCAACTGGAGGTTCACTCGAACATTCATTCGTGTGGGTATAGGGGTCAATATGGGTGTCCACGGCTCTGATGTTGATCATTGATCGGAAGGGGTTCCGGGTCATGTCTATACTTCACCGAACCTATAGGGTCACACGCTTAAGGGTCATCTATCTGCTGAATACTAGACAGGGAGTCTGAGAGAAAATCACCGAAAAAGTTTCGGACACCGAAAAAGTTTCGGACAGCGGAAAAGTTCCGCAGAGAGAGGTCACCGGATGAGTTCCGGTGAAACTGAAAAGTTGTTTCAGAGGATACCATAAAGTCAAATTGGTTTCGGCACATGCCCGATAATTCTTGGAGGGTGCCAGAATCATTCTGGAAACTTTTGGGAATTATCTGGAAGAAAAACCGGAAATGTTCCGGAGCTGCCGGAACCACTTCAGATGCTTTTCGCAGATGAAAATCACTAATCTGGAATTGTTCCAGAATGCGTTGAAAATTATTTTAGTGGGTACTGGAAATGTTCTAAGCCCACATAAATATTTTCAGTTCGAACGGACGCTGAAAAATGTCGTCGTGAATAGTGAAAGTGCTTTTTGGGTGGCTTCTTGGAGAAGCCACCTTGAGGGTCCTTTGGTATTTTTCCCCTTGGCTTCTTGGAGAAGCCACCCTTGGGCTTGGCCTATAAATAGGGGTGGAGGGGGCTGCCTAAAGACTCACTCTTTCTCACATATACATGCCATTGCAATGATCTGGCTTCTCTCTCCCTCCCACGAAAAGAGTTTCGTAGAGCTGAAAGGCTGTCTGGGTTCCGGTGGGAACTAGTTCTGGACGGCGAAGCCCTGCCGGATAGATGACACCGTATGTGTGCAACTCTGTAGAGAGGTCGTAGTTTCGATCTTAGTGCCCGAGGGGCTGTTCGTGAGTGCCTCCCGAAGGGCTGTCCAAGTGACGGTCCAAGTTCTGTGAGTCCTCCCGAAGGGCTGTCCGAGTGACCGTTCGAGTTTCGAAGGTCCTCCCGAAGGGCTGTCCGTGACACCGTCCGGGGGACTGTTCGACCGCCTCCCGGAGGGCTGTCCGAAGGGAAGACGAGGGTATACATCCTCGCGGTTGGGAGGTTGTAAATCCTAGCTGCGGGGATCTGCACCGCGGATCGTCATCGACTCTACTTCCGTTGCGCTACGAGTCGGTAACGAAAATGATCAAACCTTGTATGCAGCCTCCATAGTGGTCCTGGGCTGGTGCGTAGGTCGGAAATTTTTTGTTTTCTGCTGCGTTACCCTACAGTGTAGGAGGAATCACCCTCGCTGACCACGACCGATTAACTAACCTACAAGGTTATCATCAGAAGTGCAGACGAGGTATCAACCTCGGCACTCGATAGTAACCCAGTAGTATCGAGCAACTAAGGGGTTAGTGATGTGCGGTGCCGGGGCCTGGTCTTCGATCCCGTTGATCGGGTCTTCTGATAATCCAGCGGGGCAGTCGGGATAAATGGGGGTCACTGATGGGTCTCTACCCAACCTATACTAAACAGTTTAGGATAAGCAGGTAGGTAACAAAAACAGGTTACAATAAACGGGCTATGCAGCAGATATAGGATAACAGTAACAACAGCAACTTCTAATGCAAGCATAAGAGAGAGAAGAAGAGGCGATATCGGTATGCTCAAAAGGGGGGTGCTTGCCTGGAAGCTCTGCGGCAAGGGTCTGGTCGTCAGGGGCGTAGTCGACCTCCGGAGCTGCGTCGGTCTCGGGAGCTACGTCGACGTCGGGGTCTAACGAGAGAGAAGAGGGGGAAGAAACAAATAAATACATAGCAAATAATGCAACACAGAGCATGCCATGCCTAGGATGCAGTGCAGGGTTGCCTGAAAGTATGTCTAAGTCATTTTAGTTATTTTAGGATTAACGTGGGTTTTATTAACCGATGAATATGCACTATTCATTTACTGGAATCAGGCTAAAAGTTATGGGTTCTCCTACGTAGGGGGTTCCGACATGGAAACAGATGACACGATCAAATTCGTCTCGACGTTCTGAGCAACTTTCATGTACAAAGTTTTTCGATCCGAGCTACGGTTTATTTATTATGAATTTTTGACGATTAAAGCATTTTCTGAATTTATTTTTATTAACAGAAATTCCAGAAAAGGTATATGACGTCAGGATGGTGTCATGCTGGCGTTAGCAGTCGGCTGACCAGGTCAAACTGACAGGTGGGGCCCACCTGTCAGCCTCTCTGGGTTTAACAGAGGGTTAAACTAATCTAACAGAGTTAATTAGTGGGGTGGGTCCCAGTAGTCAATGACTAGAATAGTTAACATATTAATTTTAAAAGTTAATTAACTTAATTAAGCGCAGGGGGCCCACATGTCAGCCACAGTGAGTGAACAGTAATGGCATTGACCGTAGTCAACGAAGTCAACCGAGGACGCTGGGGCCCACTGTCAGCCTCACAGGGGTGGGCCCCATGCTTGCCAGCTCAGCGGTGGCACCGGAGAAGCTCCGGCGACCAAATCCGCGGCAGCACGTCTCCAGAGTCGCTCGGATTTCGTCTACAGGGGGTTGTTTCGCGCGCGGCTACCCGCGTTCGAACGGGCGCACACTCGCGAGTTTAACTGCGGCGGTGGCTCGATCAGAAACCGCCGGAGACGGCGGTGGCGAGCGGCGGAGCGGACGCCGGAGTTCGGGCGTCGTCGGTTCCAGCGCTGCACGGCGCGGGGAGGCATGCTAGGGGCCTCTCTGGACTCGCACGAGCTCCAGGAGCTCGATGTGAGGCTCGGCTGCGCATGACGGCGACGATGGCCACGGCAGCGAGCTCGCCGGCGGCAGCAGGTTCGGGTGCAAACGAAGCAGCGGGTATGGCGTGAATTAAAGGGCCTAAAGGGCAGAGGAGGGAGGCATGCTCACCAAGCGGCACGCACACAGGCCCGTGATGGTTTAGTAGCAGCAGAGGCCGGCGTCGGAGACGAGGAAGATCGGCGGTAACCAGAGAGGTGGACGAAGGGGGACCGGCGCTTCAGTGCTCCCCAGCTCCAGCTGAGGCCACCGGTCGAAGGAGAAGACGATGGCGGAGCTCCTCGACAAGATGGCGGAGCGAAGTGGTGGCCGTCGCCGCGATGACAGGCGAGGCACGGCGGCGATGGCGTCGGGTGTTGGTGGATCTGAGGGAAGAGAGCGACGGATAGGGAGATGGAATGGATGGGGAGGCCAGGGGGGTTGCACTGGCTCGTCCTTAGCCCCCTCGACGAGCCGCGGCGTCGGCGGCCGTCGCGCTATCGACGCGCTGCCGGTGCGCGCGCGCTCATCCACGGCGATGTTGACACACAGGGGAGAGAGAAGGGGAGTTGGGCCTGGTGGGCTGGATCGGGGCACTGTGCACTTAGGCACAGTGCACAGTGCCTCTTTTTATTTCTATTTCCTGTTTTGCTTTTTCTTTTATCAGAGATAGTTTTTGAAATATTTTGAGCATTCAAAAGGATTTGCAAAAATGTGAAACTTGCTCACACTAGTGTATTGCAATATCCAGCACTGCCACAAAAAGGTTTGGGCATTTTTGGAGCCCATTTGAATTTATTCAAAAATGAATAGGGCATTTAGGTGCTGTTTTGACTCTGCTAAAATGCATTAGGCCCACCTAGACTTGATGATGATGTTGTGTTCCTTAACAGAAAATAGTTTTGGATTATTTGCTATAAGGTGAACATTTTTCCCACAAGTTTTCAGCAACTTTATTTTGCACTTTTGAATTTGAGTTGAATTTCAGAGAAGGATTTGATTTGAATCTTTAACCAATGTGACTAGGCACTGCAAGTGAAAGTGACTTGGCATTATTAGCAGATGATCACAGTGGCTATTACACAGGGGTGTTACATTTACTTTGGCTACATCATGTCATCTTTCTTAAGGCGTTACTCCATTTTTTATGAACTTAATACTCTAGATGCATGTTGGATAGCGGTCGATGTGTGGAGTAATAGTAGTAGATGCAGGCAAGAGTCGTTCTACTTGTCTCAGACGTGATGCCTATATATATGATCATTGCCTTGAATATCGTCATAACTATGTGATTTTCTATCAATTGCCCAACAATATTCTGTTCACCCACCATATGCTATTTTCAAGAGAGAAGCCTCTAGTGAATACTATGGCCCCGGGGTCTATCTTTATCATATATTAAATTCCAAAAATACCTTGCTGAAATTTATTTAACTTTATTTTTATTTTGTGTTTTTTGATCTATCTATCACTACGAGATTTGATCCTTGCAATTAACCGCCAAGGTATTGACAACACCTTGTTTGTGTTGGGTGCAAGTATTTGTTCTTTTGTGTGTAGGTACTGTTCATGAAGTATTGTGTGGTTCTCCTACAAGATTGATAACCTTGGTTTTTACCTGAGGGAAATACTTATATCTACTGTACTGCATCATCCTCTCCTCTTCGAGGAAATCCAATGCAACTCACAAGTAGCAGGAAGAATTTCTGGCGCAGTTGCCGGGGAGACATCACCAACACCTATCAAGTACCATCGCATAAACTTTCATATCCTTGCATTTACTTTCATTTGCCATTTTCCTCTCTTTTTCATCTCCCACACTTCTAAACCATTTTCACACAAACACAAAAATATTTTTTGTTTGCCTTTTTGCTCGTTTGCTTGCTTTTATTGCGTTCGTGTCAACACACCAAAAACAGAAAAGAGAAAGGAAAAGTAAAGACATATGGATCCTCATCCACCTGCTAATCTTTTCAAAATACCAAATTATGATAAACCAATTGATAGTGAGTTGAGTGCACTTGATTATCTCTATGAAGTTTTGCTTCAAAATATGAATCTGAAAATTTTGATGAAGTGTTGAAAAAAGAAATTTATAATGTGATTCATGATAGCTCCTTGAATGAAAAGCGTGATTGCAGCGATGTTATTATAAATTCTATTAATGTCAATTGTGTTCATAATATGCAAAACTACAAGTTTGGGGATAATAATGTTGTTATGTCCACTACTTATTGCAATAATCATGATTGGGGTGATAATGTTTCTTATGATCTTGAAAATTTATTTAAGCCTCATGATGAATATGTCATTGATAATAATGTTTGCAATAATATTGAAAGTGGGTTTGGAAGAGTGTCAACTTTAGTTAAAAAGAATCCCACATATTTGGAGAGTGTTTAGTCTTATGAAATTTTTGATAAATGTGGGTTTGGAGAGGTCATGACTTCAGTTGGTGTTAATCCCACTATCTTGGAAGATTTTAAGACTTTTATGCATGTGGATCATGAAGAGAAAATTTTATATGATAGCCATATTGTTGAGTTCGATTATGATCCTATATGTAATTATTATGAGATAGGAAAATATGGTTATAGAAATTTTCATGTTACTAAATTACCTCTTGATATGTTGAGATCGTCAATGTTTTATTCTTCTCCCTTGCATATGCTAGATATTTCTTGTCTCGATAATTTGTTTTCTTATAAAATGCTTATGCGTAGGAAGTATGTTAGAATTAAATGTGTTTTTCACATGCTACATGATGTTCTCTTTGTGTTCCAATTATTAACTTTCATGTGAGCATCAATAAAATCTTAAGCCTATCTTAATGTCTATAAAGAAAGAGCTCATTGGGAGACAACCCAATAGTTATGATTTTATTTTTTTTGTGCACACAATTATGGTACTTTTATGGTTGTATTTTTGTGTTTAAATTAGTGTTTGTGCCAATTAAATCCTTTGGGATGATTCGGTTGATAAGTTGATTTGATTCTGTGAAAAACAGAAACTTTTGCGCTCAATACCAGAATTGTTTAAAATCACCGGAGCGTCGAAAAATTCTGAATTTTTTACACGTGATTTATATAGAAATTACCTAATTTTTAGGAATTATTCCGAATTTTGGGAGTTACAGAAGTATTTCTCTTAGCCACATCATTACAGACTATTCTGTTTTTGACAGATTCTATTTTCATTGCATCGTTTGCTTGTTATGGCGATTCTATGGATTGTATCGGGGGGTATAAGCCATGGTGAAGTTAGAATACAATAGGTATTACGAAATAAATATTATGATTTGTTTGTTATACTAATGGATCTCACGATTTTCTGTTGAGTTTTGTGTGCTGAAGTTTTCAAGGTTTGAGTGACATCATGATGGATGAAGTAATAAGGAGTGGCAATACCCTACGCCTGGGGATGCCCAAGGCACCCCAAGGTAATATTCAAGGAGACCCAAGAATCTAAGCTTGGGGATGCCCTGGATGGCATCCCCTCTTTCTTCTACCAACCATTGGTAAATTACTTGGAGCTATATTTTTATTCATCACATGATATGAGTTTTGCTTGGAGCATCGTGTATTATATGAGTCTTTTCTTTGTTTGCTTTTTAGTTTTCCACAATCATCTTTGCTGGACACACCATTTTGAGAGGGACACACATTATTCATGATTTGTTAGAATACTCTATGTGCTTCACTTATATCTTTTGAGCTAGGTGTTGGGGAACGTAGCATGCAATTTCAAAAAAATTCCTACGCTCACGCAAGATCTATCTAGGAGATGATAGCAACGAGAGGGGGAGAGTGTGCCTACGTACCCTCGTAGACCGAAAGCGGAAGTGTTTGACAACGCGGTTGATGTAGTCGAACTTCTTCTTATTCCGGCCGATCAAGCACCGACTGTACGGCACCTCCGAGTTCTGCACACGTTCAGCTCAATGATGTCCCTCGAACTATTGATCCAGCAAAGTGTCAAGGAAGTAGATGAGTTCCGTCAGCACAACGGCGTGGTGATGGTGATGGTGAAGTGATCCGCGCAGGGCTTCGCCTAAGCACCGCGAGAATATGACCGAGGGTGTAATCTATGGAGGGGGCGCCGCACACGGCTAACAATTATTGGTGTGTGTTCTAGGCGCCCCCTCCCCATGTATATATAGGTGGGAGGGGGAGGGGAGCAGCCTTGGGGCGCCCCAAGTAGGAGGAATCCTACTTGGGGCCCTAGTCCAATTCGGCCCCCCCTTTCCTTATTACCGGAAGGGGGAAATGGGAAGAGAGAAGGGAGGAAGGAAAGGGGGGCTGAACCCCCTCTTCCTTCTCCCAATCGGCCTCCTTCCTTAGGGGGGGGGCGCCACTCCTTGTGGGCTGGTGTGCTCCCCTCCTATGGCCCATATGGCCCATTATTCCCCCCCCCCCAGGGGTTCAGGGAACACCCCCCCGCCCCCCCCCCCCTCGGTACTCCGATAATTACCCGATACGATCCGAAACACTTCTGGTGTCCGCATACTATCATCCTATATATCAATCTTTACCTCTCGACCATTTCGAGACTCCTCGTCATGTCCGTGATCTCATCCGGGACTCCAAACAACATTCGGACAAAAAATCAAATAACTCATATAATAAAAAATCGTCATCGAACGTTAAGCGTGCGGACCCTACGGGTTCGAGAACTATGTAGACATGACCGAGATACTTCTCCGGTCAATAACTAATAGCGGAACCTGGATGCTCATATTGGCTCCCACATATTCTACGAAGATCTTTATCGGTCAAACCGTTATGACAACATACGTTATTCCCTTTGTCCATCGGTATGTTACTTGCCCGAGATTCGATCGTCGGTATCTTTATACCTAGTTCAATCTCGTTACCGGCAAGTCTCTTTACTTGTTCCGTAATACATCATCCTGTGACTAAGTCACTTTGCTTGCAAGGCTTCTTATGATGTGCATTACCGATAGGGCCCAGAGATACCTCTCCGATACTCGGAGTGACAAATCCTAATCTCGATCATGCCAACCCAACAGACACCTTCGGAGATACCTGTAGAGCATCTTTATAATCACCCAGTTACGTTGTGACGTTTGATAGCACACAAGGCATTCTTCCGGTATCCGGGAGTTGCATAATCTCATATTCGAAGGAATATGTATTTGACATGAAGAAAGCAGTAGCAATAAAACTGAACGATCATTATGCTAAGCTAACGGATGGGTCTTGTCCATCACATCATTCTCCTAATAATGTGATCCCGTTATCAAATGACAACTCATGTCCATGGTTAGGAAACCTTAACCATCTTTGATCAACGAGCTAGTCAAGTAGAGGCTCACTAGGGACACAGTGTTTGTCTATGTATTCACACATGTATTTAGGTTTCCGATCAATACAATTCTAGCATGAATAATAAACATTTATCATGAATAAGGAAATATAAAATAACAACTTTATTATTGCCTCTAGGGCATATTTCCTTCAGTCTCCCACTTGCACTAGGGTCAATAATCTAGATTACATTGTAATGATTCTAACACCCATGGAGTCTTGGTGCTGATCATGTTTTGCTCGTGGAAGAGGCTTAGTCAACGGGTCTACTACATTCAGATCCGTATGTATTTTGCAAATCTCTATGTCTCCCTCCTTGACTTGATCACAGATGGAGTTGAAGCGTCTCTTGATGTGTTTGGTTCTTTTGTGAAATCTGGATTCCTTCGCTAAGGCAATTGATCCAGTATTGTCACAAAAGATTTTCATTGGACCCGATGCACTAGGTATTACACCTAGATCGGATATGAACTCCTTCATCCAGACTCCTTCATTTGCTGCTTCCGAAGCAGCTATGTACTCCGCTTCACACGTAGATCCCGCCACGACACTCTGCTCGGAACTGCACCAACTGACAGCTCCACCATTCAATATAAATACGTATCCGGTTTGTGACTTAGAGTCATCTGGATCAGTGTCAAAACTAGCATCGACGTAACCATTTACGACGAGCTCTTTGTCACCTCCATAAATGAGAAACATATCCTTAGTCCTTTTCAGGTACTTCAGGATGTTCTTGACCGCTGTCCAGTGATCCACTCCTGGATTACTTTGGTACCTCCCTGCCAAACTTAGGGCAAGGCACACATCAGGTCTGGTACACAGCATAGCATACATGATAGAACCTATGGCTGAAGCATAGGGAATGACTTTCATTTTCTCTCTATCTTCTGCAGTGGTCGGGCATTGAGTCTTACTCAACTTCACACCTTGCAACACAGGCAAGAACCCATTCTTTAACTGATCCATTTTGAACTTCTTCAAAACTTTATCAAAGTATGTGCTTTGTGAAAGTCCTATTAAGCGTCTCGATCTATCCCTATAGATCTTGATGCCCAACATATAAGCAGCTTCACCGAGGTCTTTCATTGAAAAACTCTTATTCAAGTATCCTTTTATGCTATCCAGAAATTCTACATCATTTCCAATCAACAATATGTCATCCACATATAATATTAGAAATGCTACAGAGATCCCACTCACTTTCTTGTAAATACAGGCTTCTCTGAAAGTCTGTATAAAACCATATGCTTTGATCACCTCATCAAAATGTATATTCCAACTCCGAGATGCTTGCACCAGTCCATAGATGGATCGCTAGAGCTTGCACACTTTGTTAGCACCTTTAGGATCGACAAAACCTTCTGGTTGCATCATATACAACTCTTCTTTAAGAAATCCATTAAGGAATGCAGTTTTGATGTCCATTTGCCAGATTTCATAATCATAAAATGCGGCAATTGCTAACATGATTCGGACGGACTTAAGCATCGCTACGGGTGAGAAAGTCTCATCGTAGTCAACTCCTTGAACTTGTTGAAAACCTTTTGCGACAAGTCGACCTTTGTAGATAGTAACATTACCATCGGCGTTAGTCTTCTTCTTGAAGATCAATTTATTCTCTATGGCTCGCCGATCATCGGGCAAGTCCACCAAAGTCCATACTTTGTTCTCATACATGGATCCTGTCTCAGATTTCATGGCATCAAGCCATCTGTCGGAATCTGGGCTCATCATAGCTTCTTCATAGTTCGTAGGTTCGCCTTGGTCTAGTAACATGACTTCCAGTACAGGATTCCCATACCACTCTGGTGTGGATCGTGTTCTGGTTGACCTACGAGGTTCTGTAGTAACTTGATCCGAAGTTTCATGATCATCATCATTAGCTTCCTCTCTAGTTGGTGTAGGCATCACGGGAACGGTTTTATCTGATGAACTACTTTCCAATTCGAGAGAAGGTACGATTACCTCATCAAGTTCTACTTTCCTCCCACTCACTTCCTTCGAGAGAAACTCCTTCTCTAGAAAGGTTCCATTCTTTGCAATAAAGATCTTGCCTTTGGATCTGTGGTAGAAGGTGTACCCAATTGTTTCCTTAGGGTATCCTATGAATACGCACTTCTCTTATTTGGGTTCAAGCTTATCAGGCTGAAGCCTTTTTACATAAGTATCGCAACCCCAAACTTTAAGAAACGACAGCTTAGGTTTCTTGCCAAACCATAGTTCATACGGTGTCGTCTCAACTAATTTAGACTGTGCCCTATTTAACATGAATGCAGCTGTCTCTAATGCATAACCCCAAAACGATAGTGGTAAATATGTAAGAGACATCATAGATCGCACCATATCTAATAAAGTATGGTTACGACGTTCGGACACACCATTACGCTGTGGTGTTCCAGGTGGCGTGAGTTGTGAAACTATTCCACATTGTTTTAAATGAAGGCCAAACTCGTAACTCAAATATTCGACTCCGCGATCAGATCGTAGAAACTTTATTTTCTTGTTACAATGATTCTCTACTTCACTCTAAAATTCTTTGAACTTTTCAAATGTTTCAGACTTGTGTTTCATCAAGTAGATATACCCATATCTGCTCAAATCATCTGTGAAGGTCAGAAAATAACGATACCCACCGCGTGCCTCAACACTAATCGGACCGCATACATCGGTATGTATTATTTCCAATAAGTCATTAACTCGCTCCATTGTTCCGGAGAACGGAGTTTTAGTTATCTTGCCCATGAGGCATGGTTCGCAAGTATCAAATGATTCATAATCAAGTGATTCCAAAAGCCCATCTGCATGGAGTTTCTTCATGCGCTTTACACGAATATGACCTAAATGGCAGTGCCACAAATATGTTGCACTATCATTATCAACTTTGCATCTTTTGGCATCAATATTATGAATATGTGTATCACCACGATCGAAATTTAACAAAAATAGACCACTCTGCAAGGGTGCATGACCATAAAAGATATTACTCATATAAATAGAACAACCATTATTCTCTGATTTAAATGAATAACCGTCTCGCACTAAACAAGATCCAGATATAATGTTCATGCTCAATGCTGGCACCAAATAACAAGTATTCAGGTCTGAAACTAATCCCGAAGGTAGATGTAGAGGTAGCATGCCGATGGCGATCACATCGACCTTGGAACCATTCCCGACGCGCATCGTCACCTCGTCCTTAGCCAATCTTCGTTTAATCCGTAGCTCCTGTTTTGAGTTACAAATATGAGCAACCGAACCAGTATCAAATACCCATGTGCTACTACGAGCATTAGTAAGGTACACATCAATAACATGTATATCAAATATACCTTTGTTCACTTTGCCATCCTTCTTATCCGCCAAATACTTGGGGCAGTTCCGCTTCCAGTGACCAGTCCCTTTGCAGTAGAAGCACTCAGTTTCAGGCTTGGGTTCAGCTTTGGGCTTGTTCCCGGGAGTGGCAACTTGTTTGCCATTCTTCTTGAAGTTCCCCTTCTTTCCCTTGCCCTTTTTCTTGAAACTAGTGGTCTTGTTAACCATCAACACTTGATGCTCCTTCTTGATTTCTACCTCCGCAGCTTTGATCATTACGAAGAGCTCGGGAATTGTCTTCTCCATCCCTTGCATATTATAGTTCATCACGAAGCCTTTGTAGCTTGGTGGCAGTGATTGAAGAACTCTGTCAATAATACTATCATCTGGAAGATTAACTCCCAGCTGAGTCAAGAGCTTATGATATCCAGACATTCTGAATATGTGTTCACTGACAGAACTGTTCTCCTCCATCTTGCAGCTATAGAACTTGTTGGAGACTTCATATCTCTCAACTCGGGCATTTGCTTGAAATATTAACTTCAACTCTTGGAACATCTCATATGCTCCATGACGTTCAAAACGTCTTTGAAGCCCCGATTCTAAGCCATAAAGCATGGCACACTGAACTATCGAGTAGTCATTAGATCGAGCTTGCCAGATGTTCATAACATCAGCATCTGCTCCTGCAGCAGGCCTTTCACCTAGCGGTGCATCAAGGACATAATTCTTCTGTGCAGCAATGAGGATAATCCTCAAGTTACAGACCCAGTCCGTGTAGTTGCTACCATCATCTTTCAACTTAGCTTTCTCTAGGAACGCATTAAAATTCAAGGGAACGGTAGCATGGGCCATTTATCTACAACATAGATATGCAAATACTATCAGGACTAAGTTCATGATAAATTAAGTTCAATTTAATCAAATTACTAAAGAACTCCCACTTAGATAGACATCCCTCAAGTCATCTAAATAATACGTGATCCAAATCAACTAAACCATGTCCGATCATCACGTGAGATGGAGTTGTCATCAATGGTGACCATCTCTATGTTGATCATATCTACTATATGATTCACGTTCGACCTTTCGGTCTCCAGTGTTTCGAGGCCATGTCTGTACATTCTAGGCTCGTCAAGTTTAACCCGAGTATTCCGCATGTGCAAAACTGTCTTGCACCCGTTGTATTTGAATGTAGAGTCTACCACACCCGATCATCATGTGGTGTCTCAACACGACGAACTGTTGCAACAGTGCATACTCAGGGAGAACACTTATACCTTGAAATTTAGTGAAGGGATTATCTTATAATGCTACCGCCGTACTAAGCAAAATAAGATGCACAAAAGATAAACATCACATGCAATGAAAATATGTGACATGATATGGCCATCATCATCTTGTGCTTCTGATCTCCTTCTCCAAAGCATCGTCATGATCTCCATCATCACTGGATCGACACCTTGATCTCCATCGTTGCGTCGTGGTCATCTTGCCAACTATTGCTTCTACAACTATCGCTAACGCATAGTGATAAAGTATAGCAATTACATGGCGTTTGCATTTCATACAATAAAGCGACAACCATAAGGCTCCTGCCAGTTGCCGATAACTTTTACAAAACATGATCATCTCATACAACAATGTATATCACATCATGTCTTGACCATATCACATCACAACATGCTCTGCAAAAACAAGTTAGACGTCCTCTACTTTGTTGTTGCAAGTTTTACGTGGCTGCTACGGGCTTCTAGCAAGAACCATTCTTACCTATGCATCAAAACCACAACGGTGATTTATCAAGTTTGCTGTTTTAACCTTCAACAAGGACCAGCCGCAGTCAAATTCGATTCAACTAAAGTAGGAGAAACAGACACCCGCCAGCCAACTTTATGCAAAACTAGTTGCATGTCTGTCGGTGGAACCGGTCTCATGAACGTGGTCATGTAAGGTTGTTCCGGGCCGCCTCATCCAACAATACTGCTGAATCAAAATAAGACATTGGTGGTAAGCAGAATGCCAATCACCGCCCACAACTCTTTGTGTTCTACTCGTGCATATCATCTACGCATAGACCTAGCTCGGATGCCACTGTCGGGGAACGTAGCATGCAATTTCAAAAAAAAATCCTACGCTCACGCAAGATCTATCTAGGAGATTATAGCAACGAGAGGGGGAGAGTGTGTCTACATACCCTCGTAGACCGAAAGCGGAAGCGTTTGACAACGCGGTTGATGTAGTCGAACTTCTTCTCGTTCCGACCGATCAAGCACCGAACATACGGCACCTCCGAGTTCTGCACACGTTCAGCTTGATGACGTCCCTCAAACTCTTGATCTAGCAAAGTGTCAAGGAAGTAGATGAGTTCCGTCAGCACGACGGCGTGGTGACGGTGATGGTGAAGTGATCCGCACAGGGCTTCGCCTAAGCACCGCGAGAATATGACCGAGGGTGTAATCTGTGGAGGGGGGCGCCGCACACGGCTAACAGTTATTGGTGTGTGTTCTAGGCACCCCCTCCCCATGTATATATAGGTGGGAGGGGGAGGGGAGCAGCCTTGGGGCGCCCCAAGTAGGAGGAATCCTACTTGGGGCCCTAGTCCAATTCGCCCCCCCCCCCCCCTTTCCTTATTACCGGAAGGGGGGGAAAGGGAAGAGAGAAGGGAGGAAGGAAAGGAGGGGCCGAACCCCCTCTTCCTTCTCCCAATTGGCCTCCTTCCTTGGGGGGGGGGGGCGCCACCCCTTGTGGGCTGGTGTGCTCCCCTCGTATGGCCCATGTGGCCCATTATTCCCCCCGGGGGTTCCGGTAACCCCACCGGTACTCCGATAATTACCCGATACGATTCGAAACACTTCCGGTGTCCGAATACTATCATCCTATATATCAATCTTTACCTCTCAACCATTTCAAGACTCCTCGTCATGTCTGTGGTCTCATCCGGGACTCCGAAAAACATTTGGTCACCAAATCACATAACTCATATAATACAAAATCGTCATCGAACATTAAGCGTGCGGACCCTACGGGTTCGAGAACTATGTAGACATGTCCGTGATACTTCTCTGGTCAATAACCAATAGCGGAACCTGGATGCTCATATTGGCTCCCACATATTCTACGAAGATCTTTATCGGTCGAACCGTTATGACAACATACGTTATTCCCTTTGTCCATCGGTATGTTACTTACCCGAGATTCGATCGTCGGTATCTTTATACCTAGTTCAATCTCGTTACCGGCAAGCCTCTTTAATCGTTCCGTAATACATCATCATGTGACTAAGTCACTTTGCTTGCAAGGCTTCTTATGATGCGCATTACCAAGAGGGCCCAGAGATACCTTTCCGATACTCGGAGTGACAAATCCTAATCTTGATCTATGCCAACCCAACAGACACCTTCGGAGATACCTGTAGAGCATCTTTATAATCACCCAGTTACGTTGTGACGTTTGATAGCACACAAGGCATTCTTCCGGTATCCGGGAGTTGCATAATATCATAGTCGAAGGAATATGTATTTGACATGAAGAAAGCAGTAGCAATAAAACTGAACGATCATTATGCTAAGCTAATGGATGGGTCCTGTCCATCAGATCATTCTCCTAATGATGTGATCCCGTTATCAAATGACAACTCATGTCCATGGTTAGGAAACCTTAACCATCATTGATCAACGAGCTAGTCAAGTAGAGGCTCACTAGGGACACAGTGTTTGTCTATGTATTCACACATGTATTTAGGTTTCTGATCAATACAATTCTAGCATGAATAATAAATATTTATCATGAATAAGGAAATATAAAATAACAACTTTATTATTACCTCTAGGGCATATTTCCTTCACTAGGCAGTTGCTCTAGTACTAATTCACTCATATCTTTTAGAGCACGAAGGTAGTTATATTTTAAAGAAATAGTTGCACTCTCATGGTTCAGTTATATTATTTTGAGAGTTTGATAAATAGTAATGGCAATATGCACGGATTATGAATTTGGTCCTAATATGATAGGTATTCAAAAGGGATATAATTAAAACTTTCATGTAGATCACTGAATATGATAAGTTTGATTCCTTGCAATAGTTTTGTGATGTAAATGTTGTAATATGTGGGAGGTATAAGTAAATGATTGTGGTTTAGTAAGAATATTGGTGTTAAGGTTTGTGATTCCCAAAGCATGCACCTATAGTCTACCGTTATGCTAAGAAGTTGGAGCATGATTTATTATTGATTGTCTTCCTTTGCATGAAGGTCGGGGGGCGCGATGGTTAACTCCTTCCAACCTCTCCCCCTAGGACCATGCATAGTAGTACTTTGCTTCGAGGGTTAGTATACTTTCATAATAAGTATGTGAGTTCTTTATGAGTGATGTGAGTCCATGGATTATGTGTATTCTCATGTTTCTGCAATTTGCTAGCCTCTTCAATACCATGCATTTCCCTTTCTCACCTCGAGATGTGGTGCAAACTTCGTCGATGCATCGAAACCCCATGATATGATACACTCAATCACACATAAGCCTCCTTATATCTTCCTCAAAACAGCCTCCATACCTACCTATTATGGCATTTCCAAAGTCATTCCGAGATATATTGACATGCAACTTCCACCGTTCCGTTACTATGACACACATCATTATCTTCATATTGATTTGCATGCTCACATAGCTGACATAGTATTTGTGGCTCAGCCACCGTTCATCATTTTTTATACATGTTACACTTGATCATTGCACATCCTGGTACACTACGAGAGGCATTCATATAAAGTCATATTTTGTTATAGTATCGAGTTGTAGTTTGAGTTGTAAGTAAATAGAAGTGTGATGATCATCATTATTCATTATTAGAGCATTGTCCCAAGCGAGAAAATAAAAAAGAGAGGCCAAAATGATCCTAGAAAAAAAGAGGCCAAAAAGAGCCCAACAAAAAAAAGAAAAAAAGAAAAAAGGAAAATAAAGAAAATGAGAGAAAAAGAGAGAAGGGGCAATGTTACTATCTTTTTCCACACTTGTGCTTCAAAGTAGCACCATGTTTTTCATATAAGAGAGTCTCCTATGTAGTCATTTTCATATTACTAGTGGGAATTTTTCATTATAGAACTTGGCTTGTATATCCAATGATGGGCTTTCTCAAATGCCCGAGGTTTTCTAGAGCAAGCAAGTTGGATGCACACCTAGTTAGTTTTTATTTTTGAGCTTTCATACACTTATAGCTCTTAGTGCATCCGTTACATAGCAATCCCTAATCCTTGTATTGACATCAATTGATGGGCATCTCCATAGCCCGTTGATTAGCCGCGTCGATGTGAGACTTTCTCCTTTTTCTCTTCTTCATATTATCTCTATCATCATACTCTATTCCAACCATATTGCTATAACCATATAGCTTGTGCTCATGCATTGCGTGGGGGTTGAAAAAGCTGAAGCGTATTAAAAAGTATAAACCAATTGCTTGGAGGCTGACACCGGGGTAGTGCATGATAAATATTTTGTGTTAAGAAGATGGAGCATGACAAGGCTATATGATTTTGTACAGATAGCGTTCTTTAGCATTGATATTTTGAAAGACATGATTGTTTGTGGGTATGCCTTATTATTATTGTTTTTATGTCAAATTATATACTATTGCTTTGAATCATTCGGATATAAATATTAATACTACAAAGAGATTACATGATGAATATGATAGGTAGCATCCCACATTAAAAATTATGTTTTTATCATTTACCTACTCGAGGATGAGCAGGAATTAACCTTGGGGATGCTTGATACGTCCAACGTATATATAATTTTTTATTGTTTCATGCAAGTATAGTATCAATCTTGGATGTTTTATATGCAATTATATGCACTTATATATCTTTTTTGGGACTAACCTATTAACCTAGTGCACAATGCCAGTTGTTGTTTTTTGCTTGTTTTTCGATTTTTGGGAAGTGAATATCAAATGGAGTCCAAACGGAGAAAAACTTTGGATTAATTTTTTCTGGACCAGAAGGGGCCCTAAAAGCTTCGGGAGAAGACTTGAAGAGTCACGAGGGAGCGACAAAATTGGGAGGCGCGCCACAGGAGGGGCGCCCCCCAGGCTTGTTGGCCCCTCGTGGCGTCTCTTGACCTAATTCCAACACTATAAATTCCTAAATATTCCCAATACATCAGAGAGCCACCCGAAATACTTTTTTCGCCGCCACAAGTTTATGTTCTTACGAGATCCCATTTGGAGGCCATTTCTAGCACTCTGCCGAAGGGGGATTCAATCACGGAAGACTTCTACATCAACCTTGCTGCCCTTCCGATGATGTGTGAGTAGTTTACCACAAACCTACAGGTCCATAGCTAGTAGATAGATGGCTTCTTCTCTCTCTTTGATCTTCAATACAATGTTCTCCGCGATGTTCTTGGAGATCTATTTGATGTAATCCTTTTTTGCGGTGTGTTTGTTGGCCTCCATCTGGGCATCTGGACGGCGGAGCAGGTGGAGGCGTGGCGGCCCATCGTCGACGCCGTGCACGCCAAGGGCGCGGTCATCTTCTGGCAGCTATGGCATGTCGGTCGCGTCGTGGGCAAGCTCCGGTTGGACGGCGCGCCAGCGGGGACGCCGCAGCCGGTGTCCAGCACCGGCAGGCCGATCGCCACCCTGCGGATGAACGACGGCGTCGAGGAGGAGTTCACGACGCCCAGGCAGTTGGCTGTCGAGGAGATCGCCGGCATCGTCGACGACTTCAGGAGGGCCGCTAGGAACGCCGTCGACGCCCGTACGTACGGACGAGCTTCGGCATCTGCTCGCCATTAACACTTCAAACACTCTGTTTTGTTCGTCGTCCTCTGCTTTAGCTGCTCTGTTATGTTCATCGTGCTCTGCTTCCTTTAATTGCTCTGCCTGTCCATGTCCATATGGCCAATTGGATTGCAGGTTCGACGGCGTGGAGATCCACGGCGCACACGGTTACCTCGTGGAGCAGTTCCTCAAGGACAGCACCAACGACGAGTATGGCGGCAGCCTCAAGAACCAGTGCCGCTTCGCGCTCGAGGTGGTCACCGCTGTGGCCAGGGAGATCGGCGGCCACCACGTGGGCGTCCGCCTCTCACCCTTCGCAGACTACATGGACTGCCACGACTCCGACCCGCACGCCCTCACGCTCCACATGGCCACCAAGCTCAACGGCGTGCCTGGCGGCATCCTCTACCTCCACATGGTGGAGCCAAGGATGGCACGCGCGGATGGCCGGCGGGTGGTGCCGAAGCGGCTGCGGCCGTACCGGGAGGCGTTCGGGGGGACATTCATCGCCGCCGGTGGGTACGACCGGGAGGAGGGGAATAAGGTGGTCAGAGAGGGGTATGCCGACCTAGTGGCATTTGGGCGACTTTTTCTAGCCAACCCAGACCTTCGGAAGAGGTTTGAGCTCGACGCAGAGCTCAACGGGTACGGCAGGGCCACGTTCTACACCTCCGACCCTGTCGTTGGCTACACCGACTATCCATTTTTGGCCTGACCGTTCATCAATTGGTGGAGCTAATATGTGTGACTTTGTGTACATATAGTTTCGCCAAACATTTAAAATATCTATGTGATTAGGCGTCTCAATCCTTCTACTTAACTAATATCACATGTTCTATAGGTTTCCCAAAAACAAAATATTGTATCGCTAGTGCGGAGTTTCCTTCCCGTCAAAAGGATTGGATCAGAGCTTAGCTGTCTCCGTCCAGAAATACTTGTCGGAAAAATGAATGTATCTAGAAGTATTTTAGTTCTAGATACATCCACTTTTATGCATTTCTTCGACAAGTATTTCTGGACGGAGAGAGTATATGATATTATCAATTGCTTATTCCCAGGTATTTTCCTTGTATTCAATTGCTTCGGTTCCTCGTCAGATTTGACACTCTTACTTTTAAACGGTGCTATGACAGACTGACACCGGCCTGGACCATTGTATTAATAGATCATAGTACATATACAGCAAAAGCCGGGAAGGGGTAGGAGAGTACCTAGAAAGTTTTGAAATTACAATATCGTAGAAAGGTGGAAGAACATGGAACTCCAATCATGAAGAAGGTACATAGCTTGATCATTCGTGCTTCTGTTAAACCATAGCATGATGTCGTTAGCAGCCCGGTTCGTGTTCGTCAACGTGAGTAAGACGAGGAGCAAGGTCTAGGTTTAGTGCAGAGGCACTTAGAACCCTGGCAGTGCGGCGGATCTCCTCGGTTGGCGATCTGGATCGCGGCGGCGGCGCCCGTCCCAGCCTCTTCGGCAGCAGTGCTGCAGGGTGGCGGCGGCCAGCGCGGCTCAGCGTGCTTGCGGCGGCGAGCGGTGTAGACGGCAGTGGGTGGCGGCGGTGTGGTGCAGGCAGGCCCGATCTGGGCCCAGATGGGTCTGGACGGGCCGCATCCTACATGTGGTTGTCCCTACTGCATCTCGACGGCTCCGCGGCGGTACGTGGAGGTGCTCCTGGGCTAGTCCCGCAGCATGGGGAAGCCTCGGGCAGCGGCGTGGTGCAGGCAGGCCCAGATGGGTCTGGACGGGCCGCATCCTACATGTGGTTGTCCCTGTTGCATCTCGACGGCTCCGCAGCGGTACGTGGAGGTGCTCCTGGGCTAGTCCCGCAGCATGGGGAAGCCTCGGGCAGCGGCCCGGGCATGGCGGTGCCGGCCTACTCCTCCGCCGGAGTTGGTCGGCCGACTGGCTGTGGCGGATCTCTGGATCCCACATCTAGTCCCGGCGGCGTGTTGGGGAGGCGTGGCTGCCGGTGAAAACCGAGCTCTGACTACGGTCATGGTAGGCGATGGCGGCGTCTAAGCATAGCTACCTTGTTGAAGGCATCGTCATTGCAGACACCTTCTTCCCACTCGCGCTGTTGCGGGGGAAACCCTAGATCCGGGTATCCTGGATCGGACGATGGCGGCGCTCTCGGTGTCGCTCTCCCTCATGAGGGTATTGTTTTGGAGTAGTTGCTGGACGGAGGACGCAAGGAGTGGAGCGGTGTACATCTACTGCGTCGACGACGGTGAGTCTCGGCGGCGTGGTGCGGCAGGGTCTCGGTGACGGACGTGAGTTGATGGAATCGCGCAGGGCGGGGCCGCTGTCTGGCGTCGTGGGGGCGTCGACGGCAGGCCTAGCAAGGTCGATGCGTGAGTGCCTGCTCTGAAGATGGATCGGTGGAAGACGGTGGCGGCGACTTCTGAGAGTTCGTCGGACCGGTGTGTGCCCCAGACCAGGTATGAGGCTTGGTTGGGGCCTCCGGCTTTAGATGTTAGCCTTTGGTGCGAGGTCTGTTTGGTATTTGGCTCGGACTTTCGGCACCCCTTTATCAACTGGATAGTAGTAGTGGCAGATGTTGCCAAGATGGTGGCTTCAGACTTACTGATGTATTACTTTGTAAGGTCTTTGTGAATAATTAATAAAATGGCTGCATACAACGTTCAGATGCAAAGGCCGGGGTCATCCTCCTTTTCTAAAAAAACGAACAGCAAGCAACTTCAAATAAACAAGTACATCTCAAGCTCCAAGAAAAAAAAAAGCTAGTAACCTACGTTAAGCACAGACAGGAGTACGCTAATTTTGACATATCTAAAATTCTTTGCTATTACGGTAACTGACAAGTATGGACACCGCGCCCAAAATTGTCCTGGCCTGCGGAATGAACCTAAGAAGCTGCATGGGACTCGCCGTCTAGCTCAAGTGGGTATGGACGATGATGACACCACCGTCTAACAAAATGAGGTGATGATGACAAGGTCAATAGTCGTTTCTGAACAAGTTTTCCAAAGTATATTCTTTTATTTTCGCTTGGTTTTCTCAAGCAACATAGAAATTCTCAATTCTATTTTTTAATATAATTTTAGAAAATTTGAGAAAAAATGAGAACATTTTCTGAAACGCAAAAATATTAGAAGACAAGCATTTTTTGAAGTTTCAAATATTTTATTTCAAAAACACGAAAAAATTTAAATTTGTGAACAAAATTTGATAAAGGGATCTTTTTTCAAATTCTGAACAAGTTTTGAAAGCGCTGAACTTTTTGGAATTCACGAGCGTTTTTCAAAAACAGAAAAAATTGAATTTGTGAGCAAAATTTGAAAATGGGAACACTTTTTACATTCAGAACATTTTTTACAAAGGATGAATATTTTTTAAATTTATGACCAAAATTTGAAAACATGATCAATTTTTGAAAAATTTGAACATTTTTCATAACATTTTTTAGATTCTTAATATTTTTTAAAATACAACCATTTAAAAAAATAAAAAAGAAAAGAAAAAATAGAAAAAACAGTAATAAATCTGGTTCAGGAACCTCCTAGAAGGTTCCCCAAACCGGTAAAAACTGGCTTCGATCCTCCTAGAAGGTTCCCAAAAGAGGGATCCCTGGAACGCCTTAACGTGTCGGCACAGTGCATCGCTTGTTCGCCAACTCATATGCGAAAGGTCGACATTTTTTAGGTGACCCTTCCTCTAAACATTCTCGTAAAGCTGCCATGTCAGCGCGACCGCCACCGAAATTTGTCGCGTCGCTGCCACTGCCACCCGACGGATGCTACCACCATAGACCATCGTCGTCACGCCACCGCCGACCACTTAGAACCAATCTCTGATGTTGCCACTGTGCCACCACCGACCACTTAGAACCAATCTCTGATGTTGCCGCTGCGCCACCGCCAAAAACTGAGAACATTTTTTGAAACGCAAAAAAATTAGAAGACAAGCATTTTTTTGAAGTTTCAAATATTTTTCTGAAAAACACTAACATTTTTAAATTTGTGAAAAAAATTTGATAAAGGGATCTTTTTTCAAATTCTGAACAAGTTTTGAAAGTGCTGACATTTTTTAAATTCACAAGCGTCTTTCAAAATCACAAAACATTGAATTCGCGAGCAAACTTTTAAAATGGGAACACTTTTTACATTCTGGACATTTTTTGCAAAGCAAGAATATTTTGAAAATTCCCAAACATTTTAAAATTTACAACCAAAATTTGAAAACACAATCATTTTTTTGATAAATTTGAACTTTTTCATAACATTTTTTAAATTTCTGAATATTTTCGAAAATAAAACCATTTTAAGAATTAAAAAGAAAAGAAAAAATAGAAAAAAGTAATAAATCTGGTTCAGAAAATAGAAAAAAATAATACCAAACCGGTAAAAACTGGCTTCGAGCCTCCTAGAAGGTTTCCAAAAGAGGGATCCCTGGAATGCCTTTACTTGCCGGCACAGTGTATCACTCATTCGCCAACTCATATGCGAAAGGTTGACATTTTTTAGATGACCCTTCCTCTAAGCATTCTCGTAAAGCTGCCATGTCAGCGCACTGCCACCGGAATCTGCCGCGTCGCTGCCGCTGCCACCCGTCGGATGCTACCACCACAGACAATCGCCATCGCGCCATCGCCGGCCACTTAGAACCAATGTCCGCCGTTGCCGCTGTGCCACCGCCAAATACTATTTTACGGTGAGTTTTTATGGGAACCGCAAAAGCAGCTCACATGTGAACCTCCCTTTATATGGACATCTAGTAAAGTCATACTTAGGCGAGTTTTTTTTATGGAAAATATTGGTGATGCTCTAAGACGGCAGCTGCATATACGTGAATACTTATACATCACTATGTAGTTTATGGATAATTTTCTCTACTCCTAATGGAGCAGTTGGTAGTCTCCGCCGGTCAATTTTCGTTCCAACAGAGACGGTTTTTTTTCGTCCGTTTTTTTTTCGCTGTTTTTTTTCGTCCCCTCCCACCACCGCGACTAACGCACGTAGAAAAAAAAACCGCAAAAAAAACACTCCTGCCGATCCGTCGAGGGCACAGGCCGATCCTCTCGATCCACCCCTCTGGATGCGACCTCTCCCTCTGCTCGCGCTCCGGCACCGCCCCCATCTCCCACTCCAGCGCCGCCCCTACAGCTCCGCTGGCCCGACCCCTTCTTCGGGCACGTCGGCAGGAGCAGATCCACCTCTCCACTCCATATCGCGACAGCGCTCCAGACCCCCACCCCCACGCCCGGCCGCTGCTAGGGTATCTTACCCTCGCTGCCCCGCCGCAACCTCTCCTTGCTTTCCTTCACCCCCGCCCCACTGTTCGCCCTCTCATGTTTCGATCTGGAAAGCGGGAGAGGATGAGCTGATCTCCATGGCCAGAAATACGGGTGCCGAGATGGATTTGGATCTCAAGGTGGGGAGGCCAACGTAGCCGCCCCTAGCGCGTCGAGCTCTGCAGGTACTCCTGGTGTGTGTGGGTAGGAAGGTACCTGCAGTAGATGGCCTTCTTCATTGTTTGCCCCCTGTCTACCTCCCTGCACCGAGATCCATCTGCTCCGGGCCATGACTGAGAACCAGCGATGCTGCCAAGTAATTTCTAAAACACCTGGTAGGGCGTTCATGTTCATCTCCCTGAGCCCCGTTTTTGGTCGAGGGATCCCGATTCGGGGCGACCCAACTGTGACGCCCCCGGCCCGATCGTGCACTAATCATACACGCAAATGCACACGATCAAGCCTAAGGACTCACGGGAAGATATCACAACACAACTCTAAAACATAAATAAAGTCATACAAGCTTTATATTACAAGCCAGGGCCTCGAGGGCTCGAATACATAGCTCGATGGCATACAAGCGTCAGCGGAAGCATCAGATATCTGAGTACAGATATAAAAGAGAAACAGAAAGGCCTTTAGAAAGGCGGGGCAAAATAAAACACTACGATCGAAAGGCGAAGGCCTCCTGCCTGGGACCCTCCGATCCTACTCCTGGTCGTCAGTCAACTCGTAGAAGTATCCATCCTCTGGGTAGTAGTAGTAGCGATCGTCGGCAGGGCAGCTGTCTCAGGGGCTCCGTCATCTTGGTCACGACAAACTGATATGGGGAGAAAAGGTAAACAAAGCAACCGTGAGTACTCAAAAGTACTCAGCAAGCAAGGATCTACACTACATATGCAACATTATCAAGGGGAGGCTGTATATGTGGACTGGGCTGCAGAAATGCCAGAATAGAGAGAAGGCCTAGTCCTATCGAAGACTAGCATCTTCAGCGGTCTTGCAGCAGTAGAAGAGAGTAGAACAATACCATATAATGTAGCAGTAATAATATCAACCTCATCCTGAGATCCCTTCTCGACTCCCTGCGAGAAGCAATCCCAGAGCCATATATACAGGTCTCATCACAGGTATCCAGTTCTAAATTGTATCAATCAGGATACAACTCCGAGTGTCCTTTACCGTAGGACCGGCTATCGATAGAAGTGTTCTTCCCTGCAGGGGTGCACCAACTTACCCAACACGCTCGATTAACTTCGGCCGGACACACTTTCCTGGGTCATGCCCGGCCTCGGCCAAACGACACATCGCAACCCTACCTACAGCTCAGCAGAGAGGTCCCCGTCGGTCTATATCCTAAGCGCTCAGGGGTCATGGGCCATCGCCCTGTGCACTCCGGGTCGGTGTGTGCAGGGTCGGGACGAGCACCACCTCAGTCCTGGATGGTACTGGCCCGGCCCGGCCACGAGGCTGAACTGGACGTCTGACAGAGCTTTCGGCTGATGCATACGATGCAGAACGCCCATACTATGCCCACGTGATGGTTAGTGCTATCAGGCCAGAGGCCTGCTCGGATCAAATATCCAAATTGTTAGGACTAGGGGCTTGCGGTAACGAGCAGAGACTCACGAAAGATGTGACCCCGTCGCCCCGTCTCGAGGACTTGCGGCAAGGGTTAAGAATGCCCGGCCGCGCCTCGTATTCACCACTCGGGCACCACACTGGCAACCCGCCTTCACATCACACGCGGGTACCCCTCAGGGTCGACCCGCCTTTCCAAGTAACATTGTAAAGTCCAAGTATCCGTGTGTCCATAACATCAGGGAATCCGAGGTATCACCCTCATTGAATTCCCACTCGATGTATCCGTCAAGGTGAACTAGGAGGAATCACCCTCACTGGGTCCACACTTGAGGTGTTGTAGGACAGCGTCGTTATCGGAAGCGGTGAAGGAGGAATCACCCTCGATGACCACGACCGAATAGCTACTCTACAGAGTTAACATCAGAAGTGCTACAAGAGGTTTCACCCTCGGCACTCGATAGTAACGCTGCAGTGTCGTTACAACTAAGGGGGGTGATGTGCGGTGTCGGGTCTTGGTCTTCAATCCCATTGATCGGGTCTTCTGACGATCCAGCGCGGCAGTCGGGATAAGTGGGGTCACTGATAGGTCTCTACCCAGCCTAGACTAAACAGTTTAGGATATGTAGGTAATTATCAACAGTAGGTTACAATGAACAGGCTATGCATCAGAATAGGTAAAGCAGCAGCAGCAGTAATTCTAATGCAAGCATGAGAAATTTAGAATGGGCGATATCGGTATGCTCAAGGGAGGGGCTTGCCTGGTTGCTCGGCGGCAAGGGCAAGGTCGTCTATGGTGTCTTCGGGCTCCGGAGCTGCGTCGGTCTCGGGGACGACGTCGGGGTCGGGGGCTATCGAGAGAGAAGAGGGGGAGGAAACAGTATAAATATATAGCAAACATGAGCATGACAAATACGATACACGGTGCTAGGGGTAGTCTAACACAGCATCACACGTAACAGACGGAGCGGGAGAATATCTGACGATATTTCCCGGGTCTTTGGAATTATCGGACAGAGGATAAGAGGGGAACGGTTGCAAGTTCGGATAGTTAGGGACGCGTGACGGGCGAACGGACCGCGTATTCAGATTCGTCTCATCGTTCTGAGCAACTTTCATGTACAAAGTATTTTCATCTGAGCTACGGATTATTTTATATGATTTTCTAAAGTTTTTATTAATTTCTGGAATTTATTTAATTATTATATTCAACATTATCCAGAATAGTAACTGATGACATCAGCATGACATCATGCTGATGTCAGCAGTCATTAGGGTTAATTAACAGTAGTTAATTAGGTTAGGTTAATTAACAGGATTAATTAAGTTAATTAATTAATTAATTTTAATTATTATTTTTATTATTTTTATTTAATCTTAATCCTATTTTTTTAAACGTTTTGGGGGCTGTGGGCCCCTGCTGTCGGTGGCACAGAGGCCAAGCGGGCGAACGGGCGCGGGTGCGGGCGTCGACGCCCGACGGGCGCAGCGCCGCCCGAACGGGCGCACCGGCGGGGCGCGGCTGCGGCTGGAGGGGAGACGCGGCCGGGAGCGGTGTAGGGCGAGCGGCGATGCGCGGGCGCGGGGAGGCGGAGGCACGGCGCGGAGCGGGCCGGGCGCGGGCGAGCGGAGGCCGGAGCGCGCGCGCGGGCGAGCGGGCGGCAAGCGAGGCGTGGGCGCGGGCGCCTTGGTGGCGAGCGGGGACGAGGGCCCGGGCGCGGTGGGGGCGCGCGCGCGTGCGGCAGAGGCGAGCGGGGAAGGGGGCGGGCGGCGACCGAGGCAGCGCGCGGCCAGCGCGCGCTCAGGCGGAGCGGGCGACACGGCAGCCAGAGGCGGCGCGAGCAACTGCAGCGCGCAGC